>CAJQZJ010032121.1:866465-887773 GCA_907164525.1 Lophiomys imhausi
CACACACACACACACACACACACACACACACACACACACACACACACCTTAAGATAACAAGATAACTTCATTCAGGTGGATGCTTGACTCCTGACTGTCCCCTTGAGCATCTCTACCCCATCCTCAGATCATGACTCATTTAAGGATAAAAGAATGTTTTTTTTTTTTTCCTGTTAGAGGTGAAATAGATACATACCATATTTTCCTGCAGTATTAAGAGACAGCCTAAAAACCTCAAGTTCCCATTTGTTTTGTCACTGTGACTAAAATGTCTGACAGAGAACAACTCAAAAGCAGAGAGATGACTTTAGCTCATGGTTACAGAAGGTTTCAGTGTGCCGTTGTGGGGAAGGGAGAGTGATGAAGCTCAGTTCAAGACTGCGGGAGTGTGCGGTAGAAGCTGCTCACTGGATAGTGGTCCAGAGAGCAGAGAGCTCAAAAGAAGCCAGGGGCGAAGTATAATCTCCAGGGACTATTCCTCGTAACCTGCTTCTGGCAGCTAGACCACCCCTCCCTAAGTTACTCCAGCCTCCCAAAGTAGCAGCATGAGCTGTCAAACAAACATTCAAAGCATGAGCCCAAGGGGGACATTTCAGATTCAAACCATAGCACTGACCCTTGAGCTAGCCACCATTATTATTAGGTCATCTTGTGAAGTACTCAGTGTGTATAGTCTTCTCCTTAGGGTATGTGTATTTGTGTATTCTGAGGTTAGACAGGATTTTTTTTTCTTCCCCTTTTTGTGGTGCTTAAGATGAAACCTAGGGCCTTGTGGATTCTAGGCAAATGCTCTTCCGCTGAGCCACATCCACAACCTCAAATATGGTTTTCAACCTATATTCATAGAAGGAAATCCTTTCATCCACAGGGCTCTCCTTGTCTCTTCTCCACTCACACGCCCTCTGTAACTGATCTTACTCAGTCCTAGAGGTTAAATGTGCAGGTGACCAGCACATTGTTTTCTCCCATCACCATCCGTTCTCCCAGGAGCTAAATCTGTATATCCATCTCCCTGAGCGACAACTCCCCAGTAACAGACCTCTCACAGTGATACCCTGTCTCAAGTTACTAGAGTCTCCCTGTGCCCTCGCCTGTTCCTGCTCAGGCCTTTCTATCTGGCCTTTGCTCTCATCCTTGTCATATCTGATTCCTTTTCATCCACCATCCATTGCATTCTAGCCTCCTGAGGCCTGCTTTCTCACTCTTAATGGTATTACTGATCTACTTGTATCCCTGTGCCTACTTGACAGCCCCAATCTCTTGTGAACTGCCATCACCTGTCACCTGTGAGCAGGGTTTCTCACACCTCTTTGACCCTTGTAGTAAGAAGCATACATCATGTTGCAATCCAGGAAACATTCAGCAAAAGACAGAAAACAATACTTAAACCTTAGTTTCTGTAGTGCATTGCTGTGATATTTCATTGGGGTGTATGCATGTGACAGAGGGGGGGGGGAGAGAGAGAGAGAGAGAAGCTGAAATCTATTTAATTCATTTTGTGACTCAGTTTCAACTGTGGATGGTAGTTAGAAGTACAGTAGTTCGCACTGTTGGTGTGTTAGGCAGTCTGTGAAGTAAGTAGCATTGATCCTAACTGGAAACCTTTCGCAGATGCAGACTCCCTACCGGTCTGACAAAACAGCTAGTGCAGAGATGGATCCTTTTTGTGCTGTGGAGTGACCATGGTGGCTCCACCATGGGTCTTTTAGCCTCTAGGTCTGCTGACCTCCATCCCCTCCACTCAGACAGAGTTGCAGTGGTCACTGTAGAAGCATCCACGTCATGCTGTGCCACCTCATGTTCAATAAATCCTGTAAGGCTCTTTATATAACCAGGGTCACTGCTGGAGGTGGCTGCATGTTGAGATCATTTGGAAGAATTAAAAGTACATAAACAACAAGCAGTACTAGTGCCCAAGACTTGTGGGAGAACGAGAATCCCTAGATTTGTAGCCAGGATAGGTAAACATCTTACAGCATCTGGTCCCCACCTCCCTCCCACAGTGGACCTGTCTGTGGCACTACTGGCCCTCCCGCTAGGCTCTACACACATTGCTTTACTAATCCTTGCAAATATAGCCAGTTCCTTTCTACAGACAAGGCCTTTGCATTCACTATACTTTCTGCCCGGAATTCTCTTTTGTCACCTGCTTCGTGTCTCTCTGCAGATACCATCACCTCACAGAGACCTCCTGCCCCTCCTGTCCTGTTACTTTTACTCCTTTAGCTGCTTCATTGTGTTTTTAAAACTCCACTCCACTCCATGAGCGTGTGGTGGTGGTGCACGCCTTTAATCCCAGCAGTCAAGAGGCAGAAGCAGGCAGACCTCTCAGTTTGAGGCTGGTCTACAGAGGGAGTTCCAGGACATTCATGACTACACAGAGAAACCTTGTCTTGGAAAAAACCAAAACACAAACAAACAAACAAACAAACTCCACTCCACTTGGAGGTCTGTATTTTGTGTTGCTTCATTTCTGATTTTCATCCCTCCCTGTGAAAATTAAGCTCAGAGTGAGAGACTATACAGAGACCATGGGCATCTTGCTCACCAGTGGGCCTTCAGTACCGGGAACCATGTCTGACTCAAATGATACAGAATTCACATTATTAATGAGCAGGAGCAGCAGGGCCAGGGGTAAAGCTCAATGGTAGAGGGCTTGCCTAGCATGCCTGAGGCTATGGCTTCCATCCCCAGGCCTGCAAAGTCAACAACTGGGAGTAGCATAAAAGATTGACTGTTGAACATCTTTCTTAGCTCTCTGAGTCTTCCCTAGCTGGACAAGGGATGAAGAATGCTTTGTTCTTAGTCAGTTGTCACACTGGGCCTGTCCATGTATTTTGATCTAAGATGGCATTTGTCTTTTTTTTTCACCTAGGGCAGAATATAAAATACAGAAAGAAAAGAAAAACAAGACAATGCATTTTCTTCCTGAAGCAGCATGTCTGTTTTTTGGATTGCTGTGTCTTTGCCCTCCATTGCTTTTGCTTTAGTGTAGGCCTCTGGAGACCGTTTCATTTCACCTGGCCATTATTCTTTCCCAGTCACACACAGCATTTGCAGTGTCATCAGACATTTGTCCGAGGCTGTTCTGGCTTGGGTTTAGAGGGATGGGTTTAGCATGATGGCTTACTTGGGCTTGGTTGATTTTTTTTTTTTTTTTTTTGAAGTCTTCATCTGGAACAGTGTCAATTGAACAGGCAGATCTGACATAACCATCTTACATAATCAGACATTTCAAGGATGCAAATTGGAAAGCTTTTGTAGCTAGGCTTTAGAACTCCTTTTTCTGTGCCTGCTTTGAGGATTGGCCTTCCTGCTTATGATCCTTTACCCTTGATACAGCCTTTTCAGGAGGTTAACTCAGAGCCGGGGTTCTGAAGGATTCTTGGACTTTTGAAAGAGAACAGCGAGACTCATGTGTAATAACAAAATGTGGGCAAGTGCAGTCAATTGACCACATCAATCTTTTTATTTTTCAAAGATGTACCACCACAGCCTTCTGGCCATGCCTGAGAAGGCTGGGAGGTGGTTTGACCAGCTTCTGAGCAGTCTGTATGTGAAACTCAGCCCTCTGCCCTTAGCGATGCTAAGGCACCTAACTCATGGGTGGTGGTATCCAATGTAGATCAAACATTTTGCCAAAATTTGTTCATTATATATAAAAGGCATGGTCATTGATCTACCGGAGAACATTTTTTCTGTTTATGCAAAGAGATTTCTGTTGCTTTTTCCTCATAGCCTTTTTATTAGTCATGGTCTTTGAGGGTCCAAACAATCAAAAACCCAACTCATATATGTTGGTTTACATAACTGACTGGGCAAATGGGCTGAAGGGATGGTGTCTTGCCCTTTGGGGCTGAACTTTGCCCCTTCTCTACATTTCCTCTGCTTTCCTATGGGTGAGCCACTTCTGAATCCACTCCCATCTTTACGATGTCTAAACCCTTGTTGGTAGCTCTGGCAGTGAACTCTCTTTTACAGCTGGGCTGGAAGAAGGAGAAAGACACTGCTTAGCTCCTCTCCTGGTCCAGTCCACTAACTGTGGGGTCAAAGGCTTTTTACTACTAAGGTCAGGGGTGTGTTCTGTCTCTGATTAGTGCTGGCTTGTAGAATTCCTTTAGGGTAGACAGATCCAGTAGCTTCACCCAAACACACAGACTCTGAGTGACAGAAGGCTAGTTCTGAGGAAATGGGAGTGGTGACATCGGAAGACCTTGGTCTTCTCTGGGCATACCCTGAACAGTTTACGTTCTTGGCATGATCATTGGACAGGGGTCCAGTTTGATAACTGAGGTTTTCCTGTTTGCCAGAAGAGAACATGTCAAGAGACACTCCTCCCCTTGCTTCTTTGACTCATAAAATGTTGGGTTGATTTCAGTTCTTCTTATTGTTAACTTGGCCCTTGGTAGTCTATCTACTAGCATCTACTGGATCAACATGGGATATTTATTCACATGGCCTGTGAACTTATACTTCTCATTTCTGAGTAGCTGTTCTTCTTGCAAATGGAAGCCATAGTCACTGAGCCCTAAAACTTGACATTGTTATTTAGGTCACTCCACCCACTTTTAGAAACTGAATGTTTGACCTAAGAGAGCAAGTGACCAGAGATGTCAGATAAAGTCTGGGTTACATTTTCCATTTTATTGAACACACGGGATTGCAAAGGCGTGAGCAAAGGTGTTGCATTTATGTATCTCAGTGGTAGAACACTTACACAGCAGGGTTGTCCGTCGTCCTGGAGTCCATCATCCACTTAGAAAACCAAACAGAGCGGAATAAGCACAACAGTGGGGGTGGGGACACATTTATTTTTCTTGTAATTTTGAATTTGATTCTGAGACATCCATTGAGTAGTTATTTGTAAAGTTGAGATGCTACATGGGGAAAAAAGTCAGATGGAGTCATAGAGCCCTTTAGGCATATAGAGTACTGTAAACATGTGTTCTACTAGGATTCCATTGTAAGATGTGACACATGCTCAGAAGATTTATGTGACATTACCAGGTGAACTCAGTGTAAAAGACCAAGAGGAGGGTAGAGGTGAAGCTAGGGAAAGTGGCTTGAGAGGCCCTGTTATATGACAATGGTTGTATGGGGCTTAGGACCTGCTGCATAGCTAAGAACCTTTGAGAATTTCTGGGTGTGGACGGATGTGGTCAATCAACACTTGCTTCAGAAAGCAAACTTTGGCAGTCACCTGAGAGACTGGAGCCTTGGGGGCTCTTGGAAGAGTCCCTGTGGGAGTCAACAAGTCGGGGGTTTAAGGCTCCCAGTGAGGCAGCAAGAAAGGTGGGGGTGGCCTTAAGCAGGAAGCAGTATCTCTGGGGTTTGTTCACCAGCTTTGGAAGATTTGAGGAGGAAAGAAAAGTTAAAGATAATGTAAACAGCCTTTTCTGACTCCCAGAAAAGTACCACTGGTTAAGGCAGATGGTTATCAGAAAGCCTGGATACCACGTGAGGCAGCGACAGGAAATGATTTGACCCTGGTTGATGTAGAGATGTCTATGAGACATACATGTCAGTCATCCAAATCCCAGAAGGACATAGAAGAGTTCTGAGCGGCTATGGAGTTATTTACCAGGGACTGAAGCCCTAGTCTGGAGTGTAGGATGGAGGTTAGAGCTTCAGAGCAAATGCCTTTGGTTCAGAAGTGGGAGTAAGGTCAGAACTCTAACCACAGCACAGTGCTTGGCCTGGGGTCCCATGTACTTCTTCCTGGCTCTGGTTCTTTAGCTACTGAGGCCAAGCTCACCATCAAAGGGCCACCTTTGGGTTGGGGAGCCACCTTTTCCTGAGATTTAGCAAACCCAGAGTGGTGCAAAAATTTTCCCTTTCACACCCTCCCTGGGACCTTTGGTAGAAAAGATTGACAACCCAATGAGGCAGCGTGGGCTTCAGGAGGCAGAAGTAGTACTCCGAGTTGTTATGGAGCACACTGAAGTGATTTTCCGTAGACCCTGGCCTGAAACCCACCCTGGAAACTTTTATTCATCAACCTATGTGCTTGCTTCATCTCCTTCGAGGTTTATGTGAAGAACACTTTCTTAGTAAATCAGTTAGATGTCTTCATTCCAGGACCCTCTTCCAGGGACCATAACCCAATATAGAAGTTCATTTTTCAGCCGGGCGGTGGTGGCGCACGCCTTTAATCCCAGCACTTGGGAGGCAGAGGCAGGCGGATCTTTGTGAGTTCGAGGCCAGCCTGGTCTACAAAGCGAGTCCAGGACAGCCAGAGATATTCAGAGAAACCCTGTCTCGAAAAACCAAAAAAAAAAAAAAAAAAAAAAAAGAAGTTCATTTTTCTCCAGGTAAACGAAACCCAGGACTGGTGTGTAGTTAACAAGAGCTGCGCCTTTGGCCTCTCTCTGTCCTTCTGTCCTTAGTGTTTGTGCTTGTCCTTGGGTTATCCTCTACCCACTGGGCAATCCCCCTGGCCCTTGTTTGTTTTAATGGCTCCATTATCTTTGGTGACTAAGTGGTTGGGTAGCAAGGAAAAGGAAGAGAATAGACACTGGATAAGCAACAAACTCTACTGCTGGTGTTTGAGAAACTGAGATGTATCATGCAGGTGAGGGTGAGAGAGGGAAGTGTGCCAACAGGTGGAGGGTATCCACAATAGTTATCAATCAAGTCTGGATGAAATCCTCCTCCTGCTCTTGTCATTCCATGATGTGTAACTTGGGCCAGTTGATAAATATCAGTGTACTCATCTAAAAAATGAGACTGATTAGAGATATGAGTATAACTACAAAGGCAGCTAAGAGATTCTGTTAATGAAACATTATAGTGCCCACTTTAGTCAATATGGAACAGGTCCCATATGAAGAGTAGAATAGTCCATTTATGTGTGCGTGCTAGTGTATGTATGTGTGTGTACATGTGTCGGTGGTGGCAATTGGTGTCTTCCTCTGCCCCTCTCCATCTTATTTGTTGACACAGTGTCTCATGACATCTCGAATGTCACCAGTTGGTTGGACTGGCTGGCCAATAGGCCTCTGGGATTCTCTGTCCTCTGTCTCACAGTGCTAAGGGTGATAGGTACTCACTGCCAAGCTTCAGTATTTTGTACGTAGATGCTGGTAATCCTAATTCAGGTATTCATGCTTACACAGTAGGTATTTTACCCCTGAACCTTCTCTGTTGACCTCAGGGTTTTGTTTTTTAATAAAAGGAAAAAACAAGTTACCCTGAATTCTTGGTCTAGTATTTTTATTTTGTATGTATGGGAGTTTTGCCTGAATATATCTCTTTGTACTACATGTATACTGAGGAAGTAAGAAGAGTGTATCAGATGCCCTGGAACTGGATTTATAATGGTTTTGAGGCTCCATGTGGGTGCTGGGAATTGAACTAGGGTCCTCTACAAGAACAGGCATTACTCTTAACTACTGAGCCAACTCTCCAGCCCTTGCAATATTTTTAAGTCTAGAAAAGAGAGAAGATGGAGAAGCTGCCTAAAAAGGGGCTACACAGTAGAGTAGAGGGTGGAAGGGAGAATGGTGGGAGTGATGGACCCTTCACAGGAAGGTGATGGAAGTATCAGACGACACCAAGACAGAGAGGGAGATCCAGGAAGTAAGCTGACTGTACCATTTAGATCCCTGGTGACCTTTGAGAGGGCATTGGTAGGATGCAGGGGTGGATGCTCTTATGGATCAGCAAGGTCCAGGTATGACTGGTTTTCTACATGAAGAACTGTGCCTTATGTTTGTTTTTCTACCAGAGTGCCTTCTGTCTTGCCACATACCTCTTCCCAATCCAATGACAGAGCTTCTGATTTTTAAAGCCTTTTACCATCAACCCAAGTAGTGTTCACAAAATTGAGATAAGCCCAAATTAGAGGCAAACAGTATTCTCCAAAGTTGTCTATCTCAGAAAGCTGGTAGATGTAGATGATATATCATTTTACTGATTGCAGTAAAACTACATTGTGAGCCAAGAATAGAGAAAGGGTTCCTAAAGAGTCCCAAACAAAGGGATTGTTGCAGAGGGTCTGCCATTACAGTTAAAAGCTGAGTCCATATACAAACAGGCATCCCCTTGCTATGAGTCATTCTTTTTCTGCTTTTAAAGTATTAGTTCCTAATAATGTTTGTTGTCTTGATTCCCAAACTCAGACTTAATTAGCAGAGTGAAATAGTCGCTTGTTATCCCCCTGTAAAGTGAAATTTATGCTTTGTCAATCCTCTGTTTATAGGGGCCTGGATTGGATCTCAGGGTTTATTTGTGTTCCAATAGGGCTGAGTAGCTGGTCATAGTTGAGTTCTAAGTTTGAACCAGGTTTTTATAATATCAAGTAGTAAAGTGTCTTTTGGGGGGTTGGCTGCATCTTTGCTAGGGTACACTTGTGTATGCCTGTTATAAAATCTTAGGCAGCTTCTTGTGATCAGAAATATCTCTTGGCAGCTGCTCATCCTGCCCGTCTGTACACTAATTACTATTACAGCCTGCAATTTCTCTGTGCTGATTGTATAGAGCAGGACACAAGCCACTCCTTGGGTCAACTGGATGGTGACTGTAATTGACACTGAACCAAATTGACTTTTATTGTTTCTCTAGGTGAGTAAAGGTATACTGACCTTTAGAATCTGATTATCTCAGTGTACTGATGTGTTCCTTGGGCTTGATGACTAATGCATATTCAACAAGCTTGAGTTAGGAGTGTAGACAGAGCAGTAAACGAGTAAATAAACTCATCGAGGATGGAGCAAATGAAAAAGCAATTCTATGGCCAGTCTAAAGAGGTCCTCTTACTTCCAGCTGCTTGCTGCCATAGAGTGTTGCCAAACACTGATCTGTTTGGCTTCACTACTTGTTAGTGAAAAGCTGGAGAACTGGGTTTTAATGTAAAATAGCCCAGTTTCCAAACAGTGGCAATTATCCAAGTCTGTTTAAAACATCGAAGAGGCCAGATAGAATCTTGTGGGTAGGCATTAGACTGCAGTCTCACAGTCAAATTTTACTTAAAATAATGCTTCCTTAGGTGAAACAACAATTAGCTCATGTGTGCAGAGCAGTGAGAAAGGTGTTTTGTGGAGCTTGAGGGTAGGTAGGCAATAAAGACCACTCATAGTGTAGTCGAATTGGAGCAGGGCCATTATAAGAAGTGTTAAAGAGAGAGAATACAAATGTTATGGGTGTTCCCAATTTGGAGAGAGAATTTCTTGTTGTCATCACAAAGAAAGGGGCATTTGGGTTGTTGGGAAGGAGACAGGGCAAATGGGGCTGGGGGTAGGCAGCTTTCCAGCAGTATAACAAAACACCAGAAATATTCAACTTACTAAGAGAGAATTCCATGACCTGTTGGCCTTTGGGTCTGTGGCAAGAGAGTAGATAATGGTGGGGGCTGGTAGATCATCAAACTGGTTTATATCATGGTCCACAGAGCAAAGAGAAAGGTATTAAGTACCCTATTACAGTCAGCGCCAAATGATCTAAAGACCTCCTGCTAGATTCTACCTCCATGGATCCTTGTCATCTAGTAGCACTATCCTGGAGACAAAGCCTCAACACAAACACTTATGGGAGACATTTAAGACCCCAAATCTAGGAGGGCTGTTCTAAATAACTTAGAGCAAACTTGGGCTCTGGAAACAGTTGGTGACCAGGCCTGACTGTAACATCCCAGGAAGACCCATGTGTCATAAGCTTCATTTTTTCAACTTGATGATGCCCAAAGATGGTACAAACTTTTGAGATATAGGGCTTAGTTTGAGGTCTTCCAGTTATTGAGGATATGTGCTTGAAGGGGATTATGGGACCTTGGTGGGTCTCTCTCTTTCTCTTCTTTCTCTGTTCCTTCCCCCACTTCTATTCCCAGCTCCCCAATCCCACCCATGAGATTATTATGAGATGAATAGGTTTTTCATGAAAGTAAACCATTGTTTTGATCACTTGACTGTCCCATTTATTGCACAAGCACCCTGTCTCGGACTGTTGTCTGCTGGTGTGATGGCTTACCACTAGCTAATTTATAAGGAGATTTCTATTTCGCTCTTCTGGAAGTCCAAGAAGTTGGCACCAGTTTTTGGCAAGAGCCTCTGCTTTGTGTCATAATGTAACAGAAGGGCAAGAAAATGCACGAGACAAAGAGCATTGTGGGCCTCAATCGTTGCTTTTATTTGGAATCTGCTTATGAGGTAATGCCATGAATCCATTTCCTCAGGACCTAATAATGCTTTAACAGTTTTACATCTTAGTATCATCACAATGGGAATTAAATTTCCACATGAATTTGGAAGGAACTTTACAACTCTCACAGAGGCCTTTTAAGGAAAATGTGGACAGGCACATTGAAGGTCCGCAGACTAGATCTCGGAAAGAGCTCCATCACTTTGGGCCTTCCTATTTTGTGCTTTTTGAAAGAAGAATTTAAATCAGTTTCAGTTTTAGTTTTCAAAATTAAAAACATTTTCCTGGCATTTGTTAATTATATATGTATGCTTGAATCTGCCCTGTAAGATGATAGTCTATGGGCTGTTGAGGAATCGCAGTGTGGAGAGGATGATGTGAAGTGTGGTATACTGGGAATGTGAAGTCTGTGATGGAAGATGCAGTCCTTGGAGGAATGTCAAGGTTGTGTCATAAGAGCTCATGTCTGTGGCTGTGCTTCCCAAAATGAGCCCCATTGAGTATCGCTGGCCTTCATAGCTTAGGAATGGAGAGGTAGAAACATGAGGATCACTTAATTTCTTGACTGTGTGGTGTACCATATGAAACCACATTGTGATTTTGTGGTCCTCAGAAAAACGAATTTGGTGTTAGCAATTCTGTTTATTCCTGGAAGACAACTTGGTCAGAGGTACTTCACCAAATATGGTGTTATATCCATTGCCTGCAGAGTCTTTAGAGAAGAGTGGCCATAGAATGCTCTTTTGTCTGTGTATCAACAAGACTCAGTCTGAGGACCCATCTTCCTCCTCCTCTTGTCTTTGAAAAAGCTAGATTTTAATACCCAGATATATCTCTTCATACTGAGCAGTACTTGGTGCATTTTTTATTATTACATATTATGTTTGCCTAATTTTAGGGGAATTATATGATTTTTAAAATGTTTTCAAATCTCAGTGGTATTTTAAACTTGCTTGGTGAGTTTCTGAGTTACTGAGCATGGCTTGTGCATGCTGTATACATACTACAACTAAGCTGCATGTCTCACATCTAGAATTTATTTTTTAGTTGATAACTGAGAAGCTACTTTTTCTTTTGTTGGTGGTAGTTGGGTGTTGGTGGGTTTTCTTCATGGCTTTGGATAACAAAAAGTGAACAAACAAAAAAAAAAAAAAAGAAAGAAAGAAAAGGGAAAAGAAAAGCCAAATCATGTGTTCTAGAAGTAAAGGGAAAGGAAACCTGTAATCTATGGCCAACTTGTTTTTAGCACAGATGCCAAAACCATTACATCGGGGAAATATTTTTTTTTTCTACAAATGCTACCAAGACAGTTGGATTTCCACATATGAAGGATATGCAAGACTATTTCTCTGACTCTCAATATTCCTTAATTGCCTGTAGGTCTTTGTCTAGTGTTGGAGACTCCTGAAATTTCCTCCTTCTACATTAGCATGTCTATTGGCCTCATCCTTGTTGAGATCTTATTTAGGAAGCCATGGTGGTAAGACTTTATGATTGTAGCTTCTCTGACATTCTCAGGAGACACAGTCTCACAGAAAACTTCCTGTTCCCCCACTCCCTTCTCTGCCACGATCCCTGAGCCTTAGGTGCAGGAGTTGTGTTGTAGGTGTATCATTTAGTACCAGACTCCACAACTGTGCATTTTCATTGGTCATGGTAATGGTTTCTGTCTGTTGCAAAGGGAAATTTAATGAAGGTGAAGAACTATATTTATTTGTGGGTATGAGGATAAATATTCAGACTGTAGTTATGAATTATGTTGGTTTATTTAGCAGACCTATCTCTCTCTAAAGTTAATTCAAAATGGACCAAATGTATACCCAGAAGTGGTATGGCTGGGTCTTGAGGTAGAGGTATTCCAAATTTTCTAAGATATCGCCAGACTGATTTCCATAGTGGTTGTACAAGCTTGTGATTCCTCACCTAATCACAAGGAAGTTTCCTCATCTATGTGCATAGCAACCTTATTTATAATAGCTAGAAACTGGAAACAACCCAGATGTCCCTCAACCAAGGAATGGATAAAAAAAAACTGTGGTACATCTACACAATGGAATACTACTCAGCTATCAGAAATAACGAATTCATGCAATATGCAGCCAGATGGATGGAACTAGAGAAGCTCCTCCTGAGTGAGCTAACCCAGACTCAGAAGGATGCACATGGCATCTATTCACTTATAATTGGATTTTAGCCATATAGTACAGGATAACTATACTACAACCAATGCACAAAAGGGAACATGAACATAGACTTTGTTTCCTGTCAATGAGACACTTTGCCCTATTGGTGCTGCCTTGTAGGCCCCCACTGTATGAGGAGGCTCTTGGCCCTCATATGACTGCTGAACTGGGGCGGGGGGCTGTTATGTAGGGACACTCCACTCCAGAGGAGTGGGGTGGAAGTGATGGGGGATGGAGGATGGGAGGGCAGGACTGGGAGGGGTGGAAAGAGGATACTGTGATGGAGATGTAACCTGAAGTAATAAATATTTTAAAAAAGAAAAAAAAAACAAACAAAATGGACCAAATGCTTAAAACATAACACTATGAGACTGGCATTGTAAAAATACAGTTTTAATTCTTCATGGCTTTGGATAGGTAATGACAAAACAAAACAAAAAGTGAACAAACAAAAAAAAAGAAAGAAAGAAAGAAAGAAAAAGGGAAAAGAAAAGCCAAGCTTAGAAAAACTGAGCATCCTCAAAATGTAAAACACAACTAAAGGAGAAAATATAAATGAGTTCTCTTTGGGAACTAGTATTCAGAATACATAAAGAATGATCAATCACAACATAACAGTAAAAATAGAAGAAAAACAATTTGAAAACACAATTAGCCAAAGAAATTATATAATTAGTAGGAATTTGGAAAATTTTTCTGAATCATTTACTTATTAGGAAGATGCAGATCTAAACCATAATGAGAGGTCAGTAGAGTAGCTGTTGAGAAAAAGATGGGCAATAAAAAATATTGGATAAAGTTCAGTGGCAGAATGTTTATGTAGAATGCACAAGGCCCTGGGTTCACTCCTCAGTACAGAACTGGGCATGATGGTACATGCCCGTGATTTTTCATCTTAGGGAGGGAGAGACCATCCTTGGCTACTTAGACACTACCTAAAACAAAACAAGCTACTACAGAGAAACAAAAAAGAAATGTTGGCAAGAGTTTGGATAAACTGTAATCTTCATATGACACTGGCTAGATTGTTTAAAATTATGCAATGGCTTTATAATACAAATAGGCAGTTCCTCAAAAGGCCAGACATAGCCAAACTATATGCACAGCAGATGCACTCCTCAGTGTCTAACCAGAAGAATGGCTATTCATAACAGCTTTATGAAGAACAACTTAATTATGGATACATCACAGAGGCCTATCTATGGCTTGATAAATGGAGAAGCAAAACATAATGGAATATTATTCGTGCATTAAAAGGAAAGAAGTGCTGATATATACTGCAGTGTGGGTGGACCTAACACACGTGATAATGGATGAGTGAACCTTGTTGGGGAAGGAAATAAGAAGAGATCTGCTCTGGAAATGAATTTTGATTGTGTCAGAATATATATTTCGTGTAGGAGGCACAGACATAGCAAGCACATGTGTTGGCAAGGCTCTTTGAAACAAAATGGACACAAGGTGTGTACTCTGGAGCTTATAGAGTTATGAAGGTAGGAAAGATGTCAAAGTAGACAGAATGGAAATCAGAATCCTTGCTGAAACTCCAGAATAAGGGACTAAGGCATCCTTGAGGATCGGCCAGAGTGTTTACAAAGGCATTGACAGAGGAAAAAGCTACAAATGGGTTCCTCAGAGAGCTGCTTATGGTTTTTTTTTGTTTCTATATACATATTAACATATGTAATTTTCTTCTTTTGTTTTGAGACAGAGTTTCGTGTAGTCCTGCTGGCGTACAACTTGTTATATAGCTGAAGTTGGCCTTGAGTGTTGAGTGTCTTGCCTATGCTGTGTGATGCAGGAATTGTAGGTGTGGACCCCTGTCAGGCGAGGGGATATGACCGTGAGAACAGATGTTTAGGGTTTGGTGGGATTGTCTAGCTGTCATGACAGGTGAATAAAGAATCACTTTTGTTCTATGTTGACGGGAGTTTGACTAGGCAAGGAACGCCCGCCTGATGTCCTCAGATATGTGATATATGTGAAGGAACTGCTATGGGAGTCCCCATAGCTGTGAAGAAAGATCCACAGTGGGTGGAGCCTATGGGTGGAAGACTCAAGGGGGAGGGATGCTTTCTACTGAAGAACAGATGCCTTTCTTCAGAAATGGGAATGCAGGGGAGGAACCTCTTGCAATGCCAGGCTGATCGCCAAGATGCCTATGGAGGTGCCAGCAACAGCAGATGGTCACTGTGAGTCTTCAGATGGGTGGCCCTGTGAAGGACACCACATCCTTTCTGTAGTATTCCAGCTGGAATCTCACCACAAGTAAACGTCAGATAAACCCATATGAGAACATTCTTCTTTTTTTTTTCAGTCTTGGCAATAAAAAACCAAAAAAATAACCTTCGAAAGATTGCATCTAAGTGCAGTACTGATCCTCAGTCAGATCTTTGAACTGGGAGGTAGGAGAGCATTCTGGGAAAACATTGAGTCAGATGACAAAATGGGAATATAAAGCATAGATATCATAAACATATACCATTAACACTATTAGCAGAACTGATAACTGCCTGGGAATATATATCTATATCTATATTCCATTAAATGGATGTTGTAATAAGGCCATGATGTATACAACTCACTGAGAGATTTTGAAGATAATTTCATATATGCATATACTTATCTATATGCATATATCTGTGTATGGTAGAGTTCAAAGCCAGGGCTTCATACATGCTAAGGAAACGTTCTACCACTATAATGCAACATATATGCACACTAAAACACACACACACAGGGTAGGGGAGAGAGGGAGGGAGGTGATACTGAGTTTATAATGTTGTTTACCTTGTATGCCTTCTATAACTTTTCAACTCTTTCCAAATAAAAATCTAGGAAGGTGTGTCCATGAATGAAGAAGCCAGCTTTTACTTCTTAATTTTCTGGCCTTAGGACAAGAAAGATGAAAACAGCTTAACCCTCCAACCCTCCTTGTTCTTATGGCCCAATTTGCTCTACCTAGTAGAGTCTTAGCATGAGATTGTACTGGAAGCTTTGGTTGCTCATGGGGCCAGAGACTGTTAATGTCTGAGTTATGTCCTTATCAACTCTTCTTGTCACCAGAGCCATGGTAAAGTTTAAAACAATAGTGGAAGGTCAAAGTCAATAATGTTTTCTGATTGTATCAGATATGTTTTTAGCATCTAACATACCCATTCCTATATACCAATTATAAGGAAGTTCTAAAATAAAAGTTTCACTGAGGTCATGGAGGATGGAGTGATTAGCTCTTCAGGGTAAGGTGCAGGACAGGAAAATCTTCCCTGGAGAACTTGACTTTGAGGTGAGCTCACTTTTGATGGATGAAGATAGTCCTTGAGGTGAAATGGTACTTATGTGGGTAGGTTGTTGTGGAATACAGTTTTTACAAGAGAAGAGATAGTGACAATTTGGTAAAGGCCCAGAAGTGTGATACACAGTACATACTTGAGAGTTATAATGATTGGAATGGCCAAAGTAGTGTATTCATGGAGCAGAGATAGGTAATAAAAATGGCCATCCTGCCAAAAGCCATATACATATTCAATGCAATTCCATCAAAAGACCACCCCAATTCTTTATAGACCTGGAAAAAGCAATTCTCAACTTCATATGGAATAACAAACAACCCAGAATAGCTAAATCAATCCTGAACAATAAAAAAAAACATCTGGAAGCATCACCATCTCAGATTTCAAGCTGTGCTACAGAGCAATAGTAATAAAAACAGCATGGTACTGGTATAGAAACAGACCAGTGGATCAATGGAATCAAATTGAAGACCCAGAAATGAACCCACACACCTATGGTCACTTAATTTTTGACAAAGAAGCCAAAACTGTACAATGGAAAAAAGGACAGCATCTTCAACAAATGGTGCTGGTCTAATTGGATGTCAACACGTAAAAGAATGAAATTAGACCCATACTTATCACCTTGTACAAAACTTAAGTCCAAGTTGATCAAAGACCTTAACATAAGGCCTGACACACTAAATCTACTAAAAGAGAAAGTGAGGAAAATCCTTGAACTCATTGGCACAGGTGACAACTTCCTGAAGATAACACCAACAGCTCAGGCTCTAAGACCAACAATCGATAAATGGGACCTCATGAAACTGAAAAACTTCTGTAAGGCAAAAGACACTGTCATTTGAACAAAATGGCAACCTACAGATTAGGAAAAGATCTTCAACTCCACATCTGATAGAGGGCTAATATCCAAAATTGACAAAGAACTCAAGAAATTAAATGCCAAGAAACCAAATAATCCAATCAAAAAATGGGGGACGGAGCTAAATAGAGAATTCACAAAGGAGGAATCCATAATGGCCGAGAGACACTTGAAGAAATGCTCAACTTCCTTAGTCATCAGAGAAATGCAACTCAGGACGACTCTGAGATTCCATCTCACACCTGTCAGAATGGCTAAGATCAAAAACTCAAATGACAGCACATGCTGGCGAGGTTGTAGAGAAGGAACACTCCTCCATTGCTGGTGGGAGTGCAAGCTTGTACAAACACTATGGAAATCAGTCTGGTGATATCTTAGAAAACTTGGAATAACTCTACCTCAAGGCCCAGCCATATCACTTCTGGGTATATATCCAACTGATTCCTCACCAAACCACAAGGACATTTCCTCATGTATGTTCATAGCAGCCTCATTTGTAGTAGCCAGAAACTGGAAACAACCCAGATGTCTCTCAACCGAGGAATGGATTAAAAAAAAAACTAGTAAATCTACACAATGGAATATTACTCAGCCATCAGAAACAACGAAATCATGAAATTTTCAGCCAAATGGATGGAACTAGAAAAGCTCATCCTGAGTGAGCTAACCCAGACTCAGAAGGATGCACATGGCATCTATTCACCTATAATCGGATTTTAGCCATATAGTACAGTATAACTATACTATAGCCAATGCACCAAAGGGAACATAAACATAGACTTTGTTACCTGTCCATGAGACACTTTGCCCTAGTGGTGCTGCCTTGTAGGCTCCCATGTATGAGGAGGCTCTTGGCCCTCATATGACTGCTGAACTTGGGCGGGGGACTGATATGTAGGGACACTCCACTCCAGAGGAGTGGGATGGAAGGGATAGAGGGTGGGAGGGCAGGACTGGGAGGGGTGGAAAGAGGACATTATGATGGAGATGTAACCTGAAGTAATAAATAAACATTAAAAAAAAAAAGAAATGGAACAGGAGAGATAGATGGGCTAGTGAAGGCCTGATAACCATGACTGAAATTGTTTCTGTAGCATTTAGTAGTAGGGTTCAAGGCATCTGCTCATTTGTACTGACAAGCTGTATACGATGTCCTTGGACTGGGAGGCCCACTATGATTGCTGCCCGTGACTTAGTTCTTTACTGAGTCTTAGACCAGGATCTTGTTAGGAATGTAGGTACATGGACTCTCCTGGGCCTACATCAGAGATTATATTTTAACAAAATTCCCCAAGCAAGCCTCCTGCTTGGTGCAGCCTGAAATGTGCTCTTTCCAAAATTCAGCTAACCTACACATTGAGTACTTCTCAGTGTGCTGGGACATCTTGAAGGAGTCACCAGGTGCACTTGAACTTATGAGAAATGAAGATTCCCAGGCCCATTCTCTCTACCTGAGTACCCTCTACCTTGCAATAGGATATGTGATGTGGCATCCCAAAGGAGTTGCTCCCAATAGAAACCACCATGAAAAGATGAAGTCATCATGGAATGATGGGTAGAAATCATTCTTCATGAACAATCTTCCAATCAATGGGCTAGAACATTGTGTTGCTTTGAAAGCTCCCCCAGTTACTATCACATCCCTGTAGGATTTTGGACAGGGATTCAATTTTAGAAAGTGAATTACTTCCATTAAGTTGGATTTCATGATACTTTTGAGGCATCATTCAAAAGGTTCTAAAATACCTTTTGCCTCTACTCTTGTATTCATGAGTCACCTCCCTTTGATAACTTCAGGGCATTGGATGGTAGAAAAGGTGAGGAGGGAAGCTTGATTTTATAATTCTCATGGGAAGTGATTTTATTCCTTTGAGGGCATTTGGCCAACTCCTGGAGTCACATAACTGACAACTACTGTGGAAAGCTCAAAGATGCTACTTAGCACCACTTCTAGTCTGTTCTCTAATGCCTGAAACTGGATAACTCATGAGGTAAAAGGTTTATTTGTCTCATGATTCTAATGTCTGTAAGGGCTCAGTATCTGGCACAGAAATGCAATGTGGAGGGGCAAGAAAGCAGAAGACTGGAGAGGGGCCAGACTCACTCTTTCTGTAACAACCACCCTTGAGTGATCTAACTGAACCTACCAGACTTGGTCCACTCCAAAGAGACAGTACTGAAGTATTTGTTGAGTGGAGAATGTAACCCTAGATTAGCTACATTTCTCATTGCTTTGACAAAATTACCCGCCCAAAACAACCTAAAGTATAGGTTTATTTTGGATCATGGTTTAATTTTAATAAGACATCAGGACAGAGCCAAGAAGTAGATGTGTTCTGGTGCTTAGCTCACGTTCTCTCTTTTATTCAGCCTGATTCTCAGCCTGTGGGATGCTGCCACCCACATTTCAGATAGGTCTTTTCCTTCCACAGTTAAACCTTTCTGGGAACACCCTCATAGGCACATCCAGGGGCGTGTTTCCATGGTGACTCTGTATCCACTTGACAGTGAAGGTTAACTATCACAAGCCCCAAAACCTCACTGCAACCTTTACTCTAGGAACTAAGATTCTGGATTGTGAGTCTTTGGGGGAATGAACCATCTTTGGGACATGGCAGCATCCTTTACTACAAAGCATCACCCCTCCAAGAAGGAATTGCAAATGGTATCCAAAATGCATTGAGGAACCTTGTTCTTGTAAGCACATCTATTAAGTGTTAGAATCATTTCTGGTATCTTCTTGAGATAATTTGAATTTTAAAAGAGTAGTTTAGTAGTGGGCTGTGTTTATTAGGATAAAAATAATGTGTAAACACATGAAACATGAAACAAGTCATGAAAGAAATTAAGAAAATAGTTTATTTTCAAGAGCAGATGCTTGATGTCTCCAATGTGAGCCCTAGTTTAATAGTTCCTGTTTAGCCAGACATAGGGTTAGTGTTAGGGTGTTCACTTGAGGGTATGTTTTAATATGTGCAAATGTCAAAATGATACTGTGAAACCTTTGTATCTACATGTAGGGAAATGAAACTAGATTTCAAGGCTTACCCTTCAGGTCAGAATCGATCAGCAACCTTAACATATGGTTAGAAACTATAAAACTGTTAGAGAAAAACAGAGGGAGATACCTGAAGTTATACCTAGAAACAAAACATTTCTGTTTTTTTTTCGTGGTAGCTGTTATTTTTTATTTTTTAAAATAATTTATTTTTTATGTCTTCAAGTTACATCTCAATCACAATCCCCTCCCTACTCCCCCCTCCAGTCCCATCCACCCTCCTCCCCCTCAACCCCCCATCCTCTTCCCTTTTTTTTTTTTTTTTTTTTTTTTATTTTAAGGTATTTCTTTTCCCCCCCCCCAACAGCTCTCCCTTTCAGTCCAAAAACTGGTTCTTTTTCTTATAACTGTAAATACAATACAAAACAACAGAAATAAATAGGCCACAATTATAAGAGTTATATGGCTTAGCATACATTCCCAGTGTCCAGTCCATATGTATTTGGCACCTGACTTTAACATTCTACTGTCTAACCATCTCCATGAGTTTAAAGTTCTATATCTAACTCAGCTTTCCTACTAACTTGCCTCATAATTTTAAAAATATCTTCTTAGATCCAGAACACCCTCTTGATTCCTAAACAACTCAAAATTTAACTATGAGACTCTAGCTATCTATTCTTCAACCACCTCAGAGACCTGAGAGGGATATATCTGATTATATAGGAAGTGCAGGGCCTGCAACTTCCAAAACTAAGAAATGACATACCAGTGGCTGCCTGGACAGTTCCCATTTTCTCTCCATACATTACAGCATCAATCTTTAGCCATTTGGCCCCGTTTCTCTGACAGACATTGATTGTAGAGGAGGATTTATGAAGGAGTTACCTACCCTGTCTTGGCAGAGCTAGGCTGTCGACTTATCTGATTCCAAGTTTTGTCCTTTTTGGACAGAAGTCTAACAAAACATTTCTGTAAATGATTCCAATAGCTCAGGATATAAACACAAGAACTGACATATAGGATTGCATGGAATTAAAGGCTTTGGTACAGTAGGAGAAACAATAGTCAAGAGACAAACATAGAGACTGTGAGAAAATCATTGCCAACTGTACATATGATATAGACAATTGGGGATCAATACCTAGAATATGGAACAAACTGAAAAATTTAAATATTTGAAAAAATCATCCAGTAGACAAATGGGCAAATGAATTGAACAGACATCAAAGAAGGAAATATGACCAATTAACAGCTTTATTTGAAAAAAAAATTCAACATTCTTAGCCATAAGGGAAAAAAACATTTAAACTATATTAAGATTCCATTTCACCCTGGTCAGAATGTCTGTGAAGAAAAAGAATGACAAACATTGGTGAGGATGTGGGGAAAAGGACCACTTATTTACAGCTAGTGGGGGTGTAATCTCTGGGGCAATCACTGTGGAAATCAGACTAGAGGTTCCTTCAAGAGCTAAAAATAGGACTACCCAGTGATTCAGCTGTTCCACTCCTGGAGGCATACCTAAAGGAATCTAAAGCAGCACATCCCTGAGATACTTAGGAACATATATTTTGATGTGCAAGTTATAATAGTTAAGACATGGAACCAGCACAAAAACTCAGCAATGGATTAGGGAATGGATAAAGACAATGTGGTGCTCATACTAGTAACAGTGTGCAGTACATCTGCAGGAAAATGTGTGGGCCTGGAGGTCATTTTTTTCACTGTATGTACAATCCATATTTAAATCCATCCATCCATCCATCCATCCATCCATCCCTCTATCCATCCCTCCCTCCATCCATCCATCCCTCCATCCATCCCTCCATCCATCC
>CAJQZJ010032121.1:901091-922955 GCA_907164525.1 Lophiomys imhausi
CACACACACACACACACACACACACACACACACACACACACACACACTATAAAACAAGCAGGACTATAGAAATTAGTGAGAAAGATGAAGATGGAGCACTAATGTTCTGTCTGTTAATCACAGTGGCCACATAATTGCTTTATACCTCAGCACAGTTCACGGACATGTTTTCATTTCTTTTCTTGTTGCTGTAAGGGAATACCTGACAGAAACCATTTAAGAAGGGAAAGAATTTATTTTGTTCCTTGATTTCAAAGAATGTCCACTCATGAGTCAGGGAGGGCATGAGGACCAGGCTGAGATGGCTGTGGCTTGCGATGAAGCTCATTGAGACCTCAGCAGATAGGAAACGTAGTGTTTGGTCAAGAAGTAGGGTGAGTCTGAAACCCTGAAAGGCCTGTCCCTTGTGGTCTGCATCCATCACATAGGCCCCCTGTCCAAAGGTTCCGTGGCCTCGCAAGACAGTGCCGTCTGCTAGGACCAAATGTTCAGCATGAATTTGACAAGGACATTTCACACTCAGAAATCATTATCGCTGCTTTAGGGTAATGTTCATCAGAAGACAGTATATTGAAGGATTTTCTTTATGATTTTTGCCTTCTGGGTGACTGACTAAGATCTGACTAGATTGTGATTTTTACTGTGGAGTGGCTGACAAGAAGAGTAAGAGACGGGTCGTGTCTGCTTTTTCCTCGTTGGCTCAGTTGCTCTGCTACTCTAGTCATTGTGTCTAATTCTTTGCAGAAATCTTGAAGCCATTTGTCCATGCTGCCTAAGACAGTGTAATAAAGTCACATAAGCCCAGGATTCCTAAGTGGAAGCAACTAGGATGCACTCATCACAAAACAAGGGCACGTTTATTGGTCTCAATTTGAATTCGGCTGTTACTGAAATGTCTGTATCCCAGAAGGTTGCTGTGCACATGGCACTTGAAATTTGCTTTAGGAGGTCCTGTCAAATAGGCTATGTATAGGCTATTAGCTTTGCATTTCAAAAGTATCAGTACAACCAAAGATCCTTGTATGCATTGTTGTATGCAGTGGAGACTCTTTGGCCTTCGACTCATGAACCATGGATTTTGACACATAATTAGTTCTAGCTCTGCCATTAACTGCCTTGATGACAATGGACAATTGGTTACCTTTCTGTAAACCTCACTTTCCTTATGTGTAGCCTCATACGGTGATGGTGAAATTTTAAGACAAAAGTTTGTGAAAGGGTTTTGTACCAACACTTACGTGTAGTGTATTATAAAACCTTAGTAAAACTGAGAAGCCTTTTTTCATAGTCTGGGTATATATGCATTACTAATAACAGCATTTGCCTTTTGTTTCCCTTCTAGACTGCCTCTTTAAGCTATGTCCTATGAATCGATATTCTGCACAGAAACAGTTCTGGAAAGCTGCTAAGCCTGGGGCCAACAACACAACAGATGCGGTGCTGCTCAACAAATTGCATGTATGTATGGGAATGAGATATCAGTGATGGGTGTCCTGAGTGGTCACCTGGATGGTGGCTGAGGGTGGTTGGGAAAAGGTTGGCCATATCAGCCTCTAACCCTATCTGCTGGCTTTGTTGTTGTTGTTCTGTTTTGTTTTGTTTTATGTTTGTTTATTACTTCAAGTTACATCTCCATCACACTCCCCTCCCTGCTGGCTTTTAAAATTCATTATCATCATCATCATTGTTATTATTGTATGAGTGTTTTGCCTTTGTATACATCTGTGCACCATGTGTGTGTGCAATGCCCAGAAGAGGGCTTTGTATCCATTGGAACTAGAGTTACATAGGGTTGTGAGCTGGGAATCTAACCCAGGTCCTCAACAAGAGCAGCCAGTGCTCTTAACTACAAAGCCATCTCTCCAGTCTCATGGCTTTCTTGAACAATTCTAAGGGGAGGTAGACTACAACCATCTTGACATATTTTGGAGGGAGGTGGCACTTTCTCCTGGCTTTCCAGGGGTGGCTTGAGGCAAAATGGCGGCTAGAATTGAATCATGGTTCCACCACTCATTGACTGTGACCTTGGTCAAATCACACAACTCCTTCTATGGACATATAAAATGGGAACGGTGGTCATGTCCACCTTAAAAGGAGACCGTGAGAATCACACTAAAGGATACATAGAGGTCTTATGAACACCACCAGGCATGCAATTAATAACTTTTATCCATTATTTAATAAATTTTGAACATTGTCATTGTATTTACCATATTAATTGGCATGTAAGAGAAGTGCTCACAGCACTGCTGATATGCTCTATAATCACAGCAAGTCTCTGAGCCTCTCAGAGACGATCATCCTAAAAATCATGATGTAATTCTTCTGGTGCCTGACACCTGGAGGCTAAGCTGCATAGAAGCTCTATGAGATCTGTAGAAGGGGATCTTGCCATCAATCCAGTATAACATTATTGAATTATTAAATATTCTGCTCCTCACACTGTTTTATTTTTCTCCAGGCACTTGTGTGTCTTCTTAGAATATAAATTTTATGAGGGCAGGTGCTTTTATCACTTTTGATTCTTGCTGAATCCCTCATGCTAGCCAGGGTTCACATACCCTAGGTACTCGGGAAGTAAGCAGGAGAAGCACATAAACATGATACTTCTTGGTGCTTAGTCACAACTTGAAGATGGTCTTTGGGCCCTGGAGGAACTTATGAAGTCTCCAGGCTCAGCCTGCTCTGTTTTGGCTCAGGTAGGGCAGTATCAAAACCATCTGCATTTAATGAGGTTAAAGTTAGGAGAAGGGACCCCTTCCCTTAGCTTAAACTGCTCAGATAAGGATGCTGTGTTCTAGGCAAGATCCACTGCTCAGGGTCCTAACTCCCAGCATTTCATACTGAGGTCAGTGTGAAAGACATATAGAGTCAACTCTCACTGCACCAGACTTTTTCTCATTGTGTGTATGGTTGTCTGTGCCTGGGCTCTGAGCTTCTCTCTGGAGCTACTGTAGAGTCTTCTTATTATAGTAGGATTTGTTCACTTTATTGTGGAGCCCATGTTTATCCTAATCACATGACTTTTACATGCATACATCATCCTTTTTAGATCATCCTTTGCCAGGGTATTCTTCAGTTAAGACCTTTGCATTCTTCCTCTTGAGTTCCCTTGTCATGGCAGTGTCCACACTCTTCATAGAGACCTTGCCTGTTTTTCTCCACTTCAGCTTCCTGTTTATACCTTTCTCAGTGCTGATTATAGTCTGCAATTATGTTTAATAAGTTCCTTAATTATTTGTCTCTCACTAAAATGGCAGCTGTACAAGATCAGAGGAGTCTTGGTCATGCCTGTTACTAGGTTTTCCCATGGTGTCTGGAGGAGAGGAGGCACTTGAGAAACACTGACTGACTGAACATTGTACTAGATACTAGTGGTAGAATTGTGTTGGAGCCTTAACCATGTAGACACTTCCTAGTAAATAAAGAATAAAGAGGTAATGTCGCCTTGCAAATAATAAAGAGGCAATACAGAGCAAACTACCCTTTACTGTATAAGAGTGTACAGCATGGTGATCAGAGAAAGCTTCCTGGAGGAAGAGGGAAGTAACATGCAAGCCTCAGTCTGAGCCATCTCCTGGAATTACACAGCAGGAGAAAGAATAGAAGCAAAGACCTGGAGGGCAGAGACTGTGTTAAAGACTGAAAGAATTTAAGTCATTGTTACAGCAATCAGGTCATTGGGCTTAGTATCCACAGGCCCATTGCTACCTCTTCATGGAAAATACTGTACGGTTTGACAAATGTGCAATGGGTTCCTAGATAACAATTTTTAAAAATAAATTGCACAGGAGAAATAAAGGGAAAGTGATAAGTTATGTAATAAATTACACACTTAAGTTGATGAGTAGTGACAGCTGCTCTGGGAGACAAGGGAATCAGGGCTTGCAGGACTTGACTGATAACAGGTAGGTCAGTACTTGCGATGTGGGAAGCATGGTGTCTGTGTTGGGACGTTTCAAGATGACCAGCAGCTCTCAGTAACGTTATGAAGAACATGCAGCTCACTCTTTGCTTCATTCAACAGCCCCTGCACTGCTGGAGAAAAACATATGGGTGATAGTACTAAAGAAGCACATACAGTTTTGCCTTTTACTGAGGTATAAAGTGGAGTGGGTCCTGGCTTCTGAAAAGTACCGGCACCTATTAATCCAGGTGCATGTCCTGGCAGCTTCGAGATTGTGTGGGATGAAGTGACAGTTTGTTGTACAGGACTGAGCCTGACATTTCATGGGGACCAGCCTGCCTGATTCCTGTCCACTGAATGTTACTAGTGCCACTACTCCTCTTCCAATCATTGTGCCAATCAGAAGCACCCAACCCCCACCCTGCAAGTGATGGGAACATGGGCTTCTCATTGAAGGGGTGGGGAAAGTCCTTCCATTCTCCTTGCTCCTAGGAGGGCACAATTGGGTGCAGATGCCTGGGGCATTATCTTTGTGGAAGCCCTAGGTGTCTTCAGTTGTCTTGCTTTTGCATCTCTGGCATGAAGATCACTCCTTTAATGAGATCTTAACAGTACATCTCGAACTCTTTCTCCTCCTGTGGTTTTTCCGGCAGGGGTTCAGATTCATTGTCCTCTTGACCAACAGGAACCCAATAAAAATAAAGGGGGCATGGAGAGCAGAGCTGCTCATGGGGTTCCTGCATGTGCAGGTCTGGAGGGGGGCAGCACCACCTCCCTGCAGAGCTGTGTGGGAAGGTGGTCTGAGAGCTGCACATGGCTTCTGATTGACAAGTGAAGATAGAAATCTATGCTTTGTGTGTAATACTTTGATTTTTAAACTATGCTGGCAGCTAATTCAGTTAAGGATTACAGCATATGCACCACAGCAACTCAGAATGGCTGGGCTAAAGCCAGAAGAGTCTTCAGTGTCATTTGCAACCTGTGATCTATGCATTTTTTTCATCAGCACTTCCTTTTGATGCTCCATCCTGCAACTGGATGGACAGGATAGGTCATGTTTGGTGTTGTTTTTTTAAAGTCTATTCTTAAAGGTGATTAAGGACTTTCAACTGTGTGTGTGTGTGTGTGTGTGTGTGTGTGTGTGTGTGTGTGTGTGAGAGAGAGAGAGAGAGAGAGAGAGAGAGATACAGAGACAGACACAGAAAAACAGAGTCTAAGAGACGAGAGACAGAGAAAGATGTTTGGGGTATATTATTTCCTTTATGCTATTTATGTTTCTTAAAAAAGGTAAGGGAAACCATTTCCTTGCCCTGATATGAGATGGTTGGCATGGTTTTCTGCCTTGAGTGATAGTCTGTCCCTGACTTGTGTGGCTCATACTTTCTTGCTTAGCTGGAGTTTCTCCACGTTATCCCAAAATCTTCTGTCTGTTTGGGTCCAGTCATTAAAATGTCGTATTTTGGTCAGTGCCTTCCTTGCCTTTGGAGACTGATGGCTGATCTCCTGTGAGTTTTCAATTTTATTTTGGTCAATTACTGGGCAGTGCTGGGAGTCAGAGGTCAGGTTATTTTTAATTAATGCCATTTAAGGAATTTGTTGTCTATATCACTCCAAGTCCTTTTGACAGGGGTAAGCAATGTGCATAGCCCTCTGAAGGAGAATGACATCTAGTGGCTAATACTGTGTGCTCACTTCTATAACAGAAGCTGGATTTTGCTTCTTTAGCTCCAGATTTCCCAGAACTCTATTGGCCAAATGAGTTGACTTCACTGTCACATCATAACATTAGTAACAAAGGCTCCAAGTAACGTTCCTTCAGAGTAGTTTGCCATGTCCTTGAAAGGCGTGCCCACACTGTTTGGATATTGAGAATGAGCATGTCATTAAGCTATTTGACCTAGGCCAAGCATAGGAGTGACAGGGCTTTATTTTATTTTAAAGCCTAGGATGTAAGTAGCTGTTTTTCTGGATCTTTAATTCAGTATGCTATTACGTCATAAGGGAGTTGAGTAGCAGGTATCTCATTTGGCAAGATCTTAAACAAAACCAAAGAAAAAAAATTGCACGACTTTAAAAATTATCCAAGCCACTTGCCACAGAGACACAATGAAGATGTAACTCCAGAAGTCACACAAATGAGCACTATAGGAAAAGAATTCCAAAATAGACATGAACAGGAAAAGGAAAGACCATTGGCTACAGGGATCCTAACCTGACATTATGGAGATTAACCTTGGTTTTCATTGTCTTGTTGCTCTGCTCCACACAGCGGGATTCTAAACTATTGGCAGAGATAAGCTATTTTCTCTAATTTCAGTGATGTTTGTTTGTTTCTCACTTTGTTGTGAGTAAATATATTTTCTTTCCACTTTTAGTGGCTACATGGTTGCTCCTACTGTATGACAATATTGAAACTTTAGATAACCATTCCCTCTGGGGAGGGGAGGTAGGGAGGCTTATTCAAGATCCTGAGCTTCCCCCACCCCATTTTGACAAAAGAAAAGTTGGGACTTTGCACTTTTGTGAGGTTATCTAAGAAAGACAAACTCCTAGAAATAAAGTTACCAAGTAAAGTTATGACCATTGAGAGAAGCTCTCCCACCCCCAGTTATCCTTAGAAAGGTGGTGTCAGTTCACTGTTACAGTATGTTTGTGGATGTATTTGAAGAGTTTAACAAACCATGACTTCATTATTTTCAAGGAAGTGGGCAACATAGTCTATGAGCCCAGGTGCTGTCTGGGTTTTGGTACCTTCTAATCCACATATTATGTTGCCTAATCAGCCTAAAAATCATGATGAATATTTTTTTTCTAGAAACCCAAGTTTTGCTTGTAAGGGGAGTTATTTAAGGACTGACGCATGAACTTGAATGAACTCTATTTATTTTGTGTGTGTGGATGTGTTTGGATAAGTGAGTTCAAGCAAACATGTAGTTTTCTGTGTGTGTGTGTGTGTGTGTGTGTGTGTGTGTGTGTGTGTGTGTGTTTGTAAAGACTACAAGTCAACTTTGGTTGTTGATCTTCAGAAGCCAAAACTGTGTTGTTATTTTTCTGTTTGTTTGTGACAGGGTTTTGGCTGACCAGAGAATCCCAGGGATCTGTCTCTACCTTTACTATGTCCAACAGTGCTGTGCTATCCAGCCTGGCTCTTTATGTAGGTCCTAGGGATTGAACACTCAGGTCTTCTTGTAAGCACTTTCGCAAATGAGCCATCATCTCCCAGTCCCTGCACTGAACAAACATATTTTATATTCATGCTCTTACTAAAGGGCGAATTGGAGACTTTTCTCCTTGTATAATAAGTAGCTGTAGAAGTGAGCTCACAGAATGGCCCATAATTTACTGCTTTTTGTGTTTGTTCAATGCTGGCGGGCATGTACAGTCATCAGTGATTGTTAACAGAAATGGAAGAGTTGAAACTCATAGTTTGACAAACTTTTTAACTGAAATCTTCCAGAGTGTCTTCAAGATAAGTCTTACGTTCTAGTCTCCATCTATTTTCTGTTTATTTTCCTTTTATTTTAGGTAACTGCCCTTGTTCTTCAGATCTTCTGGTTTGTAGTTAATTTCTGTTACAGAATAGTACCTTTTGGATGGGTACTATTTGGGTTAGTACCAAAATACCATAATACCATAATAGTACCTTTGGGATAGGCTAGGCCCTCCCCCATCAATCACTAATTAAGAAAGTGTCTTACTGCTGGAACTTATGGAGGCATTTTATTTTTTTTCTTTTTAATGCTTATTTATTACTTCAATTTTTATCTCCTTCACAGTCCCCTCCCTCCACCCCTCTAGGACCCACCCTTTTACCCTCCCACCCTCTCCCCCTTGCCCCCTTCTCCCATCTATCCTACTCCTCAGGTGGGGTGCCCTACATATCAGCCCCCCCTTCAGTTCAGCAGCCATATGAGGGCTAAGAGCTTCCTCTTGCATTAGGGCCCTACATGGCAGCTCCACGAGGGTAAAGTATCTCACTAACAAGTAACAAAGACTATGTTTCTGTTCCTTTCAATTTGTTGGTTGTAGGATAGTTATCCTGTACACATTATATGGCTAAAATCCAGTTATAAGTGAATAGATGCCATGTGCAACTTTCTGGGTCTGGGTTAGCTCACTCAGGATGAGCTGTTCTAGTTCCATCCATCTGGCAGCAAATTTCATGATTTCCTTGTTTCTGATAGCTGGGTAGTATTCCATTTTATAAATGTACCACAGCTTTTTTTATCCATTCATCAGTTGAGGGACATGTGGGTTGTTTCCAGTTTCTAGCTATTACAAATAAAGCTGCTATGAACATAGTTGAGGAGGTGTACTTGTGGCTTGGTGAGGAATCATTTGGATGTATACCCAGGAGGAGTTTGGCTGGGTCTTAAGGTAGAGTCATTCCAAGTTTTCTAAGATATCATGGAGCCATTTTCTTAATTGAACTTCCCTTCTTTCTGTTAACTCTAGTTTGTATATCAAGTTGACATAAGACCAGCCAGCAAGGGAACTTAATATTTTTAGGCTCTTAGATCTTTTTTTTAATTTTTTTTTTATAAATACTTTATTTTTTTTTCTTCAAGTTACATCTCAGTCACAAACCCCTCCCTATTCCCCCTTCCTATCCCACCCTTCCACCCTCTTCCCCCCAGAAGTTTCCCCTTTCAGTCCAACATATGGTTCCTTCTCTTTTAGCAGTAAGTATTATACAAAACAACAGATATAAATATGCCACATTTGTGAAAGTTAAATGGCCCAGTATACCTTCCCAATGTCCAGTTTATACATATTTGGCCCCTGACTTTAACATTCTACTATCTAACCATCTCCATGAGTTTAAAGGTCTATATGTGACTCAACATTCATACTAACTTGCAACACACTTTTAAGAGTATCTTCTTAGATCTATAACACCCTCTTGATTCCTAAACAACTCAAAATTTAATTATGAGACTCTAGCTGTCTATTCTTCAACCACCTCAGAGACCTGAGAGGGATAAATATATCTGCTTATATAGGAAGTGCAGGGCCTGCAGCTTCCAAAACTAAGAAAGGACATACCAATGACTGCCTGGACAGTTCCCATTTTCTCTCCATACATTCCTGCATCAGTCTTCAGCCTTTGGATCCTGTTTCTCTGACAGACATTTGTTGTAGAGCCGGGATTATGAAGGACTTACCTACCCTGTCTTGGCAGAGTTAGGCTGTCGACTTCCCTGCTACCAAGTTTTGTCCTTTTTGGACAACAGTCTGTCCAAAAGATTGTATTGGGCTACATAGGCATTGACCTTTGTATATTGATACATAATTAAGAGTATATTTAACCACAATTGAATAGATCTTTGTATATTGATACAAAATTGAAGGTAATGCTTCCTAATGGTATCATACCTAGAGATACTTAAAAATGAAATGTGAAGCTCTGGCCTCTTGATACCAACCGTCTAAAACGGTCTAGGATAGTTAAGTAAAACAAACTCCTAGTCATGCAAACATGTCACTTTGTTAGCTACTATGACAGTCTATCACAGATATTCTCTAAACTACCCAGTAATCAAGTTGCTAAGAGACAAGCAGCATTTGCTTATCTAAATACAAGAGATGGATAGGGCATCTTCAAAAACCCCAAGAGATCTGCAGAATATGGCATTCAAAGATGTTATCTTAAATTAAGATTTTCTTTTTTTTTTATATCGAGACATATGAGCGCCTGACAGCACCCCCTATTCTACTCCAAGTAGAAGATAAGCATCGAAGAACCTCCACTGTAAGATGGTTGAATTAGTGGCAAGCCTATCTCTTGGCATGAAAAAACCCCTTGCACCAACTGCAGGCTCTTAGATCTTAACTGGGGCTTTTGGAATTTCTTGCGAATAAGAAAACGTTCATGAGAATTTTCCATCTTAAAATCATTTGATTCTAAGAAGTGCTCCTCAAGAATTCTGTAAGCATGAACCTCACCAGTGTGATGTTTGGAGCACAGAAAAGCTATATTTGCTTTTTTGGGGAAATGTTATTTTATTTTTCTGAATCCATTGATTTTTCTCCCTATGGCATTTTCCTCTCTTGAGTTTCCACTCAGTATTAGCTGAGAATAGCTTAGTGGAAAGAACAAATCACTTTTAACAAAATGTAAACTCTCATTCTAAATGAATCCAGTCTAGTGCTTTGTTTGGGAAACTACCTGTAGGGAATATAGAGAGTTCTAGAGTGCAGGAAATACAGGGTGGAAATTGGGAGAACAAGAATGGGGCAGGGGTAAGACTGAACACCTGTACAGAAGTCATCATGTATCCTGAGTTCTGCTATATTGTCTGCAAGGCATCTCTGGATGTGACTGGAATTCTCTGGCCTCATCTTTGTATTAGTGAGAGGAGAAAACTGATATCTAATTCAGAGAGAGAGAGAGAGAAATGGCTGAATGTTGTTACAGGTGGTATGCACATGGTTACCCTGCAGGGATTCCCAATAGGTAGGTCATTATCTTCCTGCACATTGTTATGCTGGTGAATTGGGATTGCTTCCTGCAATTTTCTCCAAATCTCAGCTTTCTAAATCACATGCACGACAGGTAGAGCTAGAGAAGACTCTGAGCTTGAAGGAATAGTTATGATTTTGGCTCAGCCCACCTAAGTCTTGTTTTAAAATCCTCTTCAAGACATTTCTTAGTTTTAGAATCTTGTCCCTAATAATAATGATGGAATTATCATCTTAGTCGTGTAAAATCTTAGTCTGTGAAGAGACACCATGACCACAACTCCTATAAAAGAAAACATTTAATTGGGGCTTGCTTACAGTGTAAAGGTTTAGTTCATTATCAACATGGTGGCACACAGGCAGACATGGTGCTGGTGAGGCAGCTAAGAGTTCCACATCCGGATCATAGGCAGCAGGCAGAGAGACACTTTGGGTCTGGCTTGGGCCCTTGAAAACCCAAAGCCCATCCCCAGTAATAAATTTTTTCCAACAAGGTCACACCTACTCCAAGAAGGCCACTCCTCCTAATCCCTGTCAAGTAGTGCCACTTCTGAATGTCCAGCCATTCAAATCTTTGAGCCTATAAGGGTCATTCCTATTCAAGCCACCACAATTATTTCATTGAAAGATTAGAGGTGATATAACTCAGTGGTAAAGCGTTTGCTTAGCATGTATGAGGCCCTGGGTTTTATCCCTAGTACCACACTAAATAAATAAGAAGTTAATTAAAATGAAAAATTATTGAATTCCTATGATGTATCTTTCATACATCTTCTGTAATTTTTCAACTTCTGTAATATTTCTGGTAGTTTACTAATGCTTGCAATTTTCCTTTTGCGGTAAGAACACCAAATGAGTTTTGCTAACAATCAGTGACCTGGTTAGGTAATGATGCTTCTGTGTAGGGACCCTAACACTAAGTCCCCAAAGGCCCTGTGAAAATAAAGGTGTGTTACTTGTGGGAGGGGACCATTGATCTGGCAGTGTCTTGCCTGAAGGGAAGGGGAGGAACTCTATGGAGTGAACATGGCAGACAAACGCTTCCGAAGTCTTAATACATTATTGGTCATTGGGTTGCCACCTTCTATCAGATTCTAAATGTAATTTTTTTCCTGTCATGTTTCTTCAATCTGTTTTCAGGAAGGATAATGGGCTTGAATGGTAGTCTGCTTATTGTCCATGATGTCAGTAGTTCCCCATTGGCATATTGTGATATAATATCTCCTTTAATGCTGGTTGGCCAAAAACAATGAGAGATGGCTGATTATGATGTTAGCCCCAGCATCCTCTTCTAGTACCTTCTATTTGGCGTTGCCACCTTTCTGAGCATGTCAGACTTGACTGATAATGTCCCCAGCCTTACTGTAACTCTACAAAACTGGAATTTAAAATAAGTGCATATTTGAGGATTAGCTCTGCCATTTAATAAATGCAACATAAAAATTAAAGCTAGAATTAAGCAAAATTTGTTATATACAATAGAGAAAATAGTTCAACCAAACCCATTGTACTAAATATCCAATTAGCTGTGTGATGTGGATCCTGTTTTAAAATGGGGTAATCATCTTCCTTTTAAGGAATTGCATGAAAATTAAATAAATTATGATGAATTTTTGGCAGTAATGAATAACAGTCCATGTATAGTAGAGTGAGTAGCCACTATGCAAGGTGATTTATATGAGGTGTGGGTATCATTTTTGTCCTGGTTTTACAAATAACGAAACAAGCTCACAGAAGTTTCATAATAAACTAAAGTTCCCCAAACTACATGCTTCCCCAAGTCAGCCTTTCAATTCAGCTTTATTTTATTCCAAAGCTGTAAAGAGCATTCAGAAATCACAAGATGAATGCAAAATCCTTTCTGGCCTTACCCTATTGTTAAAATATATATATATGCTCTTGATTGGTTTTACATAAGCAAATGCCCATGACTTCCCTGTAGAAAAGAACTCATTTTAATGAAGCCTCAAAGGCCCCCGAAAGCTGACTCTGAGTGCATAAGCCAGGCTGAGGTAGATGAACTACTGCACAAGCTCCTGGCACATTTCGAAGAGCCTCCGGCTGTACCCAGGAATTTGCTTGTTCTGTGATTCTGGTCACCATGGTTCTGTATTGCTGCAAAGGAATAGTTCCCATTTGCTCTCTGTGACCAGTCTTCCTTGTCAATGTTACAGCATGCTGCAGACCTGGAAAAGAAGCAGAATGAGACAGAAAACAGGAAGTTGCTGGGGACTGTGATCCAGTATGGCAACGTGATCCAGGTAGGTGCAGGCTGCTGTTCTGTCCTATTGCTGACGCATGACAAAGAAAGAAACTGAGGAAGCAAATTCATGACTTAAGTTTGCCATTTCCTTGGCAATGGGGCTCCAACAGAGGCAGCTACTTTATTGAAAACAACCTAACTTGGTCATTTTATTGGGTCATGTCATGGTGTAAGCATTTCCTTTCTCTGCCTATTGCTGACCACTGTGTGCAGATGGTTTAGATGAGAGACTTCATCCTTGAAGAGGACGCTACTTGTTAAGGTTTTGCCTAACTTACAGTGCTTGGGAGTTCTTTGCATTTGGTGGAGCGTCGATACCCTGTGCATTTTGGCTGTTGTTTAACAGCTGTTTGTCAGAGAAAATGCAAACAGTTCTGTGCACACACAGACTCATGTATGTATGTATGTATGAATGCATACATACATACTCGTGCTCCCATGTAGCTGATCTGACCCTCAACTCTTGATCCTGTACCTCTTCTCCCCAAGCATTGGAATTATGGGCGCATGCCTAGCTACCGTCACGAAACTTTAACCATATATAATGTCTTTAATAAGTTTCTTATTAGCCAAAAATGTTTCACAGTTCTCATACTTTACGTTGTTTGGTTCACCTGTTATCTTCTGTACCCTCGAGTCTGCTGTGGAGACAACCCAGTTCAAATAAGACAGCCACAAAGCTTTCCCAGATGGTTCTGCTACCCTTGTAAACTGCTAATCAGGAAGGAATTTCCTTCTGCTTTTAGTGCTATTGGATATAGAGCAGTGCTAACCCTAAATATGAAAAGAATATTAAAAGTCGGTAAAAACAACTTTGTGTGAATTTTTTTTTTTAAACAGGGGGTATAAAAGCTAACCTAGAGTCTTGCTCAGATGCCCAAGTTTGTCTTTTTCTTAGTATATAGCCCAGGCTGGCATTGGGTCTTTGTCTTAATTTGACCTCCTGAGAGTGAGGATTATAGGTGTGGGGCCAGCATTCCTGGCTAATGCTTTTTGATGAAATGGCTGCTTAGGTTAGGTTTTATTAATAGCTCTTGAAAGCTGTTGGAGAACTAGATGATCAATCCCACCTGTCCTGTTATCAAGCAAAGCCAGTGCTCCGAGGCTCAGAGTAGAAGATACTCAGTTGGTTAGACTGGAGAACAGGCTGGAACTGAGGATTTAACAAGTGCATAGGGTTGACTGACAGCTAGTACATTCCAGTCCTGTGAGGTTTCAAGAAAGACATGACAAATCAGTGGTAATGGTGTCTGCTTCTGTGATGGTTTTAAGTGATGTCAGTTTATTTCTGGTCTCAGATCTTGGAACTCATCTGTGGGAAGGTGAGCCAACATGTGCGGTATCAGAGGCATCAAGGGAGCATCAAGAGTCTGGGAGGACATTATTGTCTCCTGTTTATCATGGGCACAGGCCATCCAGAATTCATAAAGTATATAGGTTATCCCTCCACTCTCAACAGCCCTGTCAGTAGATTTGTGGACTTCTGAAGGGAGCTCCTGTGTTATCATGTGGACAGGAGATGTGGCAGCTATACTGGAGTCTCTAAAGACTGAGAAGTTGTATGTTCCTGGTTTTTCTTTTACTCATCAGCAAGGGAAATCTTAATAATGCTTACTGGCCCAGATTATTACGCAAACTCTTTCTCACCTGGATCTTCTCTCCTTCCATGCTTCATGTAACCATCATCCCATAGTGAAGAGAAAAGTGCTTGGAGCATTGAAGGTGGATGTCCAGGGTCACCCTGTTCTTCAGAAGGAATGGCAGTCCCTGATGGAATTGCCTGTTAAATCAGGCTGTTGCCTATTGCCTTCCTACATTCCCCACCAGTTCCAGTGCCCAGTTAGATGGCAATTCCTTAGCCCCTGTCCACAGGGTGATGCCATGCCTCTCTAGCAGTTTTCAGGTGGTATAATTGGTTTCTGCAATATCTTATCTTGCCCAAGGCTGTGTTCTTAAAAAAGGCAAACAATTTTTTTCTTGTCTCCTGCCCTCTTCTGTGACTCCATTCACTGTTCCCTTTCCTGTTGTTCCCAGCATTGGGCGCTTCCTATTTCTCCTGCTTCTTAAGCAGTTCAGTGGTGGGAGGAGTGTTTGATAAAAAATTTATGTGATAGAGAGGGCTGTGGCAGAGAATTCACAGGTTCGCTCATACCTTATTCTCTTGGTGGATTTTTTAGCTCCTGCATTTGAAAAGCAATAAATATCTAACTGTGAATAAGAGGCTCCCAGCCCTGCTAGAGAAGAACGCCATGAGAGTGACATTGGACGAGGCTGGAAATGAAGGGTCCTGGTTTTACATTCAACCGTTCTATAAGCTACGCTCCATCGGAGACAGTGTAAGTGTAGCTTCCCTACCTGGAAAGTGTTCCCTGCCATGCTTCCAGCTGTCACTATGCTTGAAGCTCAACTAGGAGAAGTTTAGAACTGGAGCCACAGGCATATGAAGAGAGATCACATCACTATGGAAACTAGTGTTTGGGAAACAAGGAAATGAGGGGAGAAGTGTGACCTAAATACAGTCGCTATGTTTTTCCTACTGAGCCTCAGAAAAAATCCTATTACCTCAGTAATTTCACCATGAAAATAGCCATCCTGAACTAATATCCTGGTCAAGGATCCCTTGCCATTCCATTTCCATGAGCGCAACAGAAATGTTCGGCTATTTTGGAATACTGAAGGATGGAAAGTGGAAAAGAAACAGCCTTAGTAGGGAATGGGAGTGGATTGTGTGTTCACCCATGCTTCCTGTGTCAGTAGGCGGCCAGTGTCTCCAACTCCTTCTGCAAATGCTGTCAGCCCCTGTCCTGGGATTCTAGACAAGACAAAGCCACAGGAATCCCTTTTCAAGGCAACCGAGACCACTTCTGATATTTGTTAGTTAAATTAGTCAGTCATTACGTGGTCACGTACTTAACGGACAATATATTTAAATGCTATCAGCTATGTACTTGACCTTGTTAAGGTTCTAAAATAGATGCTTAAAAAAAAAAAAAGAAAAACTAAAAAGAAATTGGCACCTTGAACAGCATGAAGTGTTCTGGAAATTCTTACCTACCCTTTACTTAAAACTAGGTTTTGACATTTTTTTTAGTAATACCATTTAAGTTTAGAGGCTGTGGTTAGTTTAAGTATTTTTGTGTGTGTGTATGCATATTGTATAACAATAGCAAGGTGTTCTCTCACTACTGGCATACAGTGAATATTGATCCACAAAGGATAGGTTCTTTTTAATTAACTTAGATTCATTTCCAGTTATAGAACATTTAGTCATGTATTATTCCAAAATGTTATATTCTCAAAACATGCAGATTTTACCTCATAGGAAGACAGATTATCTCTTTTGCTTCCTTTCCTTTTACTTCCACCATAAAAAAAACAAATGCAGGGCTAAGGAGGTGGCTTGCTATGCAAGCCTGAGAATCTTAGGTCAAATCCCCAATATCCACATAAAAGCCAGGCATAGGGAGAGCCAAGCAAGCAAGTCCTGGGAACTTACTACCCAGCTAGCCTCACTGAGAAGGAGACCTTAGGTTCCCTAAGAAAACCCATCTAGGGGAGATAAAGTAGAAAATAATCAGGTTGTTCAACAGCCTTCTCTGGCCTCCACAGCACATGTACTCACATACATACATGCACGCACACACACTAGACAACGTACCTGATCCCACGTTTTGTATTCAGCAAATCTTTCCTTTTCTATCACTTTATCTGTTAATCTGTGACTTAGTTGAGAGTTTAATTTTAAAAAACATTTTTTCTCATACTATATAGAGATTGACCCATTCGTACTTCAGTGGTTTAAGGGTGTCAGTGTAGATAGTGGATTGAAATGTAAAGTATCAGGCTGTGTTACACATAAGGGTAGGTATGGGTTTCTGGGCAGAGGAATTTGTTTCAGTCACACACCATTATATTTAGGTGTCTGTTGCTGGGGGCTGGAGAGATGCCTCAGCATCCTAGAATTGCCTGTAGCTGCAGTTGCAGGACCTCTACAGGAACAGAACACACATGGAAAACAGATAAACAAGGTGGGCACTCACACATACACAGCATAGAAATAAGCATTAAAAATGTAAAAGCTGTCTATTGCCAGAGATATAACTGAATTGTATTAGAAAATAGATTTCTTTAGGTTGTAGTCACAATTCTGATGATCCATGCTCTAGAAATATAAAGACCACTCAAAATAGTATCCTCCTTTCCCTAAAATTGAGGTGAGCTTATTTATTTATTCAAATATCTCAACTGAATACCAGAAGACCTTTTCTTAGTGCTGTGGACCAGCGTGCAAAATATCAAGTATAGTCAGCAACGGTTGTGCACTGAAAGTGCCTGTACTGTCCCAGTCTGTCCCAATCTGTCCTGTGAAAAACTGCATTGCTCCTTCCTTTCCAGGTGGTCATCGGCGACAAGGTGGTCTTGAACCCTGTCAACGCTGGCCAGCCTCTCCATGCCAGCAGCCATCAACTGGTGGATAACCCAGGCTGCAACGAGGTAAGGATGTTCGAAAAAAGTTGAAGTCCCGGTAAATGGGTGAGGGCTGTGCAACAGGAGCAGGCCTTGTGGGGCCAGAGTGTGTGTGCCTGCACTGCTTATGACTTCAGCAGCACTCAGGACACTGCCCCTTCTGCAGGGGGCGAGCCCAAGGCCCACCTTTGGGCAGCATGAGGTTTTCTAGGGTGTGCATGGGTGGTGCATTTGATAAACTTGGCATCACTGAAGAATCATCCTTTGACTTGTTAAGCCTGAAAAAGCCCCTTTTGCCATTTCCCCTCACCCCCCAGCTGTAGGGGCGCTTTTTTCTATTTGACTCCCTAAGGAGGTTGTCTTATTGCAATTCTCAGGAGGTGACATTACAGATCATGTGCAGCCCTGCTAGGAGCTAGGGTACCATGTTTTCAGTTGCATATGTGCTAACCCTCTCTGGGCAGTTACAGACACAGGGTCCTAATTCTTTTATGATAGAATGTCTGTTTCATGGACGAGACTTGAGCTCTACATTGAGAAAAATGCAAATTGAAATCTCAGTTTGTGGTCCCTGAGCTCTGGAACTATAGATGAGTTACTCAGTATCCGAACTATAGATGAGTTACTCAGTGTCTCTGTGCATCCGTCCCCAGTCTGAAAGGAGGGTAGAGTTTCTTAATCTTGAGGATTAAGTGAGATGGTGTTAATGCACCATAGCTCGTGCCTGGGAAACAGTGATTGTACAGATAAGGGCTCTTGGTGTTAATGATGACCATTAACATTTTCAAAGGTATGCACTGGACTCATTTCTTGCCTTGGTCTCTCACTCCATTTTGTAAGCATTTGATTTCATTTGGCCTTTATGTTTGTGACTATACAACCAGAGACTCAGAGGAAAAGAACATAGCATTCCAAAAGGGCCAGGAGGAAACCAGGGCCGGAACCCTCACTTCAGATCGGGAGTAGGTGTAGTGATGGATACAAATGAACCATTAGTTACACAGCATTTCTTACCCCCCAGATGACTTTTCGGGTTCTTTGTTCAGGATGTATTAGTTACTTTTCTCTTTAGGTTGACAAAGTACCTGAAAAGGAGCAACTTAAGGTTTCTTGTGGTTCACAGGCATGGTTGGGAAGACACAGTGAGGGGAGTGGAGCAGCCTGAATAGTTAGGCTGTGCACACCTTCATAGAATAGAAAGCAGAGAGGGATGACAGGAAGCCAGGCCAGGCTAAAACCTTAAGGCCTTCTGCTCTATAGACCAACTTCCTGCAGCTAGGCCCCTCCCCTTAAAGGTTCCAGATTCTGCAAAACAGTTGCACCAGCTGGGGACCATGCATTCAGACACATAAACATGCAGGGGGCATTATAGCTCTCTGAACTATATATAACAAGATATTTGTAGTGAAGCCCAGCTGGCCTTCCTGGATACAGTGAGGATCTCTGGGACTGTATGACATAGTTAATTCTAGGAGCTCTGTGAAAATTAACTTTGATTTGCTTTCTAGGTCAACTCCGTCAACTGTAATACAAGCTGGAAAATAGTCCTTTTCATGAAATGGAGTGATAACAAAGATGACATTTTAAAAGGGGTAAGTGTGATGTTTTTTTGGCACGTTGCTTTTCTCAGAGTAGCACGTTGGTTTTGTTTTCAAATTCATTTCCCCCTTACTCCATGTTGTGTTGATGCACAGGGTGATGTGGTGAGGCTCTTCCATGCTGAGCAAGAGAAGTTTCTCACATGTGATGAGCACAGGAAGAAGCAGCATGTCTTTCTGAGGACAACTGGGCGACAGTCAGCCACATCGGCCACCAGTTCCAAAGCCCTGTGGGAAGTGGAGGTAAAGAGTGGGCCAGGATAGGCGGGGGAAGAGACTGGGATGTGGGTGGGTGGTGGAGTTCATATTTTAACCTCTCTGCAGTTGTGTTTCTAAATCATACCTAGATATTGATAAAAAGCAAGTAGAGATGGTCAGGGAAAGAATGTGTAAATGTTAATCTTTCTCCATGAGACCATGTAACTAACATCCATTGGGTACATCATGGTCCACTTCCTTTCCCTGAGTCACCAGAAATAGCTTTTTCTTACTTCTCCCTTCCTCTTCTGTTTTTTCCTCCATCCTTTCTCTTATCTTTCACAATTCAATCCCTATCCAATCAAATAGCCACCTGATATTGATAAATACATGACTCCCACACTGGTGTTGGGATACAAATTAAGCTGTGAGATAGAATCTTCTGTATATGACAGGGAAGCTGCAGTCCTGAAATCTCAGCAGTATGGTTACGTAAACAAGACCTGACAGGACAACACCACACCAGTTGACATTTCTTTGTGGATGTGAGGGAATCTCACATGACCTCACTCCTCACTCAGTGAAGGACTACAGGCAACTACTGGTTGCTGAGAGGAGGAGGATCAGTCTTCTCCAGGGAAAAGTTCCCTGATAGGTTATCCACTCCTAAGTGGTCATCCCTAAGCATTTGTACCTATGAGCAACACTGCATTACTCAGTAAGTTAATAATAATAATAATTATAATTATATAAAATACTTAAAATATAAGAGCCACAGATTCTTCTCTTTGAGAAGAGTTGGGGAGGAGTTAGAAGGAGGAAGGAAATCGTGTACTTTCAATACTCATGCATGAAATTCTCAAAAAAATAACACTAAAAAGAAAAACAATCAGCATCCTGATAGTGGGCATACTCAGGATGGCCTAGGTGACAGGAGGGGTATTCCGTGTGCTCTGGAGGTTTTGGTAATGGAGGATGAACTGATTAGGTGAGGATTAAGATTTCCTAAAAGACAGTGGATGGTTCCAATCCACTGGTCACACAAAAGGCCCTGGTTAAATATGTTATAGAACAAAAACAAATGATAACATGAAAAAGGGGAAGGAAGAGGGGAAGTGTGAGAGTTGATAGCGACTGGAGAGAGATAAGAGACACAGGTCAAGGGAGTAAACAGGATGAATTATATACAAGTGTTATATCATCAAAGATCCTAAAGGATTGAAAGAGTTAGCACCTGAGCTTGAATTTACTTGATGATCTGCATTTTTGAAGGGAGTTAAGTGGGGTAGGTCATGTCATGTGAGGGAAAGGCGTGGAACTGGAAACGTCATATGAGAGAGCCTTGGCCTAATAGCACTGAATGACACTGCTTTTGGAGCAACACAGGATGGACATGGGAAAACGACCTCATTGGAGACCAGAGCTTCAAATTGCACTTGTAAAGGCTGCAGGGCCTTGTGGGAATGTCACTCTCAGGCAGGGAAGAAGTGTGGAAAGGTGTTCTGAGTAACAGAGTTACCACAGTCAGCATGCTGCTTACCACAGAAGACAGTGATTCTGTCCTGAGAAACAGGCTTGCAAGACCAAGGAAGAAACTGATAGGAATGTTTGGCTCTAAAGATGTTGAAAGCATGAAGGAAGGCGGGGCTGTCTTCCCCAATCAAAGTCTCCCTCTGAGTGGCTGCATCTCTGCCTCTGCTTGTTCACTTTCCCCCTCCTCCCTCCTTCTGGCCTTGATTATGTCATGTCTTGATTGAAATCTAGGCAAATATAACAGAATGCCCAAGTCATGAACAGAGAATTCTGTGTCCACTCACTAAGGAACAAGCATCTGGACCAAGAACCAGGAGGAGAGTATCCCCTAAGAGATCCCTGAGCATGCCCCTGAGTACTTCCTGTTCTCTTCTGGATAGGTGATCACGGATAGGTGGCCAAACTCTTCTTAAGCATGTTAGACTAGGCAGCCTTCATTTATCGATGTTGGTGTTTGCTTCAGACAATCCGTTTCTTCGTCTTGCTCATGGTGCTGTACTGTCCATGTCCTACGCAGCTTGCAAATCTGCCATTTGATGATGGCATTTGAGTTGTTTCTAATTTGGAGCTGTCATAAACAAAGCTTCCTGGTCACTTGTTTCTAGATACAAGCTTTCTTGTCTTCACATACATTAAGAGTGAAATAACTGATGCCTATATTGGGTATAGGTTTAACATTATAAGAAATTGTCAATCCAAATCCAGGTATGATGACATGCCTCTAATTATAGCATTTGGAAGCCAAGGCAGAAGGATTGCCATGAGTTCAAGGTCAAGCTAGGCTACTTTAACCTCCCTGACCCAAACTATAACAAAAAGGAGACTGAGAACAAGAATGGAATTGTACAACTGTTTTCTAATGTGGAGGAAATATTTTCAAATTTTCACCATGAGCATTCAGTATGATCATTCTTTTCCGTGTGAGCCACTGACATAGATTGAAGGTGATGCTCCCTGGCCTTTGCCCTCCCTTGTGGCAATGCTGCTAACTTCCTTTGTGTTCATCCGTGGTTTGTGCAGCTATACCGATAAAGTATATACTCAAATACTTTGGCCATTTAAAAATCCCCTTCCTTTTTTTTTTTTTTAAATAACTTGGATGAAGGAAAAGGCTCATCCTGGCATTGTGTAGATAATTTGCTATAATTGTCATGATAAAAAGACATCTGTCTGTCTGTCTGGCTTTCTGCCCATTAGTCCATCTATCTCTCTCTCTTTTTTTTCCTTCTGTTTTTGGTTAGCTGCTCTGTTTTGTCTTTTCCTCTCCACATCTGAAGCATTTGTTCCTTGGATGTTCATGTTTGTTTAGAACCAGTCAATCCAGTCAGATAATAAACTCCCCACGAGCTAAAGCTTTAGCTACAACTTTGTTTTTGCTCACTAATATCCTCCTTTTTCACACGTGTGTGTGTGTGTGTGTGTGTGTGTGTGTGTGT
>CAJQZJ010032121.1:922965-942174 GCA_907164525.1 Lophiomys imhausi
GTGTGTGTGTGTGTGTGTGTGTGTGTGTGTGTGTTTTCTTTGCATTCAAAATAGTATCGGAAAGAAAAGTGGGTAGAGGAAGAAAGAGGCAGGTGTGTGCCTCTCTCAGGGAGTGAGGAAGAGAAGCAGAGAGATACATGAAAAGGAAGTCAGGGGGTTGGAGAGGCAAATAAGGAGAAGAGACAAGAGAGGAAGGAGACAGGGTAGCAGTCTCCCCAGGATACCTGGAAGTGGGAAATACAAAGTAAGGAAAACTGAATAGGTAGAAAGTGGAGGAAAAGTAGACTGTTATTTCCCCTGGCTTACCCACTTCCACTGAGTCATTTTTCAGTGGGCAGGATATTTTTGCATAGTTTGGCACTTTATAAACAGATTTTTACCTGCCTCAGCATAAGATGAAGAAAACGTGTAAGCCTACAGGGTGTCCAACTCCAGTGCCTTAAAAGCACTTCTCCAAGACTTACTCATTCAAAATTGAGATGAATAAAAGATGATGACTTGCAAGGGGATTTAACTTGAAAGTCCACTTGAGAGCATCTTCTTTTATTCCTCTGAGGACAATCAGCTGTCGATTTCTTGCTCCATTAAAAGCTGTCTCCTGCCATTGTTGTTGTTTCTTCTGAATTTTCTATGAAAAAAATATAGTCTTTTAAAAGTTGTTTACCTTATTTAAGTGTTCCTTCAAAATAAAAGAAGAAAAACAACAGCATGCATTTTATAGATTTAAAAATAGGTGTGGGGGTGCTGGAGAGAAGAATACTAGCTGCTCTTCTAGAGAACCAAAGTTCAGTTCTTAGCACCCGCAAGGCAGCTAACAACTGTCTGTAATTCCAGTCCCGGGGGATCAGATGTTCTCCTCTGTCCCTCATGGGTGTTGGATACACATGGTGCTCAGAAATACAATCAGGCAAAACACCCATACACATACAAATAAAATATAAAGAAAAATTTAGAAGAGCTCTTGATGGTCTCATTATGTATTGGCCTAGCTCCCTGGCTTTAGTTTAACATGGTACAGTAGTTTTCCTTCTGTTTCTCCCTACTGTTCTTTGTGTTGTTGAGGCATATGTTTTGTTTCTACATGGTTCATAAACTTCAGTTCACTTTGTTACATGTCTGCCTCCCAGGGGTGTCTAGCCAGTGGCCCTTAGCTCTTCATAGATGAGTATGTAAGTCCTAATAACCTGCAGGGAGTGTATTCGAACCCATTGTGTGGTATGGCTCAGAGAAGCCAAAACACTGTACACCCAGGGAAGCAACCACTAATGTTTCAAAGACTTGCAGACAAGATCATGCAGGGGTTTTCCATGTTTGCTCGCATAGTTACATCTTAAGCTCTGTGTTCCTTTACAGAGATCAAAGTTGGCATAGAGGATTTTATTCTTCAGAAGAAGTTCCCTTGTTTCTTGTAGTGGAAGTCTGCCATGGACAAATTGTCCGTATTCTTATTTGTGTGATTAAGTAAAACTTTGTTTTACTTTCATTAAAAAATAATTTTCCTCCTTAAAAGCTTAATTGGAATGCAGTTCATGTACTGTATTCACACTGAAAAGTATACAGTTCAGTAATGTTTAATAGATTGGTGTGGCTGTGCCACCATTGGTCCTATAAATTCAGAGTATTTTTTTTATCATCTCCCAAGAAACCCCATTAGCAGCCACTCATCATCCCTCTCAACCCTCACTACATGCCAGTTTCCTAGGGTGAAATTAACTTCTTCCATGGATGTTCCCTGTAAACATTTTTTTTTATGTGCCTTCTCGTCCCTGTGGGGGTGCTTTATTGCAATTTGGGCTGCTACAACAAAATATTGGAAATTAATTTCTAAATGTCATCACGTGGCACAGTGAATTAGGGAGCTCTCTGGGGTCTTTTGTTTAAGGGTGTAGATTCCCTTCATAAGGTTCTGAGCCTTTAGCTTTGGGGGTTAGATGTCAGCACAGGAATCAGTGGAAGGGGCACACACCTTGAGATGTAGCAGATACTGTCCTCAGAGTTCATCCATACTGGCATATGTGAATACTCTATTTCCTTTGCACTCAAGTAATATTCCATTATATGGGTTAAGTTTTTTATGTATTTATCATTTGACAACTTTTGGGTCATTTTCACTTTTTGGCTCCCATGAAGAATGTAATTATGAACAGTTGTGTGTTAGTTTTTGTTTGCAAATATTTTCTGTCTCGAGAGTAGTACTGTGGGAGATAAGTTTAAGTTGAACTCATGAAGAGGACCCGAACTACCTCTAAAGCATCTGCACACTATTAATCCCCATCATTGTCTCATGGTTCTGGTTTCTCTGTGGAGATTTCATTTCTGAAAAGTACTTTTGTTGGATTTAGACTTCTAATTAGATGATATTGCTTGGCTTATATTGCTTGTGATGTGAGCATAATGGTTTCGAAGTCTTTGTTCCCCTGTGTGCAGTGTGTTATAAATTTGACTATGGTGTCCCTCTGTGTGTGCATGTGTGTGCTTGTCATGCCAGAATTTTTTAAATTTGATGGATCAGTATTTCTCAGATACATTTTCTGCTTTGACCAACCCACCCTGACATAAGCTGGATTATTTGATGTCATCTGACTGAGTTCATCTCCCTGTTGGTTGACAGTGCAGACAGGAGTTTGTAATACTTTGATGAAAGCTTCAGTATAGCTTCATTGGATGTATAGGATTGTTTGTTCTTTTTTAGGAGAAAGCAGTTTTGTTTTGTCGGATTCACATACCTGTGAATCAGTTTGGTCCCATGAAGGTTCATTTTCATGCATTATTAGGTCAAAGTAAAGTACTCTGTATTGTAAGGTTCCATTTTTAATGCTAAATGCCAAACATGGTCCACAAGATCGTTCTGCCAAGGTTTGTCAATCAGAACCATTCTCAGCCCTGAGGGAACTCTGGGAGTATTGAAATTTCAGGTGTGTGTGTATATATGAGGCACATTCATATATACATGTATGTGCATGTTGCTGTGGCATGAACCCTGCTTTGTGTGTGTTAGGCAAATGCTCTACCACTGAACTATACTCCAATGCCAATCTTAATCATTTTGGGGGATCTTATGGGGTCTTTAAATATTGATGATTTGGTACTCAGTCAAAAATGAATGCGAATTTCTGGAGCTTTCTCTATGTGTAGCATTATGCCTCTAGAGCTCTTCCTCCCAAATTCTGGCCTTCTTTACCCCATGAGGTAGAGATACACCCTCACTGGGTTGCTGCCCCTGTTCTGAGAGACTGCAGAGATGCACTACTTCCTGTCTAGCAAATACACTTGTTTCATGCATCCTTCCCAGGTCTCTCCTTCACTGTGGTGATATCAACGGTGTGTTGAAGCACAGTAGTTAGGTTTGTCAGTTGCATTATCATGGCTAGAAGATGAAGTTTCGTGATTAATTACCCCAAACTCTCCTTACTCTCACATTTGAGAGCACAGGTCAACAAATGTGTTGTAGCACACAAGTACGTGTCTGGGAAGGATCTCTGAAATTTCATTTTGTCAACTTTTTCATTTTGTGGATGGATTTCAGAATTTTTATGACTGGGATAAGAGAAATGGCTCATCATTTGCAATGCAAGCGTGAGGGCCTGGGGTTGTATCCCCTCTTCTACATAAGCACTAGGTGCAATGACAGAGATAGGCAGATTTCCAGATGCTTGCTGGCCAGCCAGCCTAGCCGAAATGGAAGTCTTTAGGTTCAGAGAGAGCAATGAAGCAAGATACCTGAAGTCAACCTCTGAGCTTTACATGTGCAAGCACAAGATGAATGCATGCATGTGCACGTGCACACACACGCACATGCACATCCGTATACACAACTAGCAAATGAGCTTTATATTTCATTAGTATTAAGGCAGAGATTTAAATAGCATTACAGTTCTTTTCTTCATTAATCTTTTATTTTGCAATTTTTAAAAATTCAGTTATATAGTTCTTTTCTTATAACAATAAGTACAATACAGAACAATAAGAACAATTAGACAACAATTATGAAGATTATACATTATAACATACATTCCCATTGTCCAGTCCATATGTATTTGGCAAGTAATAATAGTATTCTATCATCTGTCTATCTCAGTGAGTTTAAAGTTCTATATCTAACTCAGTTTCCATCCTAACTTGCATTACCAACTTAAAAACATCTTCTTAGACCTAGAACATCCTTTTGCGTTACAGTTCTTATTCCAGATATTATATGCTAATTGGACAATCCCTTCTGTAGAGAAACATTTTAATGATTCTTTATATCTAAATTGAGATGTTCTGGGTTGAAACTTGTTATAGCTGTGTAGAAGTGTGCTAGCCCCTACCCCCAAGCTTGAAAATGCCAGTAGTACACTGTGACTTGTTCAGTGGCATTTCCTTGTGGGCTGACAATTCTTTCACACCCATTAACCATCTTCCCTCTTGCAGGTAGTCCAGCATGACCCATGTCGGGGTGGAGCTGGATACTGGAACAGCCTCTTCCGGTTCAAGCACCTGGCTACAGGGCATTATTTGGCAGCAGAAGTAAGTAGCTGCACCTTGTTTTCTCTTGGAAGTGAATTCACCATGATTATCTTTCTTCACTTACCTGTAGCAGCTGGACACCCGGAAGCTCAAGGGAATTCTCAGCCACCACATGTTTTCTTCAGCCTTTCTGTTTTCTTCTATCTCATTTCTTTAGAAAAGGAAAGTTACAAGTTACTGACAGGGCTGGAGAGATGGCTCAGCGGTTAAGAGCACTGGCTGCTCTTCCAGAGGTCATGAGTTCAATTCCCAGCAACCACATGGTGGCTCACAACCATCCATAATGAAATCTGGTGCCCTCTTCTGGCCTGCAGACAGAACACTGTACACATAATAAATAAGTCTTTAAAAAAAAAAAAAAACAAGTTACTGACATGCTGTGGGACTTGACAGGAGGTCCTGATCAAGGTGTAGGTAGAGGAAGTTGGAAAATAATGCTAATATAGGTTTGTAACATGGTTCTCCTGTTTTGTTGTTGTATACTGCTTTGCTTATAGTCATTTACCAACCTCACTCCTAACACAAGTGCCTGATACTGTCTGCAATAGACAGTAGGTATAAAATCAGAAGCATTGAAGTGCATGGAAAACTAGAGAATTTCATAGAGAAATCTGGTTTCTTGAGGCTTTAGGGGAGACATAGGTGTCATCAATTTTGTAAGAACATCAGGAATTAACATATTTTAAATATGTTAAAATATTAATATATTTTTTGAGACAAGGTTTCTCTATAGCTCTGGCTAGCCTGGAACCCACTATTTAGATCAGGCTGGCCTTGAACTCACAGCTATCCATTTATTTCTGCCTCCCAAATTCCAGGTTAAAGGTGTGTGTCCATATGTGTTGCTGTGTGTGTGTGTGTCTGCTGGACTCTCAAATTAACTTTTTGAGTCAGTGTTCCACTCTGTAACCCAGACTGGTATCTAGCTTATGAAAGCTTTTTGAGGAAAGGAAAGACTTAATGTTGAAGGATAGGAGGAATTTCCATTTTAATTTTTGTATTAAGTTAAGGAGCATCCTGCTGTGTAACAGATGTTGAATTTTACTATGATCTGATGGAAGATGTACATAAAATCATATTCAGATTTTTGTAGTACACCAAAAGACCCCACTGTTGTCTGGTACCACTGGTTCAGGATCTCTAAGGATTTGTGTGGGGATTGGTACTGCTTCTATCACTGGCCCTAGGAGTTTGGAGTCTAAGTGTTGTAAACTACCTGGAGTGTCTGATACTTGTATGAACTGATGAAATACTTAGGAACCAAACATGAAGAAGTCCAAGTAGACATTTAAAACAGAATCTTAGAGAGGAAGAGACCCAGCTAAGCAGCTTTGGAAAACCTTTGATTATGAGGTCAAAGATTAAGGGTCTTACCTGTTACGTTTTAAGGTAAATGTAGCTCTTTCTAGAGGCCTCCTGTTTCCTCTTTTTCTCTTATGTAAAAGTAAGCCGGGTTATCAATGACTGTGTTGACATTATCTTTATTTATGGTAGGCCTTTACTGTCACTCTCCTAGTGAATTTGTTGTGTTTTCCTTGTCCATACTCAGAGCTGAACTGTCAATTGGTGATTGGTGGATTGTTCTGTGTGTACTGAACTGTGTGAACTGTGTCATCGTGGCATGCTGGTTCTGTGACTAGAGGGAAGGGACAAGTTCTTAGCTGTTCAAGGATGGCTGCAGGCATTGACGTCTCCTGCAGGTGGGTCCCGGTCCTTGAGAAAGCAATGGATGTTTTAATTTCCTAATGATTCTTTTTCATCAGGTAGACCCTGTCTTTGAGGAAGAATGCCTGGAGTTTCAGCCCTCAGTAAGTATAGGCAAGAGCCTTCTTGTTTTTGTCTGGTAGGATGAGGCCAAATAATCCAGAGCCCTATTTAAGAAATTGTCAGGTGGCCTTTGAGTGTTGGGGAAGGGAACGATTTAGGCTTTCTTCACCAAGGTCTTGTTCTGTTTTTCTCTTAAAGGAGGCCATATCCTCCTGTGGCCTGATTGGTCTAGACTCTGGTGGTCTTGGTGGTTTTCCTGTGTGTTCAGTGAAGAATCTCTACCTCTAAGTTGGAAAGTGCATATACCTCTCGAAATATTTCTGGGTGGGAAATGGTGGTGGTCCTTGTGAAAGTTGGCCTCTTATAAACAATGGTCTCTCAATGTTGTTGACCCTGACCTGTGACTCTTCCAGATCTTGAAGTAGTAGTGAATAGCATCCTTTCGACTGCAGAAATAACACATGAGACCTGGTACACATGTTCTGGAATGGGGCGGACAGGTGGCTGACCTCTAACTTTGCTTTTTACAAAGTCAGAAATGGGCATTAGGTTTTGATGTGATTTGGAATTTCAGTGCAAAATGGATTTAGTTTCAGAGAAATCATGACCAAGTAATATTGATGTGTGCATGCCTCAGCTAGAGACTGAAGAAGGCAGTGGTCATGTTTCATGGACTTAGACATCCAGAGAATGATTCTGTTTGTAGAGTGCTTGATTATGTGAATTCAAACCAAACCAAATGCCTGACAGTTACTGTCTGTTTGACATGTGAGTACACGTGTTGTTCTCAGAGATTGTTTGACATGTGAGTACACGTGTTGTTCTCAGAGATTGTTTGACATGTGAGTACGCGTGTTGTTCTCAGAGATTGTTTGACATGTGAGTACGCGTGTTCTCAGAGATTGTTTGACATGTGAGTACGCGTGTTGTTCTCAGAGATTGTTTGACATGTGAGTACACGTGTTCTCAGAGATTGTTTGACATGTGAGTACGCGTGTTGTTCTCAGAGATTGTTTGACATGTGAGTACGCGTGTTGTTCTCAGAGATTGTTTGACATGTGAGTACGCGTGTTGTTCTCAGAGATTGTTTGACATGTGAGTACACGTGTTCTCAGAGATTGTTTGACATATGAGTATGCGTGTTGTTCTCAGAGATTGTTTGACATGTGAGTACACGTATTGTTCTCAGAGATTGGTATGGTGAATAGTTTCTAGGGTACTTGTTTTTCTGGTAAAATTTGAAATAGCATTGAATAGAAGTAAGGTGGAGATAACTCAAAATGAAGGTGTCATGAATCTTGTGCTAATGGCTAGCTTTCTAGTTATGTTTGGATAGAAGGTTGACTTTCAAAGAAACTGAGCCATCATGGCTCAGGACTTCTGACTGTGATTACATAGACTTCCTTGGACCTTCCTAGGGCCATCTCCTCCTTTCACTGTTCCCACAGGGAACCTGGGACTCATCTTCACCTTCCCATTGGCTTTCTGTCACATTTACTTCTGCAGGCATTTGGAAAGCTTATGCTCCATACTAATCTGGTTTGGAAACATACCTAATCCAGCTTCCTGCTAGTCTGAACCTTTGGACTGGCTTTATTTTCTTTTTGACATTTTTTATTCTTGGCCATTCCTTATTTGAGAGAAGAAACTGCCATGAATGTCCTCAGTGCTGCCAGGTGAGGTATCACAGCAAGAATATCAATTTGTGGTTTGCTTGAGAGGGAGATAATGTCCGAGAGTGAACCATGGGCACTATGGGAGATGGCACTGCTTCTTTGTATATGAAGAAAAACAACACTCACAGTGTAAAATGAAGTGCTATGATCGCAAGCCCAGAAAGGAGAGAATAAAGATAGACCTTCATTTAAATGCCAGACTGATCACTGACAAGGTGTATGATCTTAAGCAAGTGACTTTCCCTCCATGAGCCTCTGTACAAGCAACGTTTTCTATCTTGCATAACATCAGCAGGGCCTTCAGTGTGTTCATATCCAGTTGGTCAACTTGACTTCACAGGAGTTAGGAAAGGCCTTGGTGAGTAGTCTTAACATGATGTATCTCAGGTTCTTTTGGGTTCAGTGGTCTTTCTGAATCCCCGGCTTCCCCATGCCAGTGATACATCAGCAGGCTGGGTATAGATCAAGATGGCATTGCTCTGATGGTCCCGAGGTTGCTGGGACTTGGGTCTGCACACGGAGTATAAGTGCGTAGAGAGTGTCTCACTTGAACCCAAGAGGCTGTTAGCACAGCATTGGTCTCCTTAAGCAAGTATTAGTCTTCAGATATTCCTGCTTCCTTCATTGCCTGTGTAGCTTGTAAGTGAGAATGTTAAGTCCAAAGTCATATAAACCTTGGTAAAAAGCCTCCTGTTCTCACCTGCTCACAGTTTTCCTGGAGTTTGGCGTCAGTGAAGAGTCAGAACTCTCTAGCTGTGTGATGCTCCTTTTAAAATCACTGATCACTTGCCTGGTCCCAGAGGCAGTGAATGCCAGCAGAAAGGTACACTCTTTGCATGTGTGCCTTTCTTCCCACTAGGTGGCGTATGCCAACCACACACCGAGGACTCTGCTTCTGTCTTCCTGGACTAGATAACAGAAAGCTTACTGAAGTCACAGTTTTCCTCTAGGTCTGCTGCTGTCTCTGTACTCTCACTGCCCATGGCCATGCCCTGAGTTACAGCTGGTTCAGACCCTGCATTGAAAATGGTGGTGGGGCACTTCACAGGAGACAGGAGCTAGGAGAGAGCAGATGTGTGTGACTGCTCTCCTGATCCAAAGGCACAGAGTGTTTGTACTCTAGATGTTACTTTAGCATAGAGAGAATAAAATGCCTCGGATCTGTTTGGGCATTAAGAGAACTTTTTAGTTGGGCTTTTATTTGTGGTTTGGTTTTTGAGACAGGGTCTTGCTATGTTGCCTAGGCTAGTCTTGAACTCTTGGGTTCAAGCACCACCGCAACCCCCAGAAGCCCCCAGCTTCTCCAGTAGCCTTGTTAGCTGAGACTACAAATCTGTATAAGGCTAAAAGAACACCCATTTATCTATTTTTTGGGGAAACAGAAGTTAGATCTCAGCCTTGTGGAGCTGAGTTTTCTCACTCTTTTTCCTTTGCCTTTGATTCAACTTCCGGTTCTTGATTACTATGTATTCCTGGGGCTGTCTTCCCCTACGTATTTGAGCAGGAGGTTATGTTTCAGTCAGAGAGAAGCAAACCAGGGAAGATGAAATCATGTTTTCCAGCAGACACAGGGCATGTGGTCACACTAGGAATGTCAGGCATCGAAAGAATTGCATGCGTGGTCACTAAAAGAGATTGAAAAGCCCATCCGAGTAGGCATTCAGGCCAAGTCTGCTTGCTAACATCTCTGGCACATGACCTTTGCTTTGGAGATGGGAATATGTCCTTAGAGTTTCCCAGAATACCTTCATCATTGTTCATCAGGTTTTACTGTGAAGGATTTCTTTTCATTTCAGCCAAATCCCACTGTAACATGAGTGGCCCTTTGCTTCTTCATCAACAGACTTCTTAATCAATGACCAATGTACTCTTCGGGGCTAGAGTGACTTGACCAACTATACTGGAATTGTTACTCAGGGACACTTGGATTTGAGCTTATTTCTTCTTCTTTTAGGAAGTACCTGTGTCATATTCTTGGTAGACAACCATTACTGTATTTTTGCACCACCACAAATAACTAGTTTCACAGTTACTTCCTCAACTTCATCTCTACTCCCCAGCTGTTGCGTGTGGCTGTCACTATGTGGAGTGAGGGTCTTCAGTACCTACAGCTCTCTCTCCGCAGTCATCTGCTATTGTCCCTTCACAGTGCTTCAACATTTTGTATGACAGTAGAGAATGGATAGTCTTGGATCAGGTGGCGGCAACCACCGTGTAGAGCTCCTCTGAAGCTGTGGTCCTTCTCCTACCGGCCGCCGAGACTCACTGATATTTCTCTTGGCTTCCTATGGACTGTGGAATGAAGATGGTAAGGGAAGCTTTTACCTCCAGAGCTCCTCACTTGACATCTTTTGCCCCCAGGTGGATCCGGATCAGGATGCATCTCGGAGTAGGTTGAGAAATGCCCAAGAAAAAATGGTATACTCTCTGGTCTCCGTGCCCGAAGGCAATGACATCTCCTCCATCTTTGAGCTAGACCCGACGACTCTGCGTGGAGGTGACAGCCTTGTCCCAAGGTATGATTTTTAAGTTCTTTATCTCAAGAGAACCAGGGCTGGTCTTCATGTCCTGGATGTGTTTCTTGGAATGGAGAACATCATGGCCTTTTCTAGAAGCACTTGCGAAGGAGGTGGTGAAGCATTTGGACTGGCCCAATATGACACTGAGTGAGTTTTGTATGGCTCATCAATGGTAAGTTGTTGATAGTTGGGTAAAAAGTACTATATGTATCTGGAGAGTTGGCACAGAAGTTATGAGGACAGAGGATCCAGGTTTGGCTCCCAGCATACACATGGTGGTTCTATGGGATCTGATACTCTTTTTTTTTTTTGGCCTCCATGGGTACTAAATGTACATGACACACACACTCATGGAAGTGCACATATACGTATACATAATGTATTTTTATTTTAAAAATTGCTGTATTTGGGCTGGGGAGATGACCCAGGATAACATGCTTGCTAAAAGACCTGTGTGGTGCTGGCAACCAAACCCAGCCAGAGTTCTTAACCACTGAGGCATCGTTCCAACCTTTTTAGAGTGGCATTCTTGTTCTGTAATTGCTTTATGCACTGAACCATCTCACTGCCCTCCAAAGTCATTTATTTGTTTGTTTTATTATTTATTTTGTGGTTGGGTCCCACTATGTAGCCCTGGCAGGCTTGGAACTCATATAGACCTTCCTATTTCTGCCTCCCAAGTACTGGGATTAAAAGTGTGCACCAACATGCCTTTTCAAAAGTCTGTTCGTAACAAAGTCAATGACAATTTTACTCATTGAGTTCCAACTGCATGTGAAGCTCAGTGCTAAGCAGATACTAGACTCATCTTACATAATTTACAATTTTGTCATATTTGAAGCCATGTGAGCCATGTATAATCCACCCTTCTATAGAAAGATGTTGATACTTAGAGAGTTTAAGTAAAGTTTCTCAAGTTATTGGTAAGTGGCTGAGACAGTCCATCCCACTCACTCTTCAGCTATGCATTGGGTGGCAGATAGCTCTCTGGTATTTATTGGGTTTTCATGCCCCCCCCCCCCCACTGAAACCTTGTGTTTCTTTGTGTCTCCCTCGCAACTTTCCTGCTCAGTCTGAGGAAGCTGGGAAACTAACCATCACCCCTAGGTGATTGGTGTCAGAATTCAGGGTCCTTGACTTGTGCTCCTTGCTATTCTTGTCTCTTCTTAAAGTGGGAAGTATAAGGCTGTGCCCATACAGCATAGAACCTTACAAGGCCAGAAGGCCTTTCTTAGCTATTCAGTAACATTCCTAGTTGTTAAGTTCTGCTGGCTTGTTAACCCCTTGAGAACCTGAGGGAGGCTAGATATGTCCATCTGGAAAACCCCACAGGTGTGCACAGTAACCTATTATTTTAGTTATCTTCAAAGTGAATCTTGGGTAGGTAACCACAGATGCTGTGTGTTCTTGCATGTAACAAACATGTCATGTTTAGAAGTCTGCATTTCACAGCGCTTCTTCTCGTTCTCCAGGTCTTCTATTTTTTCTGCTTTCTCTGCCATGATATTCTTTGAGCTCTGGCAGTAGTAGAATTAAATTAGATTTTAAAGTGAGGTTATAACTGGAAGGTTTCCATGAGGCTTTTTCATAGATCTTGAGTTTTGGTTAGCCCACTGACAACCCTTCCTCTCCCCATCTCCCTCTCCTATTCCTACTCAGTCTTTTAATTCTGAATCTCCACCTTCTTTCATATTACAGTGTTCTTCTATCCCTACATGTACTCAGTTTTTTTTTTTTAAGTTTGCATGTGTTCAGGTGAGCTTTCCTGTTATATTTCAAATCCTCTTTCTCTGGGTTAGCTCTCCCTTTGCCCAGATTTTCTGAATATGCCGCACTCCCACCCCCAGCTTGAGCCTTTCCCTCCCCTGCAGTTTCCCTCTTTACTACTTCCATTTCTCCTGCTGTCTACCTCTGCCCTTAACATCCTCTTCCCCCTACAAAAAGGCCCCTTTCTAGTTTCCTTCCTTCTACCTATGTCCTAAGTTAAACACACAAAACAGAAGATATGAAGCCAGGATCTGCCCACAGGACAGAACATGGACGTTTGCTTTCTGGGTCTGGGTTTCCCCACTCAGTATCATTTTTTATAGTTCCATCTGTTTGCCTGCAGATTTAAATTTTCTTTACAGGTGGGTAATGGTCCTTTATTGAAATGTACCACATTGTTCTTATCTATTCATCTGTTGATTGACATCTGGGTTGAGTCCCATTTTCAAGCTATTGTGAGTAGACAGCCATGAACATGGATGTGGCCATCCTAGTGCAGTGATTCTCAACCTTCCTAATACTGTGTGTGACTCTTTAATACAATTCCTCATGTTGTGGTGACCCCAACCATAAAATTATTTTCATTGCTACTCCATAACTGCAATTTTGCTAGTTATGAATCTTAATGTAAATATCTGATACATGACCCCCAAAGGGTTGCAGCCCACAGGTTGAGAACCATGGCTCTAGTACACTTAAAGCAATATGCCCAAGTATAGTATGGCTTGATCACATGGTAGTTTTATTTCTTGGTTTTTGAGAAACCTTCAGACTGAATTCCAACATGGATGGAATTCTAGCTTACACTCCAGCCAGCAATGTAGAAGGACTCCCCTTTGCTACATCCATCTCACTTTATGACTAATTATCTTTGAGTGATACATACTTTGTACATACTTTATATTTCAGTCACCCATTTATTACTTGGTGACTACTTAGTTATGTGCTCTTCTTGCCTTTAATATGAGCAATGTCTTTGTGAGTGTCTGTGTACACATTTTTGTGATCCCATTTTTCTTTTTCTAAACATTTATTTATTACTTCGTTATGTCTCCATTGCCATCCTCTCCCTCCACCCCCTCCTGGCCCCACCTTCCCACCCTCTGTCCCTTCTCCCACCCTTCCCATGCCTCCAGTGTGGGGTGTCTCCGTGTATCAGTCCCTCTCAGTTCATTAGTCACATGAGGTCTAAGCTTGCTCTTGCACAGGAGGCATACATGGCAGTTCCACTAGGGTGGGGTGTCCCACTGACAGATAACCAAGGCCCTGTTCCTGCTCTTTTGTGTCTATTGATTACAGGATGGTTATCCTATACTATAATGGCCAAAATCCAGTTATAAGTGAATAGATGCCATATGTATCTTTCTGAGTCTGAGTTAGCTCACTCATGATGAGCTTTTCTAGTTCCATCCATTTGGTTGCAAATTGCATGATTTCCTTATTTCTGATAGCTGAGTAGTATTCCATTGTGTAAATGTACCACAGTTTGTTTGTTTTTTTTTATCCATTCTTCAGTTGAAGGACATTTTGGTTGTTTCCAGTTTCTAGGTATTACAAATAAAGCTGCTATGAACATAGTTGAGGAGATGTTCTTTAATGGATGGAACTAGAAAAGCTCATCATGAGTGAGCTAATCCAGACTCAGAAAGATGCACAAGGCATCTATTCACTTATAACTGGAATTTAGCCATTATAGTATAGGATAACAATCCTATAATCAGTAGACCCATATTTCTATTGAGTCCATATCTAGAAGCAGAGTTATTGCATTGTAGGATAATCTTGTGTTTAACCTTTAACGAGCTGACAGGTTGTCTCTCAAAGTTGATACACCATTCATATTCCAATCAAGCAAGTATGTGAGGATTCCAGTTCTTCTACGTTCTCACCAGTGTTTGTCATTATTTTTTTTTGAGTCATCCTAATTAATGTGAAATGGAATCTCATTGAGAATTAGATTTGCATTTCTTTGGTGATCAATCATTTGACCATCTTTTAATGTGTTTATCTTCCCATATTCTTTGTCATTTTTCTTAGTTATATGTCCTTTTATTATTAAGTTACATGTTTTCTAGATACAAATAAATCACATGACCATGATTTGCAAATGTTTTCTTGTAATGCTTTATTTCTATTCTTTGATGGTGTCATGAATAGGTTCACTTTATTTTTCAAATGTGATTCTGCTTTTGGCTTCTTACTTTAAAAAAACACAGCCACAAAATTATATAGGACTATTTCCTTCTAAGATAATTTACATTGTTTACACCTAGATTCTTGGTTCATTTTGAAATCTTTTAAAGCATAATTTGAAGTAGGATATATGGCATTTTTAAAATGTCCTTTCTCATTGACTATCTATTATGTAAAGAGGTACTGGCCGGCCGTACTCAAAAACATTGCAGTTTAAACAATTTTCCATTTTCCCAGTTCTGAAGATTAGTGATTTTTCTTAGGATGTCAAAAAAACAAGGGAGTAAACATGGGTAGCCTGTGCTGAGAGATTGTTAGGTTAGCGAAGAACTGGAAGATGTGATTAAAATATCACATGCCCATGACAACCTTCTTCCTTGCATCTCTTGGCAAAGAGGGAATGAGGAACTCATTGGTCTGAATTCCCCAGTTGCTTGGAAATCCCCGTAATTCTAAGGAGAAGGAAAGTTTTAAGTTTCTGGTCAGCTGGCTAAGTGATGTTGGCAGGTTGAGACCCCTGCTTCTGTGTTCTGTACATTTGTTACTACCTCCTATGGCTAACTTTCCTTGTGAGTAGATTCTAACGTTGATTCTAAGCTTGGAAATGAGGTGAGGACTTGCATTCAGCCTTGGGGAATAAAAACTCTGGTATGGTTTACCAGTATGCTCATTTATGCTCTTGCTGGAAATTTGCCTTAACATTTTCCTTCATTCTTGCCCTTGGCTACCATCCTCAGAGCCAGAAGAGAGTAGGGTCTCTATCCATTGATCATGTGGAATCCAAGTGACCTTAGGAGTAACATGTTCCTTCCTCTGCATATTAAAACTCTACTGTGGAGGAGGATAGTTGGAGGAACATATGAGAACAAAATTTAACAACCCAGAATTATTTAGACGCCTTCCTGATTCCACCCATTACAGTGTGTGCTAACCAACAAGTCATTTTAAAGTTGTACTGTATTTTTCTTAGTACAGATTGCAATGTACATGGTTAGACACAGGAACATCTCTGTAAAATGGTACCAGCAAAGTATTTTTGTAATCAGTGAATAAAAAGTGCTTCAGAACCAAGTCAGAGGGAGAATGACTAATCCAGATAATAAAATTGCAGTATGCATGAGTTAGATTATTATAAACGAGCACTGGGAGAGCATCTGCTTGTATGGATCTTGTGTACTTACGCTGACAACATGACTTTTTTTTTTTTTAAATCCTTTTTTTTTTCTTCAAGTTACATCTCAGTCACAAACCCCTCCCTATTCCCCCTTCCTATCCCACCCTTCCACCCTCTTCCCCCCAGAAGTTTCCCCTTTCAGTCCAACATATGGTTCCTTCTCTTATAGCAGTAAGTATTATACAAAACAACAGATATAAATATGCCACATTTGTGAGAGTTAAATGGCCCAGTATACCTTCCCAATGTCCAGTTTATACATATTTGGCCCCTGACTTTAACATTCTACTATCTAACCATCTCCATGAGTTTAAAGGTCTATATCTGACTCAACATTCATACTAACTTGCAACACACTTTTAAGAGTATCTTCTTATATCTATAACACCCTCTTGATTCCTAAACAACTCAAAATTTAATTGTGAGACTCTAGCTGTCTATTCTTCAACCACCTCAGAGACCTGAGAGGGATAAATATATCTGTTTATATAGGAAGTGCAGGGCCTGCAGCTTCCAAAACTAAGAAAGGACATACCAATGACTGCCTGGACAGTTCCCATTTTCTCTCCATACATTCCTGCATCAGTCTTCAGCCTTTGGATCCTGTTTCTCTGACAGACATTTGTTGTAGAGCCGGGATTATGAAGGATTTACCTACCCTGTCTTGGCAGAGTTAGGCTGTCGACTTCCCTGCTACCAAGTTTTGTCCTTTTTGGACAGCAGTCTGTCTGCAGTTGGTGCAAGGGTTTTTTTCATGCCAAGAGATAGGCTTGCCACTAATTCAACCATCTTACAGTGGAGGTTCTTCGATGCTTATCTTCTACTTGGAGTAGAATAGGGGGTGCTGTCAGGCGCTGATATGTCTCGATATAAAAAAAAATCTTAATTTAAGATAACATCTTTGAATGCCATAATCTGCAGATCTCTTGGGGTTTTTGAAGATGCCCTATCCATCTCTTGTATTTAGATAAGCAAATGTTGCTTGTCTCTTAGCAACTTGATTACTGGGTAGTTTAAAGAATATCTGTGATAGACTGTCATAGTAGCTAACAAAGTGACATGTTTGCATGACTAGGAGTTTGTTTTACTTAACTATCCTAGACTGTTTTAGACGGTTGGTATCAAGAGGTCAGAGCTTCACATTTTATTTTTAAGTATCTCTAGGTATGATACCATTAGGAAGCGTTACCTTTAAATTTGTATCAATATACAAAGATCTATTCAATTGTGGTTAAATATACTCTTAATTATGTATCAATATACCAAGATCAATGCCTATGTAGCGCAATACAATCTTAATATTACGTCCATATGCAAGGGTCAATACCATTGTGGCCAACTAGACATAGCACAGGAAGGTCCAAGAAGAAGGGGCAGATTATTGAATATGCCCTTATACCTTTGTATATTGATACAAAATTAGTAGTTTATTTGGCTAAAGTGGTATTGACCATTGTTTATTGTGCAAAAATAAGATTGTATTGGATTACATCGGTATTGATCTTTGTATATTGATACAAAATTAAGACAACATGACTTTTGAGTTAAGGATTAGTATTGGTATCAGAAGAATTGATTGAGTGTGTTTTGTATCTTTGATGACATTTGTTATAGAACTCTAGAGTACAGAACTATATGGAGTATGGTTATCCAACTAAAACTAAGCTCCAAGCTTTGGTTACATTCTGAAAATACAGAAAATGAATCAAACTCAAAGTGAAAAAAATACAAATGCTTCTATTTACTATCTTGTCCACATTGTCTAATTCGTGCTAGTCAAAGTAAACACTAAGGGTCTGTCTTCTGGCCTTAGAGTTTCCAGGACAGCTACAGCAGAGGAAGCTGAGGTCTACTGAAGGTGGATATTTAGTTCAGTCTCTTTCCCACGCATGTGGCATGTCTTGGTTTGAAATTGCTCCTACTTTGGTTTTCACTTCATCCCATCTGCCTCTGGCCTACCAGTGTCTAAAGTTCCAGTCCAAAGTCATCTCAGTTTTTTGTAACAATGTTTTCATGTTTCTGAATCTTCCTCAACTGTTTTCTAACCAATGCTTGCCCATTTCCTATGTATTGTTTCTGCTTGCTTGGTGTGATCTCATCTTGTCTCATTAATGAGAGAACAGGTTCTTGAAGGAGGAAAAAAATCCTTCCATTGTTTTCTACTACTTCAGAAGTGAAGTAGAGTTGAAAACTATTGATGCATGTTCATTATATAAAGAAACAATAACAAAATTTTTTTTTTTTGGTTTTGTTGTTTGTTTGTTGTTGGATTCTTTTTTTGGGTGTTTTTGTTTTTTGTTTTTTTGGGTTTTTTTTTGAGATAGGGTTTCTCTGTGTATCCTTGACTGTCCTAGAACTCCCTCTGCAGACCAGAATGACCATGAACTCAGACATCCACCTGCCTCTGCTTCCCAAGTGCAAGGATTAAAGGCATGCACCACCACTGCCCAGTTCATAAAATGAATTTTAAACCACGAAGAGGGGAAAGAAACAAGTAGCAACTATGTATAATTCAACTATTCAGAAGGAATCAGCTACATCTAAGATCCTGGTTCATGTAGGTTCCAGCAGGTCTCTGGGCACACAGTGTATCATTTGATTTGCCATATATGTAACCATGAGCTACTTTGAATGATCTTAGTGGAATTCTGCATTGTGGAAGTGTTTTCAAGTAAGTGATTTTCATCTGTCATCTTAAGGAACTGGCATTACCCTGTAACCAACTAGGTCTTTAAGAGACATTAGATGGTACAGTTTTTTGGTCTTATAAATAACACACATTGGACCTGTACTGTTGTTTCTTCTAGAAAAAAAAAATCTAAAGTTAGAGTTGGTAAAATAAAGGAAGATATTTCATTTATCATATCATCTCAACTACCAGACTCCTTTCTAGAATTGTGACTGATTGTATTCTAGCCAGTGGTGCACAGGGGCTGGAGTGCAGCTCCGAGGTATAGCTTGTGTCTAGAATGTCAAGCCCCTTGGTCAGTCCTGTCACTAAAGCAAGACACCTACCATTCATTTCCCTAAGCTCCTGTAAGTACTAGCTCTTCTCAGCCTCAGGATCTTAGAAATGTGATAGAATAAATATAGCAGTTCATTCTGCCTTAATTATGTACTAAGTTGAATGTTTATGAACAGCTTATATTTATCGTTGAAGTATTACCTATGTCCTTGTCCCAGTCTCATATCCATGTTTCCTACTGGTTTGTAGGAGCTCATTGTATGTATGGATCAGTAACTTTTAAAGTCTGTGTTTTGGTCTTTCATGTTTTTCAGGGTACTCTATCTTTCTTTTAGCTTGGTCCATGATAGTCTCTCTCTCTCTCTCTCTCTCTCTCTCTCCACAAAAGATTCAAACTTTTGACCATGTAATCAAATTTACCCTTGTGTTCATTTTAAGATTTGAGACCCTGTACTTTATTGCACACTGTAAGAAGCGCTCCCTGCCCCACTCATCTTTTCTTCCAGCAATTTCATGATTTTTTTTGCTCTATTGAGCCTTTTGAAAATTTTGGTATTTAACTGTTGTGATAAGTACTAATACACACCCAGTGGTGTATACATAGTTCTGTGGCTCTGTCTCATACTATTTCCAGTAGTG
>CAJQZJ010032121.1:942184-966622 GCA_907164525.1 Lophiomys imhausi
TTCCAGTAGTGTATACGTAGTTCTGTGGCTCTGTCTCATACTATTTCTAGTATTTATTCACAGGGTGTCTTTTAGAAATATCACATATTTCAAAGACCTCAGTGTCATTATGAATTACTTTTTATTGTAAATGCATCAGTGGCAGGGACCCATGATTCCCAAGTATTCCCAAAACACTGTCCAGTGCCTATAGCAGAGAACTATTTTAGTAGCCCACTCTCTTTTGACAGAATATGTTTTAACCAATGGTTGTAGAGTAACCCAAAATGTCCTGTCTCTGAAAATTTTCACTGTTTCCCTTTTAGGAACTCCTATGTCCGTCTCAGACACCTGTGCACAAATACCTGGGTTCACAGCACAAACATTCCCATTGACAAGGAAGAAGAAAAGCCTGTGATGCTCAAAGTAAGTCCAGAACTTGGCAGCCTCCCCTTAGTCTCATGCTCTGAAGAAAGGGCTCCTTGGAAGACAGGTAGGAAGATATGGATCTTGGGAATGTTGCCCTATTGTTGGATTTCTTTTAGCTTTGATAAGAGTATATATAGTCTTGACCAAACTTGAGGTGATTAAAAAATTTTTTTATTTCAATGGATCTGAGTGAAGCAAGCTCAGGGCTCTGAAAATACCCTGACTTTTTTTGTTTTGTTTTGTTTTTTAAAATTCCATTGCTGTTGAAAAATTCTCTGCATTTCATATCTAACGTGACTTTGGGTATGGGAATGTTTGCTTGAGATACATTGATATCTTGTTGATTTCTCCTTACATCTTTAGTATTTTTTCCTCTCAGTGTATATAAGGAGTATACATTTTTTGTGTGTCTAAAAGAGTTTTCCCCACCCCTGTTCACTGACAGTCTTCTTCTCCACCAGTCACTAGGCTTATGTAGCATGAATTCACCTGGAATTTTTCTTTTTAGAATTTTTCTTCCCCTATGAGTGTGTTCAGGTTCATGGAAAAACTCAAAGAATAGTATGGTCTCCATGTTCTGAAGAGTCAGTAATTGCCATTTTACATAGTTACTTTTTCTGTTAATAAAATGTTACTTAATTATAAAAATCTTACATCCTCCCTGTGATAAAAGAAGATATAAAATTACAGATCTTCCTATTGCATGCATTCACCCTCATATTTCCTTTTGTTCTTTTCTTTTCTCACCACACAGTGTATACTCACATGGAAATAGTTCTATGTAAGACAGTAGTACCATGTACAATGAATATACACAATGCAAATGTTAAAAAAACCAATCCTTTACTACCTCACTAGTCCCCACAAAACTAATTTTCTATTTGAAGAACGTCCTTCTAGAAGTTTCCTATGTGTACTTGATATTAATGCCAAGAGAACTCCAAGTTCTGTGGATTGCCCAATATCCTGTAAACAAAGCAATTGATTAGCATCTTACTTTCCCAGTCAAGACCATCCTACAACAACTGCCTTGACTTTCAGATTGGTACCTCTCCTCTGAAGGAGGACAAGGAAGCATTTGCCATAGTTCCTGTTTCTCCTGCTGAGGTTCGGGACCTGGACTTTGCCAATGATGCCAGTAAGGTTCTGGGCTCCATCGCTGGGAAGTTGGAAAAGGGCACCATCACCCAGAATGAGAGAAGGTGAGGGCATCCTGTGGGCTCTGAGATAGCAATCTTCACTGGTGGCTAGACTTTGAAAAGCCATTGGGTAAAGAAAGGGCAGGGACTCTGAAGAGCTGTAGGTCTGAGCTTTCATGGTGGCTTCAACTTATGACTTCCAGAAATGTGAACTTTTGTATTCCTCTGTGTTTTGTTTTCATTTAGAGTCATATTGTGTACTCAATTAGCCTCAGCTGTGATTGCAAGGGTTCTAGAAAGCATGACGCCTCTTCTGTTTACCTTGTTAAAGCTTGAACCTTATAGGCAAATCTTTAAGCCTGTAGAAGTTTGAACCCTGTCTTTAGCAAGCTCTGCTCTCCTAAGGTCTGTCACCAAGCTGCTGGAAGACTTGGTTTACTTTGTCACGGGTGGAACTAACTCTGGCCAAGATGTGCTTGAAGTAGTGTTCTCCAAGCCCAACAGAGAGCGGCAGAAGCTGATGAGGGAACAGAATATTCTCAAGCAGGTCAGTGAACCTCAATGTACTTTGGGGTTAGCTTTGTGATAAGTCTGTGGGATCCCTGCTCATACAGAGACATGAATGATTCTTACCCAGAAGACAAAGTATGGATTATTGTTTTTTTAAACATCCTGATTTCTTAGAGTAGTTTTGGGTCTATAGCAAACTTACATGACAAGAGAGTGTCCTCCTGTATCCCGTGCCCCATTGTCCGCATCCTGCACCAGAATGGAGCATTTGTTGCAGTGAGGGATCATAGGTTGATGCATCACTATTCCTCAAGGTCCATAGTTTATGGTCCTCTCTTGGTGGTGTATGTTATTTGTTTTCCGACAGATATATAATGGTATGTGTTCACTATCACAGTATCATTGCCCTAAAAATCCAGAGTATTTTCATTGCCCCCCAAATTTTCTGCTTCACCAGTTGTTCTTCACTATCCCTTGCACCCATTCCTCTTACATTCATGTCTTACTTTGCTCAGATTCCTGTGTTGTTGGAATTATGTATCTTGCAGCCTTTTCAGATATGTAGGGCTCTCCGTGTCTTCTCATGGCTCAGTGCCTCAGTCCAGTGGATAGGTACCAGACTTGCTGAACATGAGCCACATGAACATTCACCTGTTAGATACCCTAAGAAGTGTTCGAGTGACACCTTTATCTTCTTAAAAAATAATATAATGTGCCATATTTTCTTATGGTTACTTGATATGTTTCGGGAATTTTCAGTATTTGACAAACCCAGAAGGCCTGTATTAGTTCTTATGGGCAGCTTTAGTGATCACGTCTATGTTTCCATAAACAAGGAGTGGTAGTTTACAGAAAGTACCTCGATGACATTTAGCTTGTAGGAGTTAGCTTTCTGTAACTGCAACAAGACAGCAGTGAAAATAGTCTGATAGAAAAAAGGTCAGTTGTGGCTCCCAGTTGCAGGAGTTTCGGTCTGTGTTCACTACCCTATCACTCTCAGCCTCTGGTGCAATGCATGAGGGTGGAAGCATGTGGTGGGCAGAGCTGCTCACCTAAGCATGGAGAAAGCAGGCGAGCTCGCTTCTGTGATCAAGCCTGTCCTGTGACACCCATCCAGCTGCCAATCTACCAGTGGCTAAATCTACCTGATCAGATCAGAGGCTTCATGACACAGTCACCTTCCAACACTGCGTCATCAGGGACCGGGCCTTTAACATGAGATTTTAGAGGCCTTTAGGATTCTGAGTATTGACAGGATTAACAAATAAATAGACAAATTAGAGGGAGGAGCATGACAGATTCAGGTGGAGGAAGCACTGAATGCACACTATGTACTTCTCTAAAGCTGCGGGTTATTTGCTTAGTTATTCCTCGGAACTTGCTGTTGACCAAAAGGAAAGGATAGATGAGCTACAAAGCCCCGTAGTTCTCCATGGGAATTTGCATGTGGAAATCCTTCTTCCTGTTGGGCTGTGATAGACCTATTTCAACAAGGTTTGAAGTCCAAGAATAAATTGCATTCAGATGTTTCATGTGTTGAGTCCCAGATTAGAATTCTGGCTTAATGTCAGGATGTTCATTCCCACAATAGCCATCCCTTGAGGGGTTAAAACAGTGTTGGTCAGTTACACTGGGTGCTGTACTTCTGTTGCTTACAATTGCTACATGTTTTAATCCTTAAAGTGCTTAAGTACTATAGTCATTACACTTTGTGTTCTTCCAGTGAGAACATGTTTGCTCTGGCCATGATCTGCACTGTTAGTGACTGTTTTCTAAAATCCAGTCGATCTAGTTGATAGCAAAGAATTACATTCATTTTAGTCTTACTAGGATTGTAATCCAGGAGGTAACAAATCCAGCAACCTTCAGAGATCCCTGTAAACTTTTTCGAGATGATGGCTATTTTTATAGCTTAATTCACAAGCAGGCTGACTAATTGCACCCCATTCGTGAAGACTTGTGGTTGGTGTGGCAAGGTCACACTGCTTTACGGGAAAAGGGTTGGATAGTCTCATGAAACTAAGCAGATCATTTCCAAAGTGTTACAAAAGCTATTGACTCTTCTTCCAGGAGTTGCAGGCTATCTCAGTGTTTGAGGTTAGCCTATACCTGTGAGGGTGTGTGCGGAGTGCTGAGTTCAAAAGTTGGACTGTGGGCATGTATGACACCTGCCTTAACAGATCCTCACAACTTTACTTTTAGTGCCTGGATCAATGCTAATCTGTTCTGATTTTCTCTCTGGCAGAAAAGGTATGATTTTAACCTAAAATCACCCCCTGTATTCTGCTAAGTGATGCTCCTTCATGTATATGAGAACCAGGGGGGTTTAAGTGGGCTGAGTGAGTAGGTATCTAGCCCAGCTGATTGCCAGATTCAGGTTTCAGTCTCTTGATGAGTTTGGATAGAGAAACCTTTCCATATAATCCTGCTACCCATATAGTTGTGTTCCTTCTTGGAAAGAGAGAGTTTAAAACATGCAGTGATGGCAGCTTGCTCTTTCTTTTTACAAACAGATCTTCAAGCTGTTGCAGGCCCCCTTCACAGACTGTGGGGATGGCCCGATGCTTCGGCTGGAGGAGTTGGGGGACCAGCGTCATGCTCCTTTCAGACACATTTGCCGACTCTGCTACAGGGTCCTGAGACACTCACAGCAAGACTACAGGAAGAACCAGGTGGGGATTAAGTTGAATGGGAAATTATTGTTTGTTCCTCCGTGAAGTTCACATGCCTTACTCATGTACCTTTGCATTTAAAGGGTAGAGAATAGTCTACTGTTAAATTTGTCCCTAAAAAAGGAAACAGATGGCTGGCAAGCCTGGGAAGAACATGTATCATAGAATTCTTGTGAAGGATACTGGAGAAGCATAAGGCAGTACCTTGTAAATGCATGTAATTTTCAGGTGTCAATTTTAAAAGTAAGAGATATAAAAGATACTGAAAAATCCCCTTTGTAAAAATTTTCAATAAAATTTCTATTTTTGAGATGGATTTTATACTTACAGTATATTATGTGGGGTATATTGTGTGTGGTATATGTGTGTGTGGTATATATGCATATGTTTGAGGGTGCACACTCATGCTTGCAGAAGTCAGAGGAGGGCATAAAGTGTCCTGCTCTGTCATTCTCTTGTTTGAGATAGGGTCTCTCAATCCAGAGCCTGGAGCTATGCTAACAGCTAGTTAGCAAACCCTGGTGAACTTCTGTCTTCCCCACCATCCAGAGCTGGAGTTACAAGTACATATGCCAACATCTGGTTTTTTGTATGGGTGCTGGATATTCATATTAGATTCTCATGCTTGTGCAAGATGGACTCCTCCACACTGAACCATGTCCCTAGCTCTACAATATGTTTTGGTGCCATGTTCCCATAAGGCTTAGGCATGAAATGATTCCATGTTTAAAAAATAGAAAGATTGTTTTCCTCCCACCCTCCTTTTATGATCTCCTCCTTTGAAGATTACTTTTTCTTGACTGTAGTTCTAGATCATGTTTGCTGATATTCTAACTCAGTCAGTGACTATAAGTCTATGTGCATATTATGAATAGATTTGCATATTATCCATAGGTAGAAGTATACATACATGCAGTATCTCTCTCTCTCTCTCACACACACACACACAATATGATAAACACACTCCTCCCATGAAGTTAATGGTGTAACAAACATCACTGAGACTCTACAGCCACTGAGAGCTGTGTTGATGGATCATTGATTCTCAACCAAGGCTGATGCTGCCCCATAAAGAACATTTGACAGTGTCTGGAGACCCTTCTGAGTGTCGCATCTTGGGAGCACTACTGGCATCTAGTGGGTAGGAACAGAGATGCTAAACAATACCCAGCAACACCTGGGCACCTCTCTGCAACAAAGAGTGATCTGTCTTCACATCAGTAGTGCTAAGATGGGACAGCATTCCTCACATGCAGCATTCTGGGTATTCCATTGCCATTGGGTGCCTTAGAGACTAAACCTACCTAGGGCACCTCTCTGCAACGAAGAGTGATCTGTCTTTACATCAGTAGTGCTAAGATGGGACAACATTCCTCACATGCAGCATTCTGGGTATTCCATTGCCATTCTGTGCCTTAGAGTCTAAATCTCTTTCTTAAGGTTTGCTGGTTTGTCTTGTCTCTAAATTTAAACTTTTTTTGTACTTAAAGGTTTTTATTATCGTGAAGATAACATTAATGTTTGCCAATGCTTTAGAAATATAACCATGCCAGCAGGCTGAAGATTTTTTTTTTAAATCTACCTCCAACATTTATGCCTTGCTCAGACAGGTCCAAAGACCTTAGCCTGCCTCTGTCCTCATTCTTTAGATGAAAGGACATGGGGCTGTAATGTGTGCCGGGATATAGCACTTGTATACAAGGAAGCCAAACTAGTTGCTACTGCTGGATTGCATATAGCTGCTTAGTAGTTTAAGGATTCTGTGGCAGTTGGCAGAGCTGTATCTCTGAAGACCGATGAACTCTTAAACATACATCCTTGGGTATAGACTGAAACGTGGCTGTGTCTGCTGTGTTAAACCTGAGTAGCTCCCAGATTTAGGAGTTAAGAGAAAAATTTAAAGCTAGTTTCAAGGACTTAAGGAAACAGTCTTACTTGGATAGAACTACCTTGCAGAGTTTTGTGTGTGTGTGTGTATGTGTGTGTGTGTGTGTGTGTGTGTGTGTGTGTGTGTACTCGTGTATCATAAGTGGGTGTGGTAGGAGAGGGGAAGGCAGTGCCATATTGGTGTTTTAACTGAGGACCTTGCATATGCCAGGTAAGCACTCTACCAATGAACTGCACCTCTATCCCAAGGAAATATCTTTGAATAGAAATAAATGTTTAGAAGAGACTTTCTTGATGTTGCAGATATTTCTGTGGAACATGATGTTTGATTTGCAAAGAGGGAAGCCAAGGCAGATCCACGCATCTATGCATATGGCTGATCGTCCTACATATCTAGGACTCTCTTCTACCTATTGGCTTTATTTTTCCATTATATTCTTTTTGAGACAAGCTCTCACAGTAGTCCTGGCTGGCCTGGAACTCTCTATGAAGACCTGGCTGTACTCCAACTCAGAGAAATCTGCCTTTCTCTGCCTTTCACATGCTGAGATTGAAGTGTACCACAGCCCTATTGATTTTAAAAATGAATTTTTTAGGGGACTGGGGAGATGATCTTAATCCTGAACAGCACTGGCTACTCTTGCAGAGAACCATGGGTCCTGTCCCTAACACCCACGTGTCAAGTCACAGTCACCTCTGGTCCTAGGGATCCAATGCCTTTTTCTGGAACCTGTGGGCACTGTACATATGTGGGAATGTAACATACATGATGACAAAATACTCACACAAGTGAAAAAGTAAGCTTAAAAATGATATTTTTTAACCCAAGGAAAGGAAAGCTATGGGTTGATATTCCAAATGTTCAGATATATATTATCTATATTTAGTAGCACCAGAGGAATGGGGAAGTTTAAGTTGTCCTGAATTAGTAATAAATTTGGAACTGTATTACTACTTCCAACCCTGTTTTAAAAATGAATGAGTATATATTTATCCCTCTCAGGTCTCTGAGGTGGTTGAAGAATAGATAGCTAGAGTCTCATAGTTAAATTTTGAGTTGTTTAGGAATCAAGAGGGTGTTCTGGATCTAAGAAGATGTTTTTAAAATTGTGATGCAAGCTAGTATGAAAACTGAGTCAGATATAGAACTTTAAACTCATGGAGATAGTTAGATGGTAGAATGTTAAAGTCAGGGGCCAAATATGTATGAACTGGACATTGGGAATGTATGCTGGGCCATTTAACTCTCATAAATGTGGCGTATTTATTTCTGTTGTTTTGTATAGTATTTACTGTTATAAGAGAAGGAACCATTTGTTGGACTGAAAGGGGGAGCTGTTGGGGGGAAGAGGGTGGAAGGGTGGGACAGGAAGGGGGAGTAGGGAAGGGATTGTGACTGAGATGTAACTTGAAGAAATAAAAAAATAAAGTAAAAAAAAAAACAAATAAACTGCCATTGTCAAAAAAAATGAATGAGTAGATTAAAACTAATGTTGTACATTGAAAATATCCACATGTAGATTCTAAGACTTTCCTTGCTGACATTGTGTAGTAGGTTTAGTTAAGTAATGGCTGTGAGGGTCTGAGCTGCCATTGCCCAGTGTAGAAGGCTGAAGAGGGCTGTCCAGGGTCCTCTGCCTGTTAAGCCATAATTCTCAGGCACCTGCTATTTGTTTCTGTAATGTTTAACTCAAAACTGTCTTTTCCTCTCTCCCATTGGCCTGTGTTTCTTTCCCTAAAAGGAGTACATAGCCAAGCAGTTTGGCTTCATGCAGAAGCAAATTGGCTATGACGTATTGGCTGAAGACACCATCACTGCCCTGCTCCACAATAACCGGAAACTCCTGGAAAAGCACATCACTGCGGCAGAGATTGACACGTTCGTCAGCCTGGTGCGAAAGAACAGGGAGCCCAGGTGAGGCACCAGAGGGGACTGGTGAGGAGGCCTCTATGCCTCTAAGCATGGGCCTGTAGCTGCCCATGGTGTTGTGTGGTAGGTTTGCTGACCTGGGGACTGGCAGCAGTCGGGCTGCCCGTGGACCTGTGATGTGTAGTGGTGAGAATGTGGTACTGGAATTGCTTGCTACGGCCCCGTCCTCAGTGCTTACCAGCTGCTCACCTCTCCTTTCCCCCTCTGCTAAATGAGCAGCTATAATTACCTAGGAGCTGACACACCATAAAGAACATTCATTTTTGGTTATTCAATTTTTAGCCCTTGTGGCTCTCAGACCTCCTGTGCATATTGTCCCTGTGTCGTTTGTTATGTTTAGTTGTCTCTTGAATGCGGTTCTGTATCTGAGGGACTTCGGTCCACCCTCTTATACACACAGACCTGCCCCCGTTCGGCCCTTCCCCATCTCTCCCCTTTTCTTTTCTGTGAGATTTTTAGGTGACATGAGAAGCAGTTCACAGTACAGTGTCGTCAGTCACGCTGTAGGGCTGGCTGATAGTGCTGCTGTAAAAAGTGACCACTGCCACCTATACCCGGCATCTCCTGAAGCCCATCTGTATGAATCTTTTCATCTAATCCTCAGGAAAACCCTTAGATAATGTGTACTGTATCTTTCCCTGTAGATGAGGAAACTGGCATATGCCAGGTTAAGTCTAGTGAAGCCTGTTAGTGTCAAGTCTGTCCCCCTGGGCCTGAGAGCATCAACCAGCCCTGTCCGCTCTGATCCCAGTGCCTTCACTGTCTCTACCTGTTGAGAACTTCCTTCTTGTCCTGCCCCTCCTCCTCATGTGGGTCCTGCCACCTTTTTTTTTTTTTTTTTTTTTTGGTTTTTCGAGACAGGGTTTCTCTGTGTATCCTTGGCTGTCCTGGACTCACTTTGTAGACCAGGCTGGCCTCGAACTCACAAAGATCCGCCTGCCTCTGCCTCCCAAGTGCTGGGATTAAAGGCGTGTGCCACCACCGCCCGGCTTCTGCCACCTTTTTATCAGCTGTAATCATTTTTCTTCTTCTCGTCAATTACTTTTTCTTTCTTCCTTTCTTTTTTCATCTTCTGTATCTGGATTTCTTGTGGTCACTGTCATCAAAATGTACAGCGTGCCTGACTTCTCTTGAGAAGGAACTACAGCTCATATCTGTGTGGGGAAGAGTCGGGCTCCCTCCACTTCCTCTGTGCACAATAAATATCCTACTTTCCTTCTTCCTGGCCAGGTTCTTGGATTACCTCTCTGACCTCTGCGTGTCCATGAACAAGTCCATTCCTGTGACCCAGGAGCTCATTTGTAAAGCCGTGCTGAATCCCGCCAACGCTGACATCCTGATTGAGACCAAGTGAGTGCCACCTAGGGACATGCACGCACTAAAGACAAGATGCACTTGATGTTGAATGGATGTGTGTGCCCATCGTGAATAACCCTGATTCATTAATCTCTTCAGGGTTGCTCTAATGTCGGTTGGCACAGGACTTGTTTAACGGGATGGTTGAGCTTGCTTTTACCTTGGTTTTGGCGTGAGCTTGTGTATAGGAGATCACTCACACTGTATACTACTATAAGATTGTATAAGCCCACCAGGGAGGATTTGGCACACAGTTTAAGGAGTTGAAGACCCTTGAATTTCTACAATTCATTAAAAGATAAAGGATGTAATAAATATTCAGTGTTAATATTAGTTCAATGTTGCAAATTATCATTGTTCAAAAGTGTGATGGACAGGTGAGGTGGCTGAAGGAATGTAGGTACCTGTGGCTGAGCCTGACAACATAGTTCAATCCCTTGGGCCCACATGGTGAGAAGAGAGAACTGACTCCAGCAAGCTGTCCTCTTCCCTCTACACTGCCATTGAAGCACATAACAAATAAAAATGTAATAAAAATGTTTAAGTAGTGCTTATTATAAATTATATTGTATTATAGATTATAATTACTATTGATATAATATGTAAATACTATATTATAATTATGGTTGATAATCATTATTACTGTTTTGGTAATAGTAGTTATTCACTTTTAATAAAGGGGCATTTTCTCTGGTGACTATACTGCAGCAGTGTAGGTGTAAGCTAGAGTTAAGGTATACATTAGCGGTACAGTTTTTTCTTAGTTGTAACTTAATTTGAAGACTTGTGTTAATGCAGAGTGCCTCAACCGTGGCACTGTGGCATTTCGGGCTAGATGACATTATGGTGGCAAATGTCCTGTCACTGTAGGATGTTAACAAAAGTGTCCATGGATTGTAGATGCCTAATGCTAGTAGCACCTCCTTTGCCATTGTGACAGCCAAAAATGTTACAAGATATTGCCAAATGTCTGCTAAGAAGAAAAATTGTCCTAGTTGAGAATTCTCAGGTTAAAACACATGAAGACCACACAGATTCTTTGTGGCTCTGCCAGTGGGAGAAATAAAGAACCAAATGGCTTTCTGTGTGTCTCTAGGCTGGAAGCGAAGCAAGACTTCCAAGGATTTCATGAAAACTGAGCTCCATCTGCTCTTTTTTTTCCACAGGTTGGTTCTTTCTCGTTTTGAGTTTGAAGGTGTTTCCACTGGAGAGAATGCTTTGGAAGCTGGGGAGGATGAGGAAGAGGTATGGCTGTTCTGGAGGGACAGCAACAAAGAGATCCGTAGTAAGAGTGTCAGGGAATTGGCACAAGATGCTAAAGAGGGGCAGAAGGAAGACCGGGACATCCTTGGCTACTACAGGTGAGCGGGAGGCATGCTGGGCTTGGACTGATGGGCCCCTCAGCAATGGCACTTGAGGGCATATGGTTTTTCTTGTTGGCCACTCTAAGGCAGTGGTTCTCAACCTGTGGGGTTCAAACGACTGTTTCACAGGAGTTACCTAAGACCATCAGAACACACAGATATTTACATCACCATTCACAATAGTAGCAAAATTACAGTTACGAAGTAGTGACAAAAATAATTTTATGGTTGGGGATCCTCACAGGATGAGGAATTGTATTAAAGAGGCACAACTTTAAGAAGATTGAGAACCACTGCTCTAAGGAATGATGTGGTGTCCTGCAGTAAGATTGTCCAACAGAAAGACAGATGTGTGTTCTATTAGCTTGATCAGAAGGTGCCGAGGACTCATAGTCCATTGTTGTCTGTTCATGTGTCCAGGTCATAGGAAGGACAAGAGCTTGCATTGGTCTGTGTTATACTTGACTCATAAACAGCATGGCCTGTATATAGTGCAGTCAGCAGCAGGCAGGCTGTGGGGTCAGCCTGCATTTGTTCAAATCTTGGTCTCTTTACTTAACTAGCCTTTTTACTTTGGCTGAGTCAGGCTTTATGTTCTAGAACCTATATCTTTACAATAGGTATAATAGTGCCAGTCTTCCAGAACACTTACAGAAACAGAAAATGTCTCGCCGTCTGTGTGGACACACCTGTATTTACATAATTTATCTGTGGGTATGTATGCAAATATATGATAATAACTAGAGAGTTACACTAATACATTCATGCAGCCCACGTCTAAAACTTCTGAAATTGAAATAGCGTTGGAACCCAGGCACAATGCTCAGAAAGGTTCAGATTTTGGAGTATTTTAGATTTTCAAATTATCAAAACTCAGTTGACAAAGTATATGCAAGAATTCCAAAGCCTGCTTAACTCTCATACCCAGAACTCTGGTATTGTGCATGTCTGATGTGGGGATGCTCACTCAGCATGTGCTTTCCGTTCTGTCCTAACACCACAGGTGCATTCCAGATCTCAACACCACAGGTGCATTCCAGATCTCACTCTCCACTTTTCATAACCTCATCCAGCTGGGTCATTCCATTGGCTTGTGTATGTTATTGTATGTCCACCTCTGCTGATTTCTTCCTCAGTCCCTAGTCCTAACTCTAAGACCATGTAGCCTTGCCACAGGAAGCAAAGGGAAAAGAAAGAAAAAGGAGGGAAGTTAACTATTAGATGCTTCTAAAAGAAATGAGAAGAAAAAATTATACTTCTAATATTTCCTAATAAAAGAAATGAAAGGAAAAAAAAAGAAACTTTGGAGTTAAAGTGCCTTTTCTTAATCCTATATTCTATCCAGTCTGTTCTCTTCTATTTATACACATGATGGTCTTTTAAATTTTTTTTGTATATTAATTAAAAAAAACTTTATTTTATTTTATGTGTACATGTGTTGCCTGCATGTACACCACCACATGTGTGATTACTGCATGTGGAGGTCAGAAGAAGGCATGGGTCCCTTGGAACTGAAGTTATGGATGGTTGTGAGCCACCATGTAGATCCTGGGCACTAAACGCAGCACATCTGCAGGAGCAACAAGTCCTTGTAACTGCCAATCCATCTCTGCGGCTCATCTTCATTGTCTTCATACTATATCACATGTGTATGTGTGTATATGTTTTCTGTGCCTGAGATTTTATGTAAATGATACCTTATAACACCTACCATTCTAAAGCTGCCCTTAGTATTGTTTCTGGAATACATATATGAAAATATAACTTCTGTACTAATAGGGGTAGACTGCTTCTCTAATTTTGACTGCAGTATGCCTTCTGTTTTGCTACTAAGTCACTTTTTATTGGCATTTGCCACAGTTGAATTCTTTGTGTCAGGGCACACCCTCACTTAATTTTGTGTGCACATATGAGTTTCCACTCCCTATAAAGAGATGGATTGATGGAAACTCCTATTTTTAACTTTACTAGGCAGTTCTAAATTGGATGATTCAACCTACATTTTATTAGTAGTAACTTACATGATATAATACCCTAAAGATATTGTCGAGTTTTAATTACACTTGATGTGAACAGTATGTTTGACATTTCCTGCATGGTCTTTGGTGTACTGTTAAAAATACGGGACTGGGGCAGAGAGGGGTGTGCAGAAAGATAATCATTTCAGGCCTTGTCATTTTCCCCTATTTACTTGATAAGATAAAGATGTTAAATGTAATCACGTGGTGATATGATTGATTCAACATATCTAGACAGATGCATGGCTATGGGATGCTGACCCACGTCTGGCATGCCATGAACCTTCCCTCTATCTCCTTTGTTCATAATCCAAAATTATGTGTACAACAATCATTTCAGAATGTTGGTATATAAGTTAGATGGCCATATGTCACTTCTATAAAATCTGAGTGAGTGAGTGATTTCTAGAGTTTGAGCCTTCTGTTGATTTTCTCAGGTATCAGCTGAACCTCTTTGCAAGGATGTGTCTGGACCGCCAGTACCTGGCCATCAATGAAATATCTGGCCAGCTGGATGTTGATCTCATTCTCCGATGCATGTCTGATGAGAACCTACCCTATGACCTCAGAGCATCCTTTTGCCGCCTCATGCTTCACATGCATGTGGACCGAGATCCCCAAGAGCAGGTGACCCCTGTGAAATATGCCCGTCTGTGGTCAGAAATTCCCTCCGAGATCGCCATTGATGAGTAAGCCTGGGTCCACCTCCCTGATGAGATCTTATGACACTTCAAAACCCCATGATTCTAATGTTCTGTGTAGCAGCAGATAAGCCACATAGGCCCCCTGGTAAAATCATAGGAGAAAGAAGAAACTTTTTTTTCCTTCAAGATCTAAATAGAATTGTGTAGGTAGCAACTATTGTTTGATTCTTCAAGAAAATAGGATGCAGGGCTGCATTTTCCTTTCTCTTGTTTAGCCCTTCCCTTCTGCAAATATCAAAGTGTGTTCTGTGTGCCACGATTGGGGAATATTAGTGAAGAAGAGAGCTGCCCCTAGGATAATGGGGAAGGGACAGACAGCAAAAAACATGATGAGCGACTGAGATAGATATGTACAGGAATATGCTAAGGAAGGACGCCTAAGTCGGGTCTGGTTAGGAGATACTTACTATCCTTGGAGGCTAAGTAGCCTGAAAGGGCCTGGCTGGGTAGAGCTTGATGTTTCTCTTCCTTCTCTCCCTCTTTTCCTCTCAGCTATGACAGCAGTGGAGCATCCAAAGATGAGATTAAGGAGAGGTTTTCTCAGACAATGGAGTTTGTGGAGGAGTACTTAAGAGATGTGGTTTGTCAAAGATTCCCTTTCTCTGATAAGGAGAAAAATAAGCTGACATTTGAGGTAAGGCGTGGTGAAATGCTCTCTGAAATTTTGTTATCAGTGGTCATTTTTCTGTGGAGTAAGTAGGAAATGTTTTAATCCTTGCTGATTGTATCACAGTGCTCTCATTTTGAAACACAAAAGGAATTTGGGTCAGAATTATTCCAAATAAAATAGAACCATTATCAGCTATTTAACCTCATAGGAATATACAAGGTGAATTAGTTATGTGAAGTGGCAGATTGTCACTTATGAAACTAATAGGAGAGAAAGTTCATGATTGGGATGGTCCAGAGAGAACTCATCTGAGGAACAGATCCCTGATCCAGAGGAATAAATCCTTGTTGCTTTTCATGAAACTGTTTCCAAGACCACTGTCACCCTTTAGGAATGATATTTCTGAGAACCACGGTGTCCTTATCTGTGTTCTTACTGGTTATGATTTGCTATGTGCTTGGGAACTTAGAATACCGATTGATTGGGCCCCTTGTTTTATGGATTAGTCATCAAAACAAAGGAGTAGTTTTGCAAGCTTTCATTTTTTTTTAGTTTTCTTCCTTGTGAAACAAAATGAAACTTTATTGAAACAGAAAGCCAGATGTATGCCTTCTCTGACCATGAAGAAGGGCACAGTCTGTCGTGATTAGCTAGTCAGCATCAAGTGGAACAGGAGGACACAGGTCACTGTCACTGAACACTAATTTCTTCTTCTTTTAAATGCACCAGGTTGTGAACTTAGCCAGGAATCTTATATACTTTGGTTTCTACAACTTTTCTGACCTTCTCCGATTAACCAAGATCCTCTTGGCAATATTAGACTGTGTACATGTGACCACTATCTTCCCCATTAGCAAGATGACAAAAGGAGAAGAGAATAAAGGTAACAATGATGAGGAGAAACTGAAGAGTGAGTATCCGAAGTGTCCATTCTGAGAGATCCTGAGTCCATGCTGTTTCCTCATGCTCTGCCTCCTCATGTGACATCCTGTCCTGTCCTTGTCCATTCTCACCACTGGGAACATACTAGTAGAAATAAAATCTGGAAGAGTTTCATTGATTCCAGTGGCCATCACTGATGGTCATTCTCAGCAACTTACCCTTCCCTTTGCATCTGTCTTGATTCTTTCCTTATGTCTTATTGAATAATTTGAACGTTACTTGTGCTTTGAATGTTTATCCTTCTAGACCCTATTCCCCTACCATCTGTTCTTGATGTTTCTGAGACACTTCATGATACTCCTATATGATAAATAAAGTGCAAGCTTGTATCTTGATATTTCTTTTTACTTTGTGAATAGGAAAATCCATGTTTCTATGTTTATTTCTTCCCGTAGTTGGGATCTGAATGGGCATAGAATAACCACCATGTGTTGTATGTTTAGCTGGTTTTCAGTAGCTAGGATGGAAAAGGCATTTGACTTGATTCTCCATACTTTCCAAGTCTTCTGTGATGTCATTTTGCATATATTATATCATTGAGTTCTGTCATATATCTCTTTTTACATGAGGAAACTGAACCTCAGAGGTAATATAATGTATTCAAGGCCAAGCAGTTTTGTTAGAAGCAGCAGTATTTGTTCCCTTGCTAACTTACATTCCTATTCTGTGCATAATAACAAGCACACATCATTGGTGCTGAGTTAAATTTGGTGATAGAATTAATAAACAAACATGTCTCATTGGAGATGCCAAAATCATGTTGTTCTCCTAATCTCAGAAATCTTAAAATTTGTAATGCGTAGTAACCTTTTTGGGCTCCTTAGGTTGAGAGAGTGTATCAGAACAGGGATGTGTTGAATAATTTGCCTCAAAAGCCATACCCCTAATCACATCCTTCAGGCTCTCTCTAAGGATGTCATGACCATGGTCTGTCTGCCTTGGCTCTTTCTAGGCAGTAATGTGATGAGGTCTATCCATGGAGTTGGCGAGCTCATGACCCAGGTAGTGCTTCGGGGAGGAGGCTTTTTGCCCATGACTCCCATGGCTGCTGCCCCTGAAGGAAATGTGAAGCAGGCAGAGCCAGAGAAGGAGGACATCATGGTTATGGACACCAAGTTGAAGATCATTGAAATACTCCAGGTATTGTGCAGGGAGTGGGACCCTCATGGGGTCTCTGTTCAGTGTTTCTTCTCTCAGCTCTGATAGGGACCAAGGCTTTTTGGGAGGAAAAAAATAGCAAAAAATTTACCTCATCCCTATGTATCATTTTGGAATTGACTACTATTAATTCTTTGTTGTCATCTCCTGTCCTTCCCATCATGGGCGTTGAATATTCTGCCATCCCAGAACTTTTTCCAGTTACTTTAGCTTTACATCTCACCTGGTCTCCTTAAGCATTTGCTTAGAATTCACTCTTTGTACTTCTCCAGGATTCTATTAGCATTGCAAAACCTTCCTCCTCCTTCTCTTTCTCCTTTTCCTCCTCCTCCTCCTCCTTCTCCTTCTCCTCCTCAATTTTCTGCCCTTTTCATCCACCCACTTACTCACCCTTGATTGTTAGTTGGTACCAGATCCATGCCAACTCCCTTTTAACACTTGAGAACAAGCAATGAACAAAACCTATTAAAGTTCTGATCCTGAAGAGCTCTGTTTTGACAGGGAACATAGGGGCACATCATCTAAAAATCAATGCTTAGTTATTAAAACATAAAAACGAGTCAACTAGGAGCTGGAGAGACAACTTAATGGTTAAAGGCCAAAAGACTTGGGTTTGACTCACAGCACCCATGTGCTGACTCACAACCCTCTGTGATTCCATTTCCAGGGAACTGGATGGCTTTCTTCAAGCCTCCATGAGCACCAGGAATGCAGAGGGGTGCACAGACAAATATGCAGGCAAAACACCCATACATATATAATAAACATTAAATTTTTAAAGAAGATGGGTCAGCTGATTTGGGAGACACCAGGGGCAGGGGGCAAGGATCATGTTTTTTATAGAGTTGTGAGAGAAGACCTCTGCAATAAAATGGCTTCATCAAAAACAGATGCAGTGAGAGGTGGCCATGGGCATACCTAGAAGTCTTAGGACTTAGCAAATGCAAAGAGTCTGATGTGGAGACAAGTTTGGGATAGGTTGTTTTCAAGAGGAAATGGAAGACATTAAATCAGGTTGAACCAGGCAGTGCACATTGCCACCCTTTTTTTGAATAAACCAATTAAGTAGCAGCTCATATATGGTACCTACCATGTGTCCACTCTTATCCTAACATCGCTAATGCAAGTCTTTCTACTAAGGAACATCTTTTGGGGTTAAAAATTATGCACACAGAGCAGAAAGAGAGCAGCACAAGCTGTTGGGAGCTCAGAGATATAATGAAGCCAAGAGTCTCAAACTGAGAGCAACCCTAGATTTTTCCCCTCCACACACAAGGACTTGGCTTGCTTTTAGAATTACTTGTCTGTTCTCTCCCTAACATGATTGTTTCCATCTGCCATGCCAATTTCTATATTCCTACAACTGATAAAATATTAAAACCAAAGAATCCTTCCTTCCTCACTAATAATTGCTGCTGTCCCATCTTCCACCTTCCTGTGCATCTTTCCAGCCTCCTGACATCTGGGTGTCCTTTAAATCTATCCAAGTTGACACCCAGAAGTAGCAGTCATAGTTGGGTTTGCATAATACTGAATTTGAGGTTCTGGGGAGATACCAAACTGGATGTGCAACAGTCACTTGGGAACATGGACTAAGAGTTTGGAGACAGGTCATACATCTGTCTCCATTTGGGATCGGTGACAACCTGAAGTTGGGTAAGGTCACCCAGAGGGCTAAGCAGAAGCTAAGAGAGAAAGAGGGATATCAATAGGATGCTTAAATGATACAGCTGGCTAACCTTTCTTTTGGGTTCTAGCAATAATTCTTTGGAAAATGTCTGCAGGAGGAGAGGAATAGGGAATACAGAAAGCTAACAAAATGAGAGCCCAGGGGCTATACCTAAATCAAAGGGAACAATCAGAAATATGTTGTAGATATAAATGAAGCTAATTCTCAGAAATAAAAGCAAAATTTCTGTCACTTCTTTTCAATTCAAACCAGCCAGGTTCACCTAAGGTTAGGCCCAGTGTTGGCTTTCAATCTTTACAGAGACATAGTCCTGTTTTGTAAAGGATGGAGGCATGATGTAGAATTCAGGGTGTTTAGTTCATCTTCAGGATGCCAAAGTCTACACTAGAAGCTAAGGTGTCATGAGCAGACTGGTTGTGCCCCTTAGAAATTATTGTTAAGTAACTGCCCCTGTTATTGTTAAAATGACTGCTGAAACCTAACCCAAATATTTGACTTGGTGCTTAAAGTAACTGATGCAGCTGATACCAGGCTCTGCCAGAGTGCAGCGGCTTGGCAAAGTGTTAAAGATGGTATGTTAATGTAATCAAAGTGTTTCCATTTCTACTTAAATCTTTAGTTTATTTTGAATGTGAGATTGGATTATAGGATCTCTTGCCTCCTGTGTATATTTAAGCGGGAGTTTGATGAAAGCAATTCCCAGTCACTGGAAACATCCTCTGGAAACAGCAGCCAAGAAGGACCAAGCAATGTACCAGGTTAGTGATGCCAGCATGGAGTTTCAGTCATAGAATGGGATTTGGGTGTAAGGGCACTTGGGGCTCAAAACTGCATCTTTTGGAAAAAGGGTGCAATGTGATTGGCTTTGAGGAATGCTATATTTTAAGGACTCTTTAATCAAGAACATATTGGGGAAAACAACCAATGACAATAAAACAATGCTTCTTGGGGGGTAGACCTTTAGGGACTAAAGATCACTGAAGTTCATAGCTTTGGAGTTACCTATAAAGCAACCCAAATCTAACACAATGCCAAAAATATTCTCCAAGAAACTTGATTGTCCATCAGCAACTTTTCTTCTGTATCCAAAGTTCTACTCAGCTAAGATAACACAGAAGGGTAAGGAAAGACAGTGGTAGAAGTGATTCCAGGATAGCCCAAGTCGTTTATGGAGTGAGACCATCACTCTTTTTAGCAAGAAAAAAAATGTCAGGTGTAACACTCATCTGGACTAGCCTGGCTGTGTAGCTTTGTAGGTCATGATTCTGGCAACTTTGAGGGTTACGTGTGAGCGTTGCTCTCGAAGCACATTAGGATAAATCCACCGGAAGCAGGCTTTCAGTCTGTGTTGCATCTAATCTTCTGTTCTCTCACCTTTCAGGTGCTCTTGACTTTGAACACATTGAGGAACAAGCAGAAGGAATCTTTGGAGGAAGGAAAGTGTGCTGTCGTTGTCTATTTTGTGATAGCTCTAGAGGGTGGAAGGCAACCTTTCTATAATTCTCATGGAGATTTCATGAGCATACCACTGCTTGGCCTTCAGGTTCAGGTTCTGGTACTGCTCTGTTTGGAGCTACTGAGTCACAGAACTTAGGTGGTATACAGTGTGTGTATGTGTGTGTGTGTGTGTGTGTGTGTGTGTGTGTGTTCCCTGCCCTAGACAGAAAAGATTTAAGAAGGTGTCCTAATATGCATATATTTGCACAATTTTCTAAAAATGGCGTGGGTCAAAAAAGTAGAGAGAGAGAGAGGGTTCAAATCAGAGAGAGGTTGCTAATGTCATTGACTGTCCACTGAAAGCCAAGCTTCACAACAACAGCAGCAAAAATGAATAAACAGCAACAAAAAAAAAACCCCACCAAAATGTATCATTTAATTATTCCTAAGGGGTTCACAGGCTTTGGTTTGAACATAAAACATTATCCCTATAAACTCACATAGCTACAAGAGTAAATATCCTGTATGCACAGAGATTATAACTAGCATACTTGGTTTAATTATTTATTGCTTAATAACATGCATCTGGAAAAGTCTTAGGAGTTTAGATACTGATTTCTCATAGTTCTCTGGGTGGTCTGGGGCTCTGCTGAGCAGTTCTAGTCACTGTTGGGTCTGCCATGTAATTGTAGTGATATAGTAACAGGGGATGAATGGCACTGGTTGTTATGCTCATATTTCTGATGTCATCAAAGGAACATGTTAAAGCTGAGGTTTCTACCTCGTTCCACATGGTTAGTTTGTGCCTCCTCACAGAGCAATAGTTGATTCCCTGAACAAATGTTCCAAGAAGACAAGCCAACATTAAGCAAGTGCTAATTACATGCTCCCTTACCCTGTACTTAACTAATGTTTTGTTGTGCAAGGCCAGTGTCAGTAATGAAGAAGTCTGCATAAGGATGTAGAAAGGCCCAGTTTATTAGGAATTGTGATTATTGAGAATCTGCCTTAGTGCTTAATATAAAAATCATGAAATTTGAGGCTCATCTGTTTGCAGTATTTTGAGTTCACACTTTTTACGGATATGGTTTGACTATAATATTCCCACACATGGTCCTCATTGTACTGTTCTTGTTAGCCTGCAAACATGAAGGTCTCACCATGTGTCATTCACTCAGTTGCAGACACAGCATTGGTGCTAACATAGTAATTGGCTAGTGGTGACTGGTTGTGAAGGAATTTGCCATTCAGTTCAGTGTGTGATTCTTGATTTTCATTATGTAAATAACACAAAAATTATCATAGATATTGAAGTAACCCCTGATAAATATGTTGGCTGATCTTTAGTTGGAGCACACTGAATTTTATTGGTTCATCCCAACATTTCAAAGCAGGAATCATGGTACCAAGCCAGTTGGTAACAATGCACATGTAGAATAGAGAGCCATTGTTTGACTCTGCCCATCATCAAAGTGCATGCTGAGCAGATTTGGTATAGTTCATGATATGTAAGAGCTATCCACTAGACATTTTCACCATCTGGCGTCCTCCTGGCTGAGCTATGGTGGACCTGACTGGCTCTTTTTTTTTTTTTTTTTGGTTTTTCGAGACAGGGTTTCTCTGAATATCTCTGGCTGTCCTGGACTCGCTTTGTAGACCAGGCTGGCCTCGAACTCACAAAGATCCACCTGCCTCTGCCTCCCAAGTGCTGGGATTAAAGGCATGCGCCACCACCGCCCGGCTTACTGGCTCATTTTTAAAGCTGGTTTTTCCTTGCAAATGATTTAGTAAGTACTAAGCTACAGCATTTTAAACAGAAATCTTGGAAGAAGCAAAACCATTGTAGATTTTGGAGCACAGATGAGCCCAATGGAAGAACGCTTTAAGTTAGGTGTCATGAGTCTTGTAATGTCAGTCCTGTTAGCTTAGGAAGGTAAGGACTTTGGTTTAAAAATGTACTGATAGCGTCTTAATTGTCTCTTCTCACAGTGTAGCTGAAGGTAAAACATGATTGGCTTGTAGAAGAAGCTGATGAAAAGTGAGGATCCGTTGTGGAGTAGTGTGTGAACTCCACTCTGCTCTGTCAGGTCTCCCGTGCATTATCCTAGGTCTTTGGTTTACTTGGTCTCTTTTTCTTCTTCCCTGTGTCCCTGCAGTGAGGAGAACACACCACTGGACTTGGACGATCATGGTGGTAGAACCTTCCTCAGGGTCCTGCTCCACTTGACAATGCATGACTACCCACCCCTGGTGTCTGGAGCCTTGCAGCTCCTCTTTCGGCACTTCAGCCAGAGGCAGGAGGTTCTTCAGGCCTTCAAACAGGTACTTCCTGTTGGCCAGCATAACTGTTTTGTATCAAAAGAGCTGATGTGGCCGGGCGTTGGTGGCGCACGCCTTTAATCCCAGCACTTGGGAGGCAGAGGCAGGCGGATCTCTGTGAGTTCGAGGCCAGCCTGGTCTACGAAGTGAGTCCAGGACAGCCAGGCTGTTACACAGAGAAGCCCTGTCTCGCAAAAAAAAAAAAAAAAAAAAAAAAAAAAAAGAGCTGATGTGTGTTATGTGCATTGAGAAGATTGTGATTTTTTTTTTTTGTGCCTGTGTGTGTGTTTGTGTGAGTATATATGTATTAAGGTTTATGCACCTAATGGATTGTGTTCATTAAGGTTCAACTGCTGGTTACCAGCCAAGATGTCGACAACTACAAACAGATCAAGCAAGACTTGGACCAACTGCGGTCCATTGTGGAGAAGTCTGAACTCTGGGTATACAAAGGCCAAGGCCCTGATGAGCCCATGGATGGTGCCTCTGGTGAAAATGAACATAAGAAAACTGAGGTGGGCAAAATCCAAGCTAGGTTTTCCCAGTGGCTCTGCTGCTTCTCAAAACAAGGAAACATCCTTTTCTAGGCTTAGATATAAATGCAGATGATAGCATGGTTGCTACCAAGAGATGCTCACTGAGTAGCCAGGGTACCAGCTCGTCTCCTAGGGGATTGGCTACAGAGTCAAAGTTTCCATGTATTTCTGGGCAACCCTGGACCATGAAGAAGAGACTTAGCTAAGTGAAGTAGCACTAGATTTCCCTCAGTAGGGAATGGCCTCCTGTGACCACAGGATCTTCTTCCAAAGGATGAAGAATAGGTGAACATCCTGTGCAGCCTGCCTGTTGAAAGACAATGCAAACTGTGTGTGCTTTCTTAAACAGTGGTGTTCACCTAACAGTAGACCACAAGAGGCACCTACCACTTGTGTTCTTTTTGGTCCCTAGGAGGGGAACAGCAAACCACAAAAGCACGAAAGCACCAGCAGCTACAACTACCGAGTGGTGAAAGAGGTGAGCTGCCCCGTGCTGACCTTTGTTCTGATCACTGTCTTGTGCGCTGCTGTCAGCGATTGGCAGTTCGAACACACAACAACTCAAGCTCTTTTTCTTTGTGTGAAATTTGTCCAGGGAGAAAACAGCACCCTTAGGCTGAACACTTGGGATTTAGCCTCATGTCTAAGTTTGAAACCCAGCTATGCTACATATTAACTGAGTGTTCTCAATCCCTGACCTTTTGTAGGCAATGGGTTTTTGTTTTTTTATTGTTGATATTGTTGTTGGGTTTTGTTTGTTTTTGTTTTTTAAAGAGGAACTACATAATTCTCAGGTTTTGAGAAGGGTTTATATCCATGCTTGGCTTTAGAAATCTCTGCACAAAGTAGTTTGGGGTTGAAAGTGTTGCGGTTTTTACCCCAGCAAAACCTTACTAAGCTCTCAGCAGCTGTTTCTGGCTAGGTCATTTAAGTGATCCATGAACCCACCTCACTGGCTGTTGAAACCTAGATGAGCCTCTCACTCTACAAGACACACTTTAATCACATATAGTGGATTTCATGCAATCATTATGGATACTGCATACTGCAGGAATGCCCCATCCTATGTTGGGAATGTATTGTGACCTGTCCCCTTCAAGCCTCTCCCCACACTACAGTTCCTGGTTTTCTGAAGCTGATTTCTTTCTCTCAGATTTTGATTCGACTTAGCAAGCTCTGTGTGCAAGAGAGCGCCTCAGTGAGGAAGAGCCGGAAGCAGCAGCAGCGGCTGCTAAGGAACATGGGTGCTCATGCTGTGGTGCTGGAGCTGCTGCAGATCCCCTATGAGAAGGTGAGAGGGACTTGCACCCAGGCTGCTGCTCTTCAGGGTGGGCTGGATCTCCCCCCACCCCACACACTTCATGATTGGATGTAGTGGGTAAAGATCCATGATGTGCTTGCGACCTAAGTCAAATCCAGGCAACTTATATGAGACAGACCTCCTCCCTCCACTGCCTCCAATGTTTGTGTTCTGTAAAGAATGAAAGGTCCTGTTCTTCTGTCTCGCCTAATCCTTGCTAGATGGGGACCACTAGGTCTGTACCAGAGATTACATATGTGCATATTAGCGGTGCTGCTTACCTTTGCCTGCAGCAAGACTGAAATAGGGTCATCTCTACTAGTTCTTGATGGCATGTGGGACATGGGACTTGATCGCTCTAGTCCTTGGCATTGTCCTATCATCTGAGTATGGATTTGGACCAAGTGTGTGTGTGTGTGTGTGTGTGTGTGTGTGTGTGTGTGTGTGTGTGTGTGTGT
>CAJQZJ010032121.1:966632-992952 GCA_907164525.1 Lophiomys imhausi
TGTGTGTGTGTGTGTGTGTGTGTGTGTGTGTGTGTGTGTGTGTGTGTCTCCATTGTTTTTTTGGTTGTTTGCTTCTGGGATTGTGTTTTAGAAGGCCGCTGTCCTAGTTTGGTTTCTATTTCTGTGGTAAATACCATGACCAAAAGCACCTGGGGGAAGAAAGGATTTATTCATCTTACAGCTCTCAGGTCACAGCCTATCAATGAATACAGTAGAGGCAAGAACACAAAGCAGGAACTAATGCAAGACTGTGAAGGAGTGCTGCTTACAGACTTGTTCCCCATGAGTTGCTCGACTTGCTTTTTGTTTTTTTTATTAATTTATTTTTTCAAGTTACATCTTGATCAAAGTCCCCTCCCTCCTCCCCTCCAGGTTCCACCCTCCCTCCCTCTTCCCCATCTCCATCCTCTCCTCCTTGGATGAAGGGAGCCCCCAGATATCAAACCCCTTAGTTCATCAGTCACATGAGGGCTAAGAGCTTCCTTTTGTACTAGGGCCTGATATGGCAGCCCAGCTAGGGTAATGTGTTCCTCTAACAGGCAACATGGTTGTGATTCACTGCTCTGTGGAGTTTTTCCCAGGATAGTAATGCTAGGTTCCTGTCTGCTTGGATCTGAGGGTTGTAGGATGGTTGTCCTGTGTTATATGGTTAATATCCACTTATAAGCGAATACATACCATGTGTATCTTTCTGGGTCTGGATTAGCTCACTCAGGATGAGATTTTCTAGTTCCATCCATTTAGTTGCAAGTTGCATGATTTCCTTGTTTCTGATAGCTGAGTAGTAAGTATTACATTGTGTAAATGTTTCACAGGTTTTTTGTTTTTTGTTTTTTATCCATTCTTCAGTTAAAGGACATCTGTGTTGTTTCTAGTTTCTAGCTATTGCAAATAAAGCTCTATGAACATAGTTGAGGAGATGTCCTTGTGGTTTGGTGAGGAATATTTTGGATATAGGCCGAGGAGTGGTATGGCTGAGTCTTGAGGTAGAACTATTCTAAATTTTCTAAGATATCGTCAGATTGATTTCCAAAATAGTTGTACAGGTTTTCACCCCCACCAGAAATGGAGGAGTGTTTCCTTTCTTCACATCCTCGCCAGCATGTGCTGTCATTTGAGTTTTTGATCTTCTTGGCTTGCTTTTTAATACAACCCAGAGCCACCTTCTCAAGGATAGCACTGCCTACAGTGGGTATCAATTATTTATCAAGCAAATCTGGTGGAGGCAGTTAGTTCCTCAGTGGAATTTCCCTCTTTCTAGATATGTCTGGATTTTGTTGACAAAAACCAGTCAACACAGGTAGGAACATAACCACTCAGCATCTTTGGAGACAGACAAGACTCTTGGAGAAACATTCATTCAAACCTTGTAATAGCAGTGAGGCTTTGTGGTTTACCCCCTTGACCTTATTGGGAAATTGAGGCCTAGGGAAGTTTGGCGTGACTCTGGAGTGCTCTGTAACAATCACAGAGGCTGACCCACTAATGAAGCGTCTCTTGGAGAAAGCCCGCTGCTGAGGCTTGTAGGCTGCCCAGGACATTGCTGAACCCCTTGTCCTGCTTATTAGCTCCTGTCCTGTGCACGTGCTGATGAGACAACGGTATCATCACCTATACTTTGATGGGGACTCTGCTACCAGGAAGGCTCAGGATGGCACAGCTGTGCTAATAGGGCCAGTTCTACTCCCCCGTGGAGTCTGGGTCTGCTACTTTACGTTCTTGATAGTGCCTTACATAGAAGCTACCTTCTCAGTCATGGAGAGGTTATGAATCAGGTGCATTGTGCCTCTCCCCAGCCACCAGGAGAGCACAAGCTGAATCCTTCTGGGAGGTCAGACTTGTAGTTAATTTGGAGTTAATGCAGATGGGCAGTATGTAGTATGGGGGGAGGTGATCTGATAACCGTAGCTTGGCCCCTAGTTTTAATGATATCCATTCAGAAAGCAGTGTTAAAATATGTACAACCAGATTGATCTGGAGTTGGTGCTTCTAAAGCAGAACTTTTATCTCTGTCTCTGTCTCTGTCTCTGTCTCTGTCTCTCTCTCTCTCTCTCTCTCTCTCTCTCTCTCTCTCTGTGTGTGTGTGTGTGTGTGTGTGTGTGTGTATACTCACTCACTGTGGGATGGACACAAATATCCTAGTTTGTGAGAATGATAGAGAATCTCACCAGGTAACATCTTACTACCCAAGCCTGTCTTTTGAACATGCCCCTCAATCCCCAGAAGCTCCTTACTACCCTGAGCCTAGCAGATTCATTTTTTAATAGAAGAAATGGAAGCATGCAGGACTTTAATGTTCCCACTCTCAACCAGCAGTACTCACCTGTCCTGAGTCCTCTGATTTTTTTTACATCTACAACTTTTGCCCACAAATTAGAGGTAGGTGCAAATCCACTCCCTCCTACAAAGACTTGTTTTTTTTCTGGTTTTATTTGATTACCATAGCTGGTCTCTCACAATCCTTGTGTCACTTATTCCTGATGGGTATGTTGTTGAAAGTGGCTTTTATTATTTCTGTTTTATCATACACTCTAATTAATTTTACTGTACTTAAAAGCTCTACTTCCCTTACAACCCTTATTCCTTACAACCCTCCAACACTAGGTGAGAGAGAAAGGTTAGAGGGAGAAAGGATGTAGGTCTAGTTGAGCTATTTCCTGCTGATTAGGGTCGTCGGATCCTTTTTAGGGGCAATACCAGCAGTCAAACCAGCAAACCGGGAAACACAGTAACAGGACAAATTAGCAACAGAGAGAGCCCCAACCTCTTCCTTCAGAGTACCCCCCTACTGCTCAGGGCTCTGGCTTCTTATACCCCTCTCTCAAGTCCTCAGAGTTAAAGTGGCTGCAGCTGGCTAAGCCACACTACTGCTAGCTCTCAGGCAAAGTTAATAGTTTACACCTGTAGACTAACTGAAGCAGCCTCATACCTGGGATTAAAACAAAAACATTCTCATAACTGGGTTGTTGTTTTCTGTTGTTGTTTTTGTTTTTTTTTAAAGAAAGAAAACTCTTACCACAGTATGTCCTGTCTTCTCCCACAGTTATTTTTTTTAGGACAGAGTTGACAAGTTATAAATATGGGCAAGTTTTTGTCCAGTGTGTCAGCTCAGGATAGGTGTTGCATTTCCAGGTACTTATGTAAGTTCCTGCAGTGTTTTGAGTTTAGCTTCTTGACTTACTCATCCTAAAAAATTTTCTCCCTTGCTGTTTAAGTTTGGCGACCTCATTTCAAACCAGAACCGATAGCTGATTTGTACTGAGCAATGACTGCCTAAGCATGACATGTGGATTTTCTCAGTTTACCCTCATAATGACTGTACAAAGTGTGCACATTTTTTTAAATCTCCACTTACAGATGAGGAAATAAAAATGCAGAGTACTGAAGTAACTTGCTCCAGGTCACACAGCTAGGAAGTTCATGTCCATGTGAGATCAGAACAAAGCAGACAGAGGTCTTCGTTCCTTGCTGCTAGTCTTCTGCTTCCAGGAAGAAGTGATGGATACGAGATGCTTTAGGAGTAGGATGTTAGGATGCAGTAGGATGTGAATTGTGATTTCTACTTTGGAAAGTCTCATTCTGCTTTTACTGCCTTAAATGTTTTCTCTTGAGAACTGGGCAGAATGACAACAGATTTTATGTTTTATAAGAAGACTTAACTCTTTACTAACACTAAAATTTTTAACATGAAATCACATAGTCTTAATTATGGAAGAGTCACATCACCAACTGTGTGGACTGCCCAGGGTAGACACTGTCTCATTTTTGCAGAAGGGAAAGCTAAACCTTAGTTTACTGATATGACTGGGGTTGCAGAGAAAGCAGTAGATTAGGTGCAGTTGTTCTGATTTATAATCTCACAATGCTTCTTCTCATCCCTGCTACATGCTGCTGGAAGTTAACATGCTTGACAGTATGTAAAATACTCTAAAAAGTGAGCAGATGAGCTGAGTATTTATCAGCAGGAGTGAAATGGACCTCGATCTATTGTCAAGACCCATTCTCAAATGTAGGGATTTTGAAATTCCAGCCAAAGGTAGATAGTGGAATCATTCTGTTAATGTTGACTCTGTGGCCTTTATTCTAATGGCCAGTGGGAAAGAATTATTTTTCATTCATGAGGCATAAATCTGTTTTTTACTGGCTGCTTCTCAGTGGGTCGTAGAAGTACCTAAGTACCTCACTCTGCCCACAGTATGCTGGGCTCACACCTCTGGGACCCACCTTGGTAGAGGGCATTAGCATGCAGTAGAAGCCTCACAATAACTGCTTTTCCTGTCTCTCCTCCCACCCAGGCTGAAGACACCAAGATGCAGGAGATAATGAGGCTGGCTCATGAATTCTTGCAGAATTTCTGTGCAGGCAACCAGCAGAACCAGGCTTTGCTGCATAAGCACATAAACCTGTTTCTCAACCCAGGGGTGAGAGGGGAAGCCTCTGGGCAGACCTGTATTGGGAAGGCGGTGGAGAAGCAGTTGTCTTTTGATGTTGTGTATTCTCGGACTTGTTAGAGTGCAGCATTCATTCCAAAGGAGACCTTTTTGTCCAGCTGTCAGGACATAAATACTCCACATTGTGAGCCTAGAATGCCATGGGTACAAACGTGTAAAGTAGGGAGGGCAGAGGAGGTACCTTTCTGTCTTTTCCTAATACCATCTCTTATTACTCTACCACAGTTACCAATACAAGAGTGATACATCTCAGTACTTGACTAAATATGTAATTTGTCCACATTAAACATTTTTATATTATATTTGCCAAATATGTATTTCTAGATATATCAAGTACGTATTAACACATTTTATTTAAGATGCCTTCACACTCATGCATTATCTTATATACTGCACCTTTTTTCCCAGTTAACCCATCACTGATACTTTTGTAAATGAGAGATACGTATCTTTTCTCTCTGTCTTCAATGGCTCAGTGGCATTCCATAAAATGACTGTAATTTAAAAAAAAAAACAAAAACAAAACCAAAAAGTCAAAAAAACTTCCATATTAGTGAATTGTCTAGTTTTTGGTTTTGTAAATAAAACTGCAAAAGATGTGTTTGTCCATGCAAATACATGTACTTAGTAGAACCATTCGAGCTGTCTGTGAAAAGGTTTGCTGGGTACTAGAGTCATGTATGTTCCTTGTCATACTAAGGAAGGAGCAAAAGATAAGAAGATGGAAGCAACTACCTTATACCAAGCATAAAACTCAGTACCTATGGTATCTCTGGATAAAGTGTGCAAAACACAGTTCCTACAACATTCCATGGGATGTCTTCATGACTCTGTCAAGTCCCACTACAGTGGGCAATGGACACTAACTATAAATGAAAATGTCAATTAATGGAATCCTGTTAAAATCAGCTCCTGTTGCTCACGATGCCATCATTAAGAATAGCCAAAAGCAAGCCACAAAGTGGGGGAAGAATTGATACCAAGTATCTTTTTTTTTCTTCTTTTTTTTTTTAAAAAAAATTATAATTTATTTTTTATTTCTTCAAGTTACATCTCTATCACAATCCCCTCCCTACTCCCCCCTCCAATCCCACCCTCCTTCCTTCTTCCTCCTCAACCCCCATCCTCTTCCCTTTTTTTTAAGTTTAAGGTATATCTTTTTCCCCCCAGCAGCTTCCCTTTTCAGTCCAACAAATGATTCTTTCTGTTATAACAATAAATACAATATAAAGCAACAGAAATAAATAGGCCACAATTATAAGAGTTATATGGCTTAGCATACATTCCCAATGGCCAGTCCATCTGTATTTGGCACCTGACTTTAACATTCTACTATCTAACCATCTCCATGAGTTTAAGGTTCTATATCTAACTCAGCTTTCATACTAACTTGTATCACAATTTTAAAAACATCTTCTTAGATCCAGGACACCCTCTTGATTACTAAACAACTCAAAATTTAACTGTGAGAGTCTAGCTGTCTATTCTTCAACCACCTCAGAGACATGTCAGCTCCTGACAGCACCCCCTATTCTACTCCAAGTAGAAGATGAGCATCGAAGAATCTCCAGTGAGAGATGGTTGAATTAGTGGCAAGCCTATCTCTTGGCAAGAAAAACCCCTTGTTTCAACTGTAGACAGAATGCTGTCCAAAAAGGACAAAACTTGGAAGCAGGTAAGTCGACAGCCTAGTTCTGCCAAGACAGGGTAGGCAAGTCCTTCATAATTCCTGCTCCACAATCAATGTCTGTCAGAGATACCAAGCATCTTTACAGCAAATGTTTTAAGAAGTCAGGGCAATGAAAAATTGTCTTTATTTTTAAAAAATATGGACCAAAGCTTGATGGGCACAGCCAGTTAATGAGACAAGGTCCTCACACCATGAAGAGTTATCAGACGAATGTAAATTGACACACAAGACTTGACTAAAATAAAAAAGACTGTGTGGACAGGGAGATAGATTAGGTGAATTGGGCGGGAGAGATGGCTCAGTGATTAAGAGTACACATCACTCTTGCAGAGGACTAGGGTTCAGTTCCTGGCACTCACATGGTGGCTCACAATCACTAGTAGCTCCAGTTCCAAAGGATCTGACACCCTCTTCTGACTTCTGCGTGCACCAGGTACACACGAGGTGCACGTACATACATGTGGACAAAACATTTACACACATAAATCCAGAGCAGCTGTACTAACCTGTAATGTATACTGTAAAATACACAGAACGCCTTTTCAATAGCCGTTTGACAGTATCTTGCAAAGTCAAGAAGTTTGCTAAGTAACGGGGTGGTGTGAAGCAAGAATGAGAAGCATGCTCAAATGTAGGGGTACTTCTTGGTTTCAGTAGCCTCCTTTATCTCACTAGCCTGCTCTGGCCTTTTTCTGACCATACGCTTGTACTCCGTCCTTGTCTTGGTCCAGATCCTGGAGGCAGTGACCATGCAACACATCTTCATGAACAACTTCCAGCTGTGCAGTGAGATCAACGAGAGAGTGGTCCAGCACTTTGTTCACTGCATAGAGACCCACGGTCGGAATGTCCAGTATATCAAGTTTCTCCAGACAATTGTCAAGGCAGAAGGGAAATTCATTAAAAAGTGCCAAGACATGGTCATGGCTGAGGTGACAACCACATATTTGCATCTACCTTCACCTGGTGTTCTGTAGAAACTTAAGTTAGTTTTATCTGTATGATCTGGCACCCTCTTGAGGAGCCATATGGAAAAGAAGGGTGTACTTGTACATGTATGTAATATCACATTCATGACTTAGGCAAGAGTCTGATCTGATTCTTTGTAGCAGTGAACATGTTTCTTGCAATGCTGTTTGGCTTGAACTCTTTAGACAGAGAAAAGGAATTTGAATGACAGACTAATATGTATGTGCAGATTAAATATGATGAGACCAGTGAGCTTCAACAGTTTTAACTTAACGTTTCAAGAGGAACATCTGGTCTGCAGGGTGGAAGCAAAAGTTTCATTTGGGGCTTACAGAAGTTGGCTCTGTGCAATGAATATTGCCTTTTATTAGGGAGGCCCATCCTACAAACATGATGATGGCTTCCATGGAACTTGAGTAAACTCACACCTTGCTTGGATTTACTATGCCATCTACATCTATGGCTCCAGGGGCCATAGAGTTGGCTCAGCCTAGGGTGCAAATGCCACTTGTATTATTTACTGGCTTGCATGTATTGGCTCTCAAGTCTTGATATCTCAAGACTTTCGAGCATTTCTGTTAGGTGAGTATTTTTATTTACTGTATGGATTAAATGAGGTAATGACAACAATAGTAATAATTAACCTTTACTTGAAGTGTCTGCATGTTGTTCTGAGAAATTTATATTCGATTGTTTATTCTACACAACAAAACTCTTCAATCAGAGGTCACATTTATCCCATTTTTACTTAGAAAGAAACTGAGGCATGAAGAGGTTAGGTAACTTAGTGGAAGTATTTGTCTTGAGATCTAGATCCTTGATTGGAACTCATAAAAATTAGTTGTTAATAAGCAGATAGATCACTGTGGGGTGTAACTTGGTGGTAGAGCATTTGACCAGCATGCACAAGGTCCTAGTCTCAATCCCTAGTAGTCGTCCCCCCCCCAAAAAAAGTCCTGCAACTACAGAGTTGAGGATACGTTGGCAATGAGTAAATAGTATTGACAGAGTTTTTGACTTCTATGCCAACTTTTAAAAAACTTTTGTACTTGATGTAGTGCTAAAATTGATGTATATTAAAATAGATTTATTAGATGCCACATCATAGGAGACAAATTATGAACAGAAATGCCTTGTCTTTTCTTTTGTCCTGTTCTGTTTTCCTCTGTCCTGTGGCAGGGTCTCACAGCCCACACTGGTCTGAAACTCAGTGTTCAGTCACAGCTGGCCTTGAAATCATTAGCTACCTGACCAGCCTCCCAAGTGCTGGCATTACAGGCATGCACCACCACACCCAGCTAAAATGACTTGACTTTTCGATAAGGGCTGAAAAGAAAAGTATCTTAATTAGACATGGAGAATTTATGATCAAAGACAGAAGACATTGGATGGAAGACTTGAATCAGGATGCCTTCTAAAATATACGTAAAGATACAAATATTTAAGCTAGAAAAGCAGTGTCATGATAATTCAGGCTAGCAGTCTGTGTTTCTGCCTAAAGTTCTCATGTACAGACTGTTCTTCCTCTAGTAGATTTGTTAGGGTCACCATGGTTACTCCTATATCCTTGGATTCACTGGATGCTGTTCAGAAATTTTGTTTGGTCAGTCTAGAAACAAGTGGGATCTAGGGGAGTTTAGTGATACAGACATGACTTGTTTGGGGAACTAGTCTGTCTTCCTCTGCATGTAGAATTTTGTAAGGCAAAATTCGCTCCTGCCAGCTTGTAGACCAACCAGCACTTTTTTCTGCATAGCTTGTCAATTCTGGAGAGGATGTCCTCGTGTTCTACAATGACAGAGCCTCTTTCCAGACTCTGATCCAGATGATGCGGTCTGAGCGTGATCGGATGGATGAGAATAGCCCTCTCATGTACCACATCCATCTGGTGGAGCTCTTGGCTGTGTGCACAGAGGGCAAGAATGTGTACACAGAGATCAAGTGCAACTCCTTGCTCCCGCTTGATGACATCGTACGTGTGGTCACTCATGAAGACTGTATCCCTGAGGTGAGCAGCTTGGCACTAAGAGCATCCTTCTCCCAGTCTGTGCAGCATGTGGGGCTGTAGCTGGGTGGAGACATGGCAGCTGGCCTGGTAAGCCCTTGAGTTTGAGACCCTACAGCTCATGTTGCAAAAAGATTCCATATCACTGGAACTGTGTTTTCCTGGATATTGATTTTGTGTGAAAAAGAACAAAAGGGTTGTGGAGTAGATTCATCTCAGAAAATGTGCCCTGAGTCAGCTGCCTAGAAGTGAGGCTAACATTGGGTTGAAGATAGCTCCACCTGTAAGTTAAAACTTTTAAGCAAAAACCATTATTACAGAAATAATCAGTGACCATTGCACAAAATTGGGGAACTACGGGTAACTGTAAGAAATAAAAGTGGCCTATAATTTCACTTCCCTCAAGAAGTACCTGCAAAGCCAGGTGTGGTGGGAAATGCCAATTACTCCAGCCCTCAGGAGACTGGGGCAGGAGGATTGCCATGAATTTGAGGCTAGCTTAGGCTACATAGTAAATTCCAGGCCATGCAGAGATACAACATAAAGCTCTATCTCAACAGACAAAGAAGTAAATCTCTTCACCCATTTTCTCCATTTCTCTCTGCATAGCAACTATGCCCTGCTGTGTCCCACTCTAGTGTTGCTGTCCCCTACTCTCTCACCATGGTCCCTTTTAACTTTCCTAGTGTCTGCAGTTACTCCAGGCTGTATACTCACATCTAAAGATCTTGGCCTCACAAATGAAAAATATGTCGCTTGTCTTTTTGGGTCTCTATTATCTTACTCAACATAATATTTTCTAGTTCCATCCATTTACTCCAAAATTTCATGAGTTCATTTTTCTTTATAGCTGACTAGAATACAATTGTATATATATATATTTTTTTAATTATTTTTGTTATCCACCCACCAGTTTAAGGATATTTAGGCTGTTTTCATGTCCTAGTGCTGGACCATAGGGGACACATTTCTGCAAGTCATCCTGGTAATGTCTAATTTATTTTAGAAGTCTTGCTCTCCTTGACATCCCTCCTCCCTCTAGACCTCTCATTGCATCACAACCCTGTCAACACTTGATATTATCAGATCCCTTTGTTTCGATTGGCTCACTGTGGAGTGATGTCTCCTAGTGCTCAGCTTATTTTCTGTTTACATACCATACAATTCTCTCATGTGAACTGTACAGATCAGTTGCTGTAGTCACAAAGTTGTGTATTCACCATTTCATCTGTCCATCCCAAAAGAAACCGCAGACTAACCCTGTTTCCTTTCCAGTTCCCCTCTGCCTAGATAATCACCGACTTTTCACTGCCTCTTGTGGTTATTCAGTATAAATGAAATCACACATGCATGTCTTGCTTGGCTAGATTATTGCACTGAGCATAATTTTTCACAGCTTGTGCAAGTTTTGCATTCATTGGTACTTCATTGCCAAGTTATACTTCTTATGTCCAAATCATTTTGTTTCTCCAGCCATCACAGATGCAGTTTTGTGCTGTTTTCACTCGCTGGCTATTCTAAAGGGTGCTGCTTTGAACACTTATATTCATGGTTTGTGTGGACATAGACCACGTCCTCCCTGGTTCAAACATTGCAAACATCTCCCAGCCTGAGCTATGTAATACTTAGGGTGACTTCTTGAGAACAGAAACAGTACAGTCACACTTGAGCCTCTCATTTGGTCAGAGTTTTTCATCAAATCTTACCTAGAGACCTTAAAAACATTTTCTCCCTAAAGCTCTATGCTTTGGGGTTTTGAATTTTATAATTGTGAATTTGGAAAATCAAAAGGGCACAGAAATGAAAGCCAGCAGGGGAAGTGGAATGACACTCTGCACCATGTCTCCGTGTGAGGAAGCTGCAGCTTGTGGGCTCCTCGCGTGCCAGACTGGATTCTCACAGAAGCTGCTTTGTGCCTTCAGGTGAAGATCGCTTACATTAACTTCCTGAATCACTGCTATGTGGACACTGAAGTGGAAATGAAGGAGATTTACACAAGCAATCACATGTGGAAATTGTTTGAAAATTTCCTCGTGGACATCTGCAGGGTGAGGCGTGTGTGTGTGTACATGTCGGCATGTGAATATGATGTGTCTGTCATCTATTTCACATGGTGGCCTCCTATTCCAAACTGTGTAATTCAGTAAAATTTTAGTTGAATTAAAGAGCATAAGGCCTCCTGGTGCATTTGACTTTTCTCATTATGTGGATAACAGAGACTAGACAGATAACCTATCTGGGGACAAGTTACCTTTAAGAGAAATTGGCTACTCTACTTCCAGTCCCAGTTGCTGCTCTTTAAGGTTTCAGACTTGCTGGGTACAGGCTGGAAGTTGGATGAATGGCCATCCTGGTTTCTTTTCAGTTTTATTTTTCTGTGTTATGTCCTGCTACCCAATCTGGGTTTTCTTCTCTTTTCAGTGCAGAAATCATGTATTTATTTATTGATTTGCTCAAATGAACTTCTTTCTGGGATAAATACTGGCCTACAGATCTTTACCTTTGTCCTGTGATTGGTGATCAGTGAGGAAGGGGATGGGTTTCTCCATATTCTGGAGTAGGTTTGCATGTCACGTTTCTATCTTCCAACTGTTTTCCAGGCCTGTAACAACACAAGTGACAGGAAGCATGCAGACTCGATTCTGGAGAAGTACGTCACTGAAATCGTGATGAGCATTGTTACTACCTTCTTCAGCTCTCCCTTCTCAGACCAGAGTACCACTCTTCAGGTGAGAAATGCCTCTTGGGTTTTCCTGAGTGCATCTGCAGCCCAGGTCCATGCAGTGTGCAGTACGTTGTAAGTGAGCCACTCTGCAGAGTCAGCATGGCAGGTCACTCTGTCAGGGGCCCTTGGGAGCAGAAGTGCAGTTGACCATAGTATCTATAGGAATTGGCTCTGGGACCTCTCCTTTCCTCACATACCAAACCCCAGGATGCTTAACTCCTGACTACTAACTGTAGTAATTGCATAGAACCTGCCCACATGCACCCACAGACTTTAAATCATCTCTAGAAGACTTACACTGAGCCATGCCATGAAGCTGCAGTGTGAACAGTAGGTCTACTATATTGTTCAGGGACTAAGGAAAAATGTGTTTGAATTCTATATAGACCTGATCACTTTTCAGACATTTTAACTCCTTGGTTAGTTCTGCAGATGGAGAACCCAAAGAAACATGAGAGTGACAACACATTCTTGAGAAGTAGAGCCCATTAGCAGCCAGGACCATCTGTTTGTACTTTGATACCAAGTGTCAACCAGGAAATCACAATGGCCAGTGAGGCTAGACCTGCTTCTCTCGCAGTACAAAATGACAATCCCTGTGGTGACACCCCTGGAGATAATAAGTCACTGTTAAAAACCATAACATGTGTACTGTGGTCCTATTGATGGCTCCGCAGGTTGAGGCACTTGCTCAGCCTGGTGACCTGAGTTCAATCACTGTATTTCGAGTAGCAAGAGAGAACCGACTGCTAAGAGCTGGCCTCTGATTTCCACACCTGTGCTGTTGAACACGTGACCTGCAGGGGTACCTGCACAGGCACGCACAATAAACAAAGCTTTAAATGATGCTTACATTATGGCTTCTCACTTTGGCTGCTACTGTTACCTTCTGTGGACCAAATTTAACTAACTGATAAGCAAGAAATGCTAGAGAAGTAAATCTTTAAATGGCAAATGTTCTAAGGCGTAGATTATGCACATATGTCTAGAAATCAAAGTCTAACTTTTGAAGTAACTGGTAGACTTCTGAACCATTCATTCATTGCTAATGAACAGTACTATGGTAGTCTTGTAGCCTCCATCCCTCTCTTTTGTAAGGCCTGCCTTCTCCTTAGCTACACCTCAGTTCCTTCTCCCTCCCTCCTCCTATGTCAGGGATGAAACGATGAACTTGATGTTAGTTGCATCACATTTGAGCTGCCAGCAAAATGTCCAGGAATCAGCTTGGAAATGTGGAATCCAGGGAAGAAGAGGAGAATTTTGGAGGCTTTAGAGCAAGACAGATTGGATTCAAATTTCCATTCTGTCCCATACAAGCTCTGTTAGAATGGAGAGGTCACTGAGTTTCCGTCTCCCCTCTCCTTTACCTTCCACTCCTTTCATGTCTTCTCTTTTTCTTCTTGCTATTTTGAAATAGGTTCTTATGTACTCTGTAGTGGCGTCAGACTCACTATGTTGCCAAGGCTGGCCTTGAATTCCTGATACTTCTGCTTCAACCTCTCAAAGCTGCCATTACACCTGGCTCAGAATTTCTTTTGTATGTACAATAAGAATATAATATCAACTTTGTGTGCTTTCGTGAGAATGAGAGGGGATATTTATTTGAAGCATTCAGTAAGTGTCTAACACAGAGCAGATGGTTCAAACATGGAAGCCTATACCAGTCTGTAGACTGATGTCTCTCAGACATCCCTGGGTCCTTTGTTGCTGGCTTTACAACTGGCACCAATTTTTTGAGTGAGTACTTGAATTCTGAGACTCAGAAGAGTGATAATGAGCAAAGATTAAAAAACAGACTAAAATCTTAGCCTTGTCAGTGAAAGGGGGACTTAAAGAGGCCTGGAGAGAGTATGCACAATCTGAGAGAGACCTGAGATAGACACAGGCAGGATAGGATTCAGAACCAAGTAGGACCGCAGGAGTAGGAGGAGCTCTGTTGTATAACAGTTAGTTTCACATTACTACAAGGCACCTGCTTCAGCTCTGTTCTGGTAAGGGAAAATGGAGTGTATGTAGCTACAAAATGAACTGAACTAGAGGCAGGGAGAGAGAGGTGAGCAGAGTGGGGAAGGAAAGTAAAGGAGGAGAAAGGGATGGAGAGAAGCCACTGCACCTTCCTCCACAAGGCCTTGCCTATTGAAGGCTCTGCCACTTTCCAATAGTGCCCCCTTGTGGACAAATCCTCCAATTATGTGTATCCTGTGATCCCTGTATTGATTGATCTTGATTATCCAAACAATATACCAACTGTAGGAGTAGCCCTGTCATTTCATCCAAGAACTCAAGTGACCTGATGTCACCACATTGCCTGCTGCATTTGGCAGTTAGGAAGAAGTAGCTACCAGTGACCCACTGGGCCATCTTTTATATCCCCAGGTATCAGTCAGGAGCAAAGAGATGGCTCATGAACACTGGTTCAGGTGAATTGACTAATGGACGGGTCACTTCTCCATGAGTTACACTGTGGAGCTCTCATTCCAAGTTCAGCATTTACAATGATACCACTTCCTCCTTCGCAGGGTCATACTGAGGCTGAGTGGGATATTCGTAAAGTACTTAGCACAGAGCCTGGCCAGGGAGAAGCACTCAGGGGTGATGGCTGTTTCGATTGGGCCCCTTTATAAACTTAGGAGCTAAGAAGAAGCCACTAAACTTAGGAACCGACTCTAGTTTTCTTGGCCAATTCGTCTGACTCCCTGAACCCTTGACCTCTATGAGTAATGTGTCTTACTACTGGATGATTGGGAGTGCGGGCAGGATGTCCTTCCTGAGGATTCCAGTGCCAGGTGAACTGAATGGGAAGACCAAGCTGATTCAATGCCCTGATGGACTCTCTTAGCACTTTTAGATAATTTTATCCTTCCCTAGCCTTTGTCTCTTATTATAACATGAAGGTAACTTCCATGTCATATAATTGTTATTCAGGCCCAAATGAGGTCATGCATGACACATCTGGCTTATGTACTTAAGAAAGAGAAGAGACATGAGCCATGTTTACAGAGGAAACTGAATTTTCTATTAGTCTGTTCCATTTTCTTAAAATGGACTCTTTTCCTCCTGTATTTTTCACTATTCTTCTGTCATGGAAATCCCTTTAGAATTCTCACTACATCTTTCTTTATTGCACCATTCCACTGGTTTTCAGGGAAGCTGAATGTGAGGCATGTGCCCCAAACAGGTGACCCTGGTGCAGCTCACATACACAATCGCCTTTGCCTGGTAAGTCCAAAGCTGTCATTTGGCTAGAGATGAAAGTCACCATTTTAAAAAAGCATTCAGAAAGCCATAGTCTAACTCAGTAGATGTGTGCATTCTCTTCCGTTAAAGGGAACACAAACTCAGACCTTCACAGAGAGGTCTTCTCATGGAAAGTAACTTGCTTGGACCCAGCGCTCTGTGTAAAATGAATCATTATAGACACCATCCATCACAACTGGTTTTTTGTATCAGCAAAGACACTGACATAAATAACAAAGGAGGTAGCATTCTTGCTGATCTCCATGTAGCTCTTCATGTTTCTAGATTAAATACACAGTTTCAAGGGCCAATGAGATGGCTCAGTGGGTAAAGACATGTCATCATGCCTACTGTGCCTCAGTTTGATCCCTAAAACCCACATTCTGGGACAGAACCAATTCCCCATAGCACACATGCATGCATATAAATAAACAAATAAATAAATGTCTCGAACACACAATTGTAGTTGAGCATGGTGACGTGTGCCTGTAATGCAGCTGTTAGGATGCTGAAGCAGAAGAATCATGAGTTCAAGGCTCATCTGGGTTCTATTCTTGAGACATGGTGCTTGGAGGATAGTTAGGGGCTGAGTTACTGTGATCCCTGCCTTACATATTTGATGATGTTAACACCAGGGTGAAATTGCTGACCTCAGTAGCTCAGCTAGTCATAGCTGGGTGACATTATTGCTCTGGGGAGTTCGATTCCACTACTGATTTTTGTGATCAGAATTAATTAGATAATGTTGAGTTTAAAATGTGTAAGAGATAAAATAAATATCAGTTTGTGAGTGATATTTTATTGTTTTAAAATGCTCCTGAATTTTCCTCAGGGCTGTCTTCATCAGCTTTCTGTTGCTATAATGAAGAACCTGAAATTATTAAGTTACAAATAAAACCAAAATGATTTTGCCAAAGCTTTGAGAAGGTTTCTGTCCATGATCGAATTGTCCCTGTGCTTTGGCTGTATGATGAAGCAGCATATCATGGCAGGGGGTCTGGTAGGACAGACCTACTCAACCAATCATAACAAGAAAGCAAAAAGAGCAAAGAGGATGCTAAGGTCCCAATGCTGTCACTGCATTCTTCTGATGCCTGACCAATTCCAAGGTTCCACCTCATTCCAGTGGCACCACTCCAAAGACCAAACCTTTAACATGTGGCTCTTGAGAGGACAGTTAGCGTCTACACTACAGGGTATTTTGGAGTCCAACCCCTTACCCTTCTGGAATCCTCTCTCTGACTTGTGGAGGATTCAAGACAGTGTCTGTTTCTAATCAGGCCACCAGCCTTCTGCACACCCTTGCCTCTCTCTCTTACAGACTCGCCAGCCTGTCTTTGTTCAACTCCTGCAAGGTGTGTTCCGAGTTTACCATTGCAACTGGTTAATGCCAAGCCAAAAAGCTTCCGTGGAGAGCTGTATCCGGGTACTCTCTGATGTAGGTAAGGTACCAAATCAGTTTGGATATAATGGGATGCAAATAAGTTGCCTGCTGTTTACTGAGCTCTGGCTCTTGTAAGGACTGGAGCTGCAAAGCCAGACCCAAAGCTGAGTTCTTCTTGTTTCCTCAGCCTTTGCCAAGCCAGCACAGTAAGAAACAGTAAGTCCTTGAAAAATAAGATTCCATAGTTCACAGTCAGACAGTTCTTGGCAAGTAACAATCCACAAAGATATTCAAGGCCCCGGGAAGTCCCTCATTCAAAGCATGAGTTTGTGTACTCCAGCAGATGCGTTTTCCTATATGGAAATTTTCTTCCTGTGAAGCACCCATAAGACTCCCAAGGAGTGCCCTTTCCCACAAGTGGCTCATTGTTTGCATCTCCCTGTGCAGTGGCTGGCTCTCCTTTCTCTTTTTTCTCCCCAGCCCCCAAGACTCTTATCTCAAAGGCCATTCTAAAAGGCAATTACCCTGCTCCCCTTTGCCTTCTGCCATGTTAGGTATTGACACCTGGGCTTATTCCATATTAGGTAAGCACTCTAGCACTGAACGACCTTTCCAAAACAATTTAAGTGGTACCATTTTTGTACTTATTTCAGGGGTACAGCATGCCAGGGTAATTAGCTTCCCGTTGTGGTAGAAACCTCAGACATTTCTTCCAGTTGTATGAAATAGATGATAAATTGCTATAAATTATGATTAACCTGTGGATCCCTATTATCTAGCCTTTGTCTGGGCCTTCTCCCTCTTTCCTTGCTGACTACTTTTCTTTTACTTCTACAACATCTTCTTAAAACAAACTTATGACTTTGCCCCCAGCCCACCTTCTATGAGTTGTGTTCAAAGGAATAAGCTTCCTCCCTCAGATGAAAAGTCTTCTGACTGAACTACATCCCCAGAACTTGGCAATCAGCCAGCACAACACTTCTCAGAAAGTGTTCCTTGGGAAATGGTGGGTGATTTACAGGAAAGAAAGTTTCCACAGTGACCAGAAGATGAACACGTGGGTAATTCTGTGTTCCATTTTGTAGCTTTGATCAAGCATGGGCATATTTGTGAGGACCCCTTGCCTTGTTTTTTTAGGCCCTGCCTTGTGCTCTTATACTCTCATTTGACAAGTATTGTATGTTGCATGGGTGTGTACCTGTGTATGTGTGTGTGCACATGTATGTGTACATACATGCCTGTGTGTGCATGTATGTATGTCTGCGTGTGTGTTGTGAGAGATTAGGTTGAGAGGTTACCTGGATGATCATCTGCTTTCTTCAGACTTGACAGTTAATTTATAGAGATGTGACACGCTGTTCTTGCCTCAATGTCTGAGTGATTCCTTGCTCCACAAGTTAGTTGATTCAAATTTTAGGAAGGTGTTGGCTAGATGGGCAGCTCGACACTTGATTAGAGAAGCTGCACCGTTCAGTAGTCTCAGCAGGAATAGCAGCATAGAGAAAGCAAGAACTCAGCTCAGTGGTAGAGAATTCACCTCACGTACATGAGGCCCTGGGTTCAGTCCCTGGATCTGCAAGTAAACAAAAACCTGAGAGCTGATGCTTGTGTGATATCATGAAAAGAACCCAGTCTAGTCACTCCCAAAACCCATTTCTCTACCCCTTAGGAATGGCCTCCTTCTGACTAAAACCATACCTGCAGTCCTGGGGGTCCCGCCTCAGTTTTAGTTAGGTCAGCCAGGGCACAGACTTTTTAACAGATGAGTGTGGACCATGTGTCCTACTTTTTATTTTTATAGTATGCTTTTCTCCCTTGGCTTTCCACTTACTAGAGTAAACTGTTAGAAAATTGTGGACTAGCTATTGATTCTTTCCATGTGTCTTATATGTTCTGTTAAAGTAAAAATGGTTGCTCTCTAGCACATCTGTCAGAATGCTATGGCTCTTTTCACAGTCAGATCCAGACCATAGAGAACACTTTCATTGTTTCTAGCATTTTGAAGCAGCACTGAAGATAGGGAATGGTTCCTTTGGTTTGGGGAGGATTCCCCACACAGAAACAAGAAGTGTTTATCTTAGCTTCCTTTTTAAAGTTAATTTATATTTAGTAATACTTTGAGATTCATAGGAAAGTTATAAAGAAGATACAGTAGGGTTCCTTTGTACCCCCCATCTTCTTCCTCCATTATCAACATCTTCATTACTGGTGCACATTTGTCAGAAGTTAGAGAATTGCGCTGACACATTGCCACCAGCTAAATGATTGGCTTGATTCGGATTTCATTAATATTTCCATGAATGTCTTTTCTTCACCTGGGTAGACCTCCACTCCCGTCTCATACTCAATTGTCATGTCCCCAATCTGGTCTGTGACAGTTTCTCACTTTTCCCTGTTACTCATGACCTTGACAGTCTTGACAAACAAGTACTGGGCATGCATTTTTTTTCGAGTGTCCCTGTGACGGATTTCACTGGTGTTTCCTCACGGTGAGAGTGGAGTTGTCCTTTTTTAAGGGAAAGGGAAAAGAAGAGTCTACAGTGCAGATGCTGTTTTGTCTTCTGGGCAGAAGTCAACTTTCTGTAGACTGTTAGGTAGAACAACAAAATTGGTGATTTTAGAAAAACAATCTCTTGGCCAAGCAAGTTGTTTGTCTGGATAATTCTTAAAATGTACAAACACATGGGCATTGGTAAGAAGCCATTCATTTAAAAAGCAAACCGACATTGAGCTGCTACTATGTCTTCTCCAACCTTTAACACTTGGAACCATTTTAGTGTTCATGGATACTTCTGTCCCCAGAATCTGCATTGGGAAATCCTAACCTCAAGTGTGGCTAAAAATTGAGTTCCCTCTCTGTCTCTCCTCCATACCATATAGGCTCACCCATTATAAGCATGGAAAAAAAATTCTGCCTAGTGAGTGATGAGGATTAAAACTCATACCCTGCCACCCTGGGTGTTACAGACTAACAGACCATCTGTCTCTTTTGCAGCGAAGAGTCGGGCCATAGCCATCCCTGTTGACCTGGACAGCCAAGTCAACAACCTCTTCCTGAAGTCACACAACATCGTGCAGAAAACAGCTATGAACTGGCGATTATCGGCCCGGAACGCTGCTCGAAGAGACTCTGTTTTGGCAGCTTCCAGAGACTACCGAAACATCATTGAGAGATTGCAGGTAATGTCTGATGGTATAAGCAGCAGAGTTTAATTTGACTCTTATAGTGTATTTTCTCAAGACACAAAACACATGAACTCAACTACACCGAGAGAGGTCTGTGAGGCCAAGAGTACAAAATCTCCCGAAAAGGGCCACTCACATGTTAGACAGTTGATGCTGAGTGTCAGCAATAATTATTGTCTGAAGTCTACATAGAACCTCCCTGTGTGACCTGGGCTTCCTGACACCATGACATCTGCCACTCACATGTTAGACAGTTGATGCTGAGTGTCAGCAATAATTATTGAAGTCTACATAGAACCTCCCTGTGTGACCTGGGCTTCCTGACACCATGACATCTGAGTCTGTAAACATTTCTAGGGACCAACTGAAAGCAGTTTTGTCTTTAGAGATGTCACTTGACATTAATTCTGTTGCCCTTTATTTGGTCAATGGAGTGACAGAGGGGTGCATGCAATTTCTTAGGAGGGAAATTCACCCCACTGTTCAATGGGAAGGATGTCAGTGTCATGCTGTAACAATATGTGAACTGGAGGGTTTTATAATGGCTGTCATTAGACTTAAAGAACCAAGGAGTGGCAAACATCCTGTGTAAAGACTATTGTACAGAATAAATGAGGTGCAGGACGATAGCTCTTGCAGCTAGGCAGCCTGTAGAACTTCAGGGTCAAGTTAAGGATTGAAGTTCTTCCTGTGGTCAGGCATTCTTAAGCAAATGTAACTGTGATTCCTACAGGAGTGCTTCCTGACCTTCTGTGCTTTTGGAAATATGAGAATAACAGACTCAACACTCCATGTACAAACAATGTTTTCATGACTGCATAATCTGTCAGTTATCTGCAGACACGTCAGTTTCTTGCCTCTCCTTAGATTTAGTAGGGAATATCTAGGAAATGGAGTGGAATGCGTAGGTCATACTTGCTGGAAAGACTTGTCAGTGCTTTAAAAGATCCAGATTTTGCAGTTATAGATTATCTGAGTCCCTGTCATCATTAGATGCCCTCCTGCTGCAGAAGTTGTAATAAGGATAGTCTCTGGCCAACTACCCACCTCTGTAATTAATTCTCATCTAGATGCTTGCTCTCTCAACATTAGTGCCCTCCCAGCTCATTGCTTTGCCAGCTTTGTTTCTCTCTGTCTCTGTCTCGCTCACTCTCTCTCGCTCTCTCTTTCTTGCTCTCACTGTTGCTTTCGCTGTCACTCTCTGACTGCTGTCATACATTTCAAAATACATTGGAAACAGATTTCAGTGTAAAATGCAGACTTCTCAAAAGATGCAAGATTTCATGCAGTATGTTAATGCAATGTTAAAGAATTACTTTCATTCCACCTAAATTCTTTCAGCTGTGTTGGAGTCAGGACCACTAAGGAGTAAAGAGAAAGGGGAGAGGAGGAAGAAGAGTTGTCCCCAAAGGCATACTCTTAGGAAAACTAGTGAGACTGTTCCCTCCACCCCCATGAAAGTCATGTGAATTAGGGGATCTTCATTCTTGTTCTTATGATCCTGCTGGGAACCCTTTCCCCCACCAAAAGAAATTATCTAATTCTCCATCTCTTTCTATGTGTCCTAAACATTATTGGCCTGTTACCATCATACAGATTCTCTTAAATGTAAGCGAAGACTATCTTTATGTAATTTAATTTTAGTTTCTGGAATAAAATATCTTTCATTTCCTTTTTTAAACACTCACAATGGTTTAAAAAAAAATTGAACTGAGGTGTTCCTTCCCATATAAATCCCATTCGTCTGTGTTCTTCCCTGGTCTTACCATGGTGCTAGTTGAACTCTGAGTCTGCAAGCCTTGGAAAGGCTACAAACCTCGGGACAGACTGCGACATCTTTTGAAGATGATTCCTCATCTATTTCCTATCATTTGCCTTTAAATGGTGTTTGTCGTGTTGGATTGGCGGCCCTTTCAACTTCTCTCTGTTTTCCTTTCCTACAGCTGTGTGTTTTGCATTTGAAGACCATCATGCTATCAGGGTACATGTATTTAGCATGTTGATACAGCATGTTCATTCATTTGTGTTCTCATGTTTATATGACTTTATTATATCATTATGCTCATTGTAAAGAGTCAGACAGCACTAGCAACTATGTAGAAGAACACTAGGATCCCCTGTGATCCCACCCAGAGAAAACCAGTGGTGATGTGTTAGTGGGATCTGGTATGTATTTTTAGTTATAAATATTGTCCTTGAGAACAGTGTCATAGAATGCATACTATTCCCTGACTGTTTTGAGCTTATACTGCAGACATTGTCTCAGTGTTAAACTTCTTTTTGTGTGTTGTACTTACAAATATTTGGGATGGCCCTTTATAGCATAAACCGTCTTAGATGAAAGGGTGGCGAACATGTTGATTTATTTGTCCTCTGTTTTCTAGATTGGGAGGCAATGCTTCCAGTAACCATTAGACAGTATCTGATAGCTGACAGTAATGGGAGGCAGCTCTAAAGCTACACTAACACAGCTAGCCTGTACAACATACTTAGGCGGAGATAGTGCCTCACCCTGCCTGGTTCAGTCAGCTTCCACCCCAGCTGCTGACCAAGGCATGCTTTCATTACAGGACATTGTGTCTGCCCTGGAGGACCGACTCAGGCCCCTGGTCCAGGCCGAGTTATCCGTGCTTGTGGATGTTCTACACAGACCAGAACTGCTTTTCCCTGAGAACACGGATGCCAGGCGGAAATGTGAAAGTGGTGGTTTCATTTGCAAGTAAGCAGTGTCCCTTCTGGGGTTGTCAGCAGCCAGGAAACCCTGATGACCAGGCCAAGCCCATGTTCCTGTAGGACGAGCCACTGGCCAGTTTTTAACTTTGTGGGTTCAACTGAGATCCTAAATTCCTGTTCTGACCATCCCAAAGTATACTTTCTATTAGATCCTATATTCTGACACTTCCCTCTCCATTTGAGTTGCATGCCTGTTCGTTTTTTTTTTCTCCACTCAAGAAGTTAGGAGCGGGCTGGAGAGGTGGCTCAGAGGTTAAGAGCACTGGCTGTTCTTCCAAAGGTCCTGAGTTCAATTCCCAGCAACCACATGGTGGCTCACAGCCATCTACATTGAGATCTGCTGCCCGGACATATATGTAGAGCAAATACTGTATACATAATAAATAAAGAAATAAATAAATGTTAAAAAAAAAAGAAGTTAGGAGCAAACACTTACCATGTGTGGTACAAACAAACAGAAAAATGTTGTGACCCTCCAGGCCCTCAAAAGTCTTGGACCTCCCATGACCTCACTATCATTTCCTAACATGTTTTTAGCTTCTTAGTTTATGCCACGAGGGCCATAATCTAAAAAGAAACCGGCAGTTTTATGACAAGAAATCCCCGTTTGATTCTCACTGTGAGCTGAGTTGTCTAGCTTGAAGGTGGGCTCCTCTAGAAGCTCTGCTGAAGACAAAAGTATGGATACGGAATGTATGTGTTTGCCTAACCATGATCCTCATGAGGTTTTTAACAATATCCTACTTGCAGAGTTTAGCAACAATCTTCAGTGGATAAATAGCCACACTTATGAGTAGGCCTCTGTCTGCCTTTTCCACTTGGTATAATCTCCCCATTGTATGTGGCCAGCTCAGGCCTTGTCAGCCTGTTAATCTGTTCCTAACCAGCAGGTGGCGCATGTAGGACATGGCTGCTGACTGGCTCTTAAGTGTGTAGACGTCTTAAAGTGTATTTGAAGTAGGAGCCCTTAATACATGTGTATTCTTAAATGACTAGTTAGACCAAGTTTCTTGTGACATGTCTTTAGCTGGAGGATGATGTCAGGATGTCGCCCTGGTTTTCTTTTATTCAGGCTAATAAAACATACCAAGCAACTGCTAGAGGAGAATGAAGAAAAATTGTGCATTAAAGTCTTACAGACCCTCAGGGAAATGATGACCAAAGACAGAGGCTATGGAGAAAAGGTACTACATTTTATTTTCATGTTTAAATTACTCTTTAATATTAAACTTAAGGTTTGAGAGTATTTAGAAACCCCTTAGTTACTGACTGGTAGTTTACTTTTTTTAATGGTGTTTCTCCTGTCCCTAAGGGTAATTGAATCATATGGCTGCCTCCCTGCAAGCCAATTATTACTTGTCTCTCATAGAGTACTCACCACATAGCCTAATGTCAAGGAAGTAGTTCTAAGATCTTTCCTTTTGAACTTCCCAGTGAAACATATCCTCTTGTGTATCGGTCCAGATCCATGAATTTTGCATTCTACCTAAGCATACCTGTGGGTTGTCTTACATCTTTCTTTTTTTTTTTTTAAGATTTATTTATTTTGTATACAGTATTCTGTCTGCAGGTATATCTGCAGGCCAGAAGAGGGCACCAGATTTCATTACGGATGGTTGTGAGCCACCATGTGGTTGCTGGGAATTGAACTCATGACCTCTGGAAGAGCAGCCAGTGCTCTTAACCGCTGAGCCATCTCTCCAGCCCCCGTCTTACATCTTTCTCATGGGATGTTGCACAACCCTTCCAGCACTTCAAGAAACTCCCTCTAGTTCTAACTGGAAGTAAAAGAAGCAAGCATGTCCCTCACTCTAACTGAGATTATGAAATGGACAATTCCTGTGACCCAATACTTCTTGGTGTATGGAGAGAGCAGGCAATTGGTATGTGTGTCACAAAGTACACAGTAGGGTGAGAAGAATTCTGGTGCTTCTCCTTCCAGCAAGGAACCTTAAACATAGATCTCAACACCACCAGCCTTCATTGGGTAGTTAATAACACCCACTAATTGTCTGCTAGCCACTTTTACCAATGGTTCCTGATCTCATTGACCTATCAGAATATCCAGTAACTCACTGGGTGGCTCTGGGAAGAACCCTTGGTAATTTAACCACGCCTTTCCCTGTCATAATAGAGGGTGATGACCCAGTTGTCATAATTATAGCAGACCGCTGAAATCGTGCTCTTCGGCCTATGCAAAATCCTTCACTAGTGTTAGCTTACCTAACAAAGGCTCCCTGGATAAGATGAAGAAAACAAGGCCGGGCAGTGGTGGTGCACACTTTTAATCCCAGCACTAGGGGAGGCAGAGGCAGGTGGATCTGTGAGTTTGAGGCCAGCCTGGTCTACAGAGTGAGTTCCAGAACAGCCAGAGCTACACAGAGAAACCCTGTCTTGAAAAGAGAAAAAGAAAAAGGAAACAGAAACATGCACAGTTGTTACTGCATCATACCTTTCCACTGTCCCCAGATCACTAGGCTTCTGAATATCATCACTCTAGCTGTGGCTATATATTTTGGCAAAATGCTTGCCTAGTCTTCACAAAACCCTGGGCTTTATACCCTGTGCTGTATAATTCTGGATGTCATGGTGCATGGCTATAATCCTGGCACTAGGGAGGTGGAAGCAGGGTGATCCCAAGTTCAAGGTCATCCTTGACTCCATAGAGAGTTCCAGGCCCAGCCTGGGATACATGAAATACATGTCTCAAAAGCAACTCAACAAATACAACTATATATAAACGTCATTCTAAATGTTTACAGTATGTAAATTTAAAGGTCAGTACTTGTCCCCTCAATAAGGATTTTGTGGACGAAACCTGATAGGCAGGAGCTTATATACATAAATAGATCCAAAGAGCCTTAGTCCAGGTGAGAAACCATGAGATGACATGCCCATGCACACGCACGTGGGCACATGGGTAGGTCTTGATTCAAAGAAAGGGAGCAGGATGGAAAGAGAGAAGCCAAGGGTACCTTAGGGGTGGGGTGGATAGAGGAAGAAAGACTGACAGATGTCAGGTAGAGGGAGATGCCAGGAAAAAGTAAATGCCCAGAGTTTAGAAGAGTTTCTTGGGCCTGGGTTCACTTTCCTTTGTAGCTGGTGAAAAAATTAGTCACACCCAAGCCCAGACACTTTCCAGACAGCTTGGGACTGTCATCCCTACTTCAGGAAAATGGAAACACTGTAAGCCAAAATTGGGAAGGCGCCAAAACCAAGGAAGATGTTCTAGGAACCTGCAGTCAGACTTGAAACTTCTGGCCATGGTGCTGTGACTATTGGAAGATGCTACTTAACCGTTTGTATCAATGGAGCTTTGAAATGAGCAGAGGACATGAACGCGTTTCTGCTTCCCTCAGTCTGGCAGTCATTAATGACTCTGTCTTACCAAGGCTCTTTGATATTTCTGATGGTTACTACCTGAGCTTGCTGGACTGAAAGAGCATGACACATGGACAGGCCAACATTTTTTCAAGGGTATTAAAAACTCACAGCCAAAAAACTAACCTTCTCTTCTCCAGGAAATCAGTTGGCTTGGGTTTTATAAATGAGGATGTCCTTGGCCTGCTGCTGAGGGATCTCCCATCCTTCCATCTCAGTTTTCCTGCTGGCTGCCCCTTGTGTGGGATGTTCCCTTGGCTACCACCTTCCTGAGGGTATTTGGTACTGGCCTTCCTCCTTCCCTTTCTTGAGTCTTCATAGCCACAAAATCAGATCTAGGAGAGGCCTTAGGCATTGCCTCCTTAACTCTCCCTTGAACATAAGCACCTGGGCTGGGGTGAAATAGCTGCCCAAGGTCACAAGAAGATTCTCCATAGGGTCAAGACTTATCCCCAGTTTTCCACATCCTGCCTCTCTCATGCTGTGTCCTCCAGTTAATACCATTTATGTACCCTTCTGTATACCCTATGGATGGAGTTAATACCATTTATGTACCCTT
>CAJQZJ010032121.1:992962-1015860 GCA_907164525.1 Lophiomys imhausi
GGAGTTAATACCATTTATGTACCCTTCTGTATACCCTATGGATGGAGAGGGTTTTTGGTGCCTTTGCTCACCTCTGCCTTTCATTCAGCTTTAAGACTTTATCAAGGTCATAGATGAAAAAAATTGAAACAATTTTCATGGTTCTGCTAAAAAAGTGTTGGTGTGCTCATATGGATCTACTTTCATAAAGGGGAAAAAAAAGACAATTAAGAAGTATGACTCAGATTACCAATTAGATTAAAATATACCAGAATCTCCCTAAAGCTGACTTAAACTTTTTAATCACCAGATATAACATTTGCTGACCTTTTGTGTGCCAGTCTCCTATCTCATCTTATGTCAGCCTTGGAGATAAATATCATCACTATTATTTTTAGAGTCAAAGGTGAACACATGGAAAAGTTCAGAATTTTGCCTAGGATCATACAGCTAAGAGCAGTCTCATGAACCTAACCCCACAGTCTAACTCCATATACCTAGATTTTCACCAATGCATCATCAGTATGCAAATTAACTACCCTTGAGTGCTTTGAAATTTACATTGTTTTTGTTGCGGTATGTGATTACTACATAAAAGACAGGATCATTAAATGTTGCAGAGTATCTCTAGACTTCAACTCAGTTCTGATTTGTCACCCAATTGAAAAAGTCTCCATTTGGTAGCAGGTAAGTTTATAAATTCTGGTTATCTCAGGACCATCTCAGAGATCTGCGGTTTTGGATAAATCTCATATAAATAATAAGAATAGTGAATAGTGAATGTTTAGTCCACTGTCTACAAAATGTGCTAGTCCAGGAAGTGCCAAAGGTAGGGACTGGATGAATCAAAATGGTTGTGTTACAGTGATGTTATTATAATTAAATACCCGAGAAGGGCTATAAGGAAGAGAGGTAGCTCTATAGTAGAGTGTTGGCCTAACAGACAGAATCCATACTACCAAAATAAATAAATAAACAAACAAATAAAATAAAATAAAATGAGCTACAGTTTGGGAGCCTGGAATTCTAAGATTGGGCAGCTCCATTCATTGTTCTCTGGTTATGGCCTAATGTTGAGTAGTTGAGGGAGAGAGAAATCACATTCTGAAACAGAAACCCAAAGAAGGATTCAGGAATCTGCTAACTTACAGCTAATTCTCCTAAGAACTAACTCCGATCTCAGCTTGGTGACTAGAACCTATAACCCTGAACACCAAAGAATCTGAGAAAGGAAACTGCCAAGAGTTTGGGTCAACCTGGGGTATGTAGAGAGCTCCAAACCAGCATGGGATACAGGATGAGACCCTGTCTCCTCAAGAACCAAATCCAAGCAAAAATAAAATAAAATAAAATAAAATAAACCAATCCAAATAACAAACTATTACTTCCATAAAAGGACAGTGCTCTGGTCTTAACCACTACCGCATGTCACCAGTGAGGTCCAAGTTCTCAGTGTAGGATCTGCGAAGAAACCCTCTCCAAACCACAGCAAGCACTCAGGGAATTAAAAGAAAAATTATCCCCACCTATTGTGTTTCCTGAATGCAAAAAAACAAGTACTAAAAAATAAAAGTAAAGAATGTGTGACAATAAACAATTGCTAAAATGGTGTTGAAGTACTGTGTTGGTATGAGCATCCCATATCTTTGTATCCTACATCTTCAAAGAGATCAGATTTTAGAATGTTACCAGGATTGTGTAAATACTCAATATGAAATATCCACTAACGCTTGCTTTTAATGTACATTAAAACTTGCCCATGGTTAAGAAAAAAAAGCAACACTCCCATAGCTAAGAATCTTAGATTGCTCTGAATCTCACTCTAACTCTCAAAAAATCTTCAAGCCCTTTGATCCTGTTTGAAAAAGTAACATAGTTATCATAAGTACTGGCCACTGTCAGTTCACTGTAGGCTTTTATTAAGCTGATCTAGGTTTATGTTATTGGTCAAGAGCTTTGTAAGAAATTCAGAGGTCAGGAACTAATGTAAAAGGATACCTCAGAATTTATTTAACATTCCACTTCCCCTTCTTAATAATCCCCGTCTTAGTTTTAGAGAGAGCCAACCCCAGGTAATGCCAGGGTTTTTATTTCTTAGAAATTGTCAGTTCTCTGCTAATCACTGAAGTTCCCTGGTTCTGGATAAGTAGAGTTTTGGCCTTTCTGGCTACTAGCATTTCTGACAAACTCTTCACTTTTCAGAATGAAATGTAACTGAGCTGCAAAGCAGCCAGCTATCCTTAACCCACTGTAACTGATATAATTCTCTTGTGATTTTTAAATTCTCTTTGGCCTGATGCCTATGTACCTATGTTACTAATCCAACTGGGGCAAATGTTGACTCTCCGTTATCCACTCTCCCAGGTTTTGAGATATGTTGGTCTCTCCCTCCTGATGTTAACCCTAGATCTGACTGAGTCCAACTGTGGTTTGGGGTCCTGACCCCCAATAAATCAGTCAAATAAGTTAATAGTATTCTAGTCTTTTATCCTGTCCTTTCCTATCTGCTTCTGGAAAACAAAGCTCGGGGAATTGGCTCTCAATCCTGCTAAATTCAAGCTCATAAGCTTTATAAGCAAGTACAAGGCTGTCTTGATGCTTGGATGATGGACTCATGAGGTTTGTTGCCTGGCGTGTGAATAAAGTATGGCACATACTGCATATTCTGTTCCAGAGCAGATGTCATTTCAACCCATGCCAGTGTCCCTGGTGCCTAAACCCCTTCAATGCCCATTGTCTAACTGTTCTTGAAGGGGACATGGTTGAGCATAAGCATACATTTGCAACTCTCTAACATTTAGATTCATGTGTTTCCCTTCCTAACAAATCTTTTTTTTTTCTCCCCTCCTTTCTTCTTTTCCAGCAAATTTCCATTGATGAATTGGAAAATGCCGAGGTCCTAATTTTGTTGGGTTTTGTTCTGAATGTCCCATGGTGGTGTCTCCATGATACCCTTCCACATAGCCCTGTGCTGTGTCATCTGGTCTCTGTGTCTAGCGTCTGACTTTGTGTAGTGTACCTTCTGGGTGTGGGCAGGGTTGGTCCTGTCTGTGTTAGCATTTCTCTCCAGAGTGTTTATCATTTGTCCTTGAAGATCCCACCATTGTCCAGGTAGATAGTTTCTAAGCTGTAGTAAGGTTTCAGTCATTCCCTCATCTCTTTTGAATCTGTGGTTGAAGCTGGTCATTAACTTATGCCTGAAGAACACTGTTGATATTAACACACAGGAACGTTGCTTTATGTTAAACATTTGGCCCACAGCGAGAGAATAGATTGACATGGCTGGGAAGTTGTTAAAACACAACAAAACAGAAAGCCCACTACTCTCAAAGCATTACGTTTCAGGGGTCATGTAAGTATTTTCACAAGGCAATATGAATCCCAGAGTGGTAGTTCAGACCTGATATTAGGAACACCCCACACCCATGGTATCTATCTCTTCTGCAAGAACTACCTGTAGGTGCAGAAGTGAAGCTGTCCACCCGTGGCTCCCATACTGACCTGTCAGCTGTGGTCACAGCAGTGTGCTGGAACAGACTGATGCGTGACTGGATCTGTTGTTGGAAATTTGGTTTCTACCTCTTGTTTTTTCTGTGCACTTTGCAATTTTAGGCTGTGATGTGTAGTTGGTAAGTGGTGCCAGCAAAAATAATATTTAATTTTTTTGAAGGATACACACACACTATATGGTTCTATTGGTTGGTAAATAGAGTGCACTGGGATAGAAATTTATTTGATTGTTTTGTTAGGCTAATTAATTAGTACCTTATTCTGTATGGAATGAAGCTACCAAATTAGACATGCTACCCAGTGTCTTTTCACTTTAATATGCCATAGTTGAAAAATCTTAATAAATGGCTTAAGTATACCTAAGGAAAATTCAGATACACCACAGACTTAAAACCAGAAGCAACACAAGTGGTTATGAATTTGGACTAGCTGCCTCAGGAGTGGCATTCAGGGAGGTAAATGGCCACTCTTCACCCACACAATTAGAGCATGGCTAGCTAGATCTTGCATGTGGCTAGTTTATCATCATACAGGTCTGTGTGGTGAATTCTACATGAGTACATTTGCCCTTATTTGAATCAGACAAAAGCAGGTCTATTCTTTAACTGGATGTGCTTCCTAGGATGGTGGAGAGATAAGGAAAGGACGGCAGCTGCAGCTTCAAATGCATTAATCGCTTTCAGCACAGTCATTTTTCCTTGTTTCATATAGACCGTTCTCATTTTTGAAGTATTTCTGTGCTAGAATGTCCTGGACTGAATTTCGTATGCTGGCACTCGTCAATGCTCTTGTTTCTACCTAGAGTTATAAATGCCTCCCTTTAAATTTCTCCCCCTGAGCTATTGGGGTTGAACTTCTATTTGCTTAGGTACAGATTAAGCCGGGGGTGGGGTGGGGGGGGGCCCTCCCTCATCGTGATCTGTGTAGCGTTATTAATATACCGTTTGCCCCATAGTACTCATTTGGCGTGTTTGCTTGCTCAGGATACAACTTGGTTCTCCTGGCTGGGAGCTGATTGCTTGCTTATGGAAAGATTCCACAGTTGGAGCAGGTGTGTTTATAATTATACTCTAGGAAATAGAATACTGTCTGTTTATAAAAGAGGAATGTTCTGGCAGGCACTTAGATTCTTTGAAAATTCCCTGAGGAAGCAACTGTGACTCCCCTCTGTGTAGTAACCCCTGGCAACAGTCAGAACCCTGGGACACCAACACCCTGTCCCTCAGCAGCCTGGTCCCTCAGGCTGGCTCTGGCTCTCTTCTCAGAGATTGGCCTTTACTGTCGGCCCATCCTGAAACCTACCTGTGCTCCTGTGGTGTGCACCCTGCCAGCCTTCCACTAATGTGAGGTAGTAGAAGCTGTGGTCCACAGCTGAGCTTCTACAGAAGTTTAATATGAGCTCCTGCCAGCAAAGGATCAGGGAAGGACCTGACATGTAGCATTGAAGGCCTCAGTCCTGAATCCTGAATGTGGTGGTCAGGAAGTATTAGGCATGCCTGGTCCCTTCGTCTCCTCATTGTGGAAGAGCCGCTGTCTTTTGATGATAAAGGCCCGTTGAGCATGTAAGGAAATAGATGCTGCAAACAACTTAGGAAAAAAGGAAAAGCCTAAGGCCTCCTGCATCCACATCAGGACTTTGGGAAGAGGGTAAAATGAGGACAGAGGCATAAACATCTCATAAAGAACATACATCATAGGGGCCCTTCCCTGCTGTGTCCTAGAATAAAATTTCATTTGACACCAGGAACAGGAGGGTGTTGGTGTTTGTGTTTGCTTCTTGGAAAATAAAGAGGCAGTTTCCATCCTTACCTGTGACTTGGTCTTGTCCACTGGAAATAGGAACAGATGGGGGGATAGGAAAAGGAAGCTACCTGCACTGTGTCAAGCATAATGGTTTATTACATTTGTATACTTGGGAGTATGCATCCCCCCATATCTTGAGCTGATGATAAAGGCCAATAGTATGAGGGACCAGGGACAGAGTGTAGTTATCTCAGGGTTCTGACTGTTGCCAGGGGTAACTGTGCAGAGGGGAGCCACAGATACAGAAAGATCAAGATACAGAAAGCTCCCTCAGTGACCATAAATGGACACCTGCTGATGCTAAAGATATTGATTTCTATCACTCTAACACCTGTTAGGTTCCAGCACTGTGTTAAGGGCTGGATATAGTATGCCTCAAGTAGACACAGTATCTGCCCTGGTGGAGACTTTGCTAGAGACCATACAAATTAATGGAGAAATTATCCCAGCATGTCACAAAACATGATAGAGATACATGAAGTTATGGGGAAACATCATCATCTGGGGATGTCTTGCTAAGCCAGAAGGTCAAGTAGTCACTTCAGAGGTCAGGCAGGCAGAAATGAAATGAGTAGCCTCAAGACAGCACCTGCTTTTCTAAACTAGGAAGGGCCAGCCTTTTGAGAACATGCTTGGGGTTCAGGCAGCAGCAGTGAATAACAGCATGGTCAACCTAGGTTTCCTCATTTTTGTCCTTGAAAATGAGTTATGTGTTTTAAAAGCGTGCACTGTAGTTCCCCGGACATGCCCGTTTTTCTGCACTTGAGATGCGGATGCAGTCTTCACTGAATTACCGTCACTCTAGTGACAGCAACTGCAACTTTGCTTTCCTCTACTGCAAAATGAAAGGGGGCGGGGGAACCAGACAGACATCCGTGTCACCCAGGATAGCTGCAACCTGATTTTATTTTTATTGTGTGTGCCCTTAATCTCTCTCTCCTCCAGCTCCTCCTACAAACCAGTGATGCCACAGATGAGAAACTCTGTAAAATTCAGGATGTGCAAAGGCTGAGGAGGGAGTTCGAAGCTGAAGAGTTGTTAGTTTTCACCTTCAGGGGGCGTGCTCATGACATCCAACCCCAGTGGAGGCGCCCTACTTTTTTACATTGCTGTGAACTGCTGAGTTGGGCACCTGCCAACACTCAGGCAGCAGTTACATAAGACCTTTCTTTTTTTCCTGGAATTTAGGCTCACTGCTGATGTGCGACCTTCAGCAGTAATTGCCAATAAGTGCAGAAGAACTGTTTACTGTTGGACACTGGCAACCACAGAGCAAGCTCTCTGCACACAGAAGTCACTGCAGAGTCTGCTGAGGGCTTTTTCTCTTTTGACTCTTTTTTTTTTCTTCTTTTTCTGAGATTATTCCAGAATGACTGAAGTTGTGTAGTTGAGTCAAGCCAGATTGCATTTTTAAATAACGGACCACACTATTTAGTTCAGATGAAGTCTCTTTGTAAGATATGCATCAAACTACATGGATGGAGTCATATAATTTTTAACTTATTTTTGTTTCTAAAAGCAAATGCAGTTAAAGGGAGAATTCTATTTGTAGATGTGAATATTTAAAATTGTTCTTGTAAATGCTAAAAAACTTCTAATTTTGGTTCAGTTTTCTTTAAAGCTTTCTTTTCTCTTAATGAAGGGGTTTCAAAGGCTGATAAAAGATGGGGCCTGGCTAGTGTGCTCACGAGCTTATTTACTGTTGTTTTGTTTCCGTCCCCTGAGGTTATAAGCATATTAGAAAGCAACTGAGTGCTGATTTACCAGGCAGAAATAATAAATTCTTTTTGCTGTGCTGATATATTAATCTATCATACATGTCTTGACTTGTGTTCAACTTTGCCAAAATGGTCCACATGGAGACACTGTGTTTAACAGAAAATGATGGATGCTCATGTGCCAGAGAGGGACTCCTGTTAAAGACAGTGTCAAAGCCTGTTCACAGGCCATACCATGTGCTGGTCCTATAACAGACATATGTGAAAGGAATGGATGATGAGATGGACAGGTGTGGGAGGGTTGCTGAACTTAAACACCAGATAGAACCTAGGAAGCATATGGGCTTCTTTAAGAATTACAAAGTGGCCGGGCGGTGGTGGCGCACTCCTTTAATCCCAGCACTTGGGAGGCAGAGGCAGGCAGATCTTTGTGAGTTCGAGGCCAGCCTGGTCTACAAAGCGAGTCCAGGACAGCCAGAGATATTCAGAGAAACCCTGTCTCGAAAAACCAAAAAAAAAAAAAAAAAAAGAATTACAAAGCATGATAGCAGATGTACATCCTTTATACAGGTTCTCTCTCTATATATATATGTATATCTCACAAGCACATGAGTATCTTCTGGCACATATATCATTATTTGATTGAGGTTATATTTACTATACCTTGACTGTTGGCCTCATTCAGAAAGGACACTGAGGGTTCGGAAACCTGAGGTACTATTTAAATTCTACTTAAATGTTTGTTAGTCATTTAGATCTTTTGTTTCTATTAAGTTACATTTTGCTGAACTTCTCTGAAAGTCCTGGAAAGACTTATAATCCAAAGGATCAATATGATGAAGCAGTCTGGGACAATACTTGCTTTTCAGGTTCATAACTAGGCATGTTAATCACCTACCAGCTGTAACTAGAGGTGTCAGCAACATATACTACAAGGAAGAAGTAAGACCTAGAACATTTAGATCTTAAAATATTATTCCTTACAGTGTTCCCTGAAACTTCGCCATTCAAGTAAAATGATGGCAATAATAATAATAATTGCTGAGAAACTAGGCTCATTTATCAAACCCTACTCTTTACTTATATTTGTGTCATATCTTATATTTATATAGCTATTCTTGGAACATGTGTACTTTATCAGAATTGTAGCGTACTGCCATAAGATCAGCTTATCACCAAGAAACCGTGATAAGATTCAGTCATTGAAGACGGAAATGGTGGTTGTTTTATGTAATTCTATTCCTGGTTCGGTCAGGTCTCGGCCATGTCTGAAAGCAAGTCATATTGTTTAGGGAACTTGGCTGTTAGTTTTTTAAAAGTGAAGTTTATTGGCAATAGATCATGTATTATTTGATACCGTAGCCAGAAGGGATCCTAACACTGCTCTAGTCTCCATGAATAGGTGAGGAGGTGGGGCCCAAGGAGGTTCTTTGGTGACCATAGGGGCCTCATAGAGGCCCTCGTTGCATGACACCACTCAATGCTCTTGGCTGTTCCATTGTGATCCACCAATTAAACACACACACACACACACACACACACACACACACACTAAAACTTGTTTTTTCTGGAGATTAATTCATGAGGTTTCAAAACATCCTCTGCTGTCCAAAAAAGCATCATAATATTTTCAGGGAACAACTAAAAAATGTAGTTAATTAGGTTAAATTTTATTAAAAAAAAAACAGAATAACTTTAGAACAAGCATAGCAGTTATCTAGGGAGAAAATACAGTGCAAGTACAACCATAGAAATATGGGAAATGGCCTGTCTCACATTAAAAAATAAATACTATACATCTGATGGCCCCTGCAGAAGAATTTAAGATGCTTCTCTGGGCAAAGAGAACTGAGACAGAGTAGAGAATTAAACATGAAAAAAATAAAAAAGATACACCAGTTCCGGCTTCAGCTTCATTTCCTTTGACTTTTTTTTTTTTTTTTTTTTTGGTTTTTCGAGACAGGGTTTCTCTGTTTAACAGCTCTGGCTGTCCTGGACTCGCTTTGTAGACCAGGCTGGCCTCGAACTCGCAAAGATCCGCCTGCCTCTGCCTCCCAAGTGCTGGGATTAAAGGCATGCGCCACCACCGCCCGGCATTTCCTTTGACTTTTTGATTACCAAGGGAATAAGAGGGTAGCTGCTTGGGTTCCTGCAGGATATCCCTGCCTCTAATCCTTCTGTTCTAGTCATATAGAATGCACCTAAAGGACATGCCTGTGGGACTGTGGCCAACACAAATGGTAGAAGACAATACTTTCTGTTTTTATCTCTGGCCACTCTAGCATGTATGGGAAGTTGCTTTCACTCTGTTTTTTCTTATGTGTCCATTTTGTACTGAGGACAGAAAGCAAAACTATTCACGCAGTCTCTGGTTTTTAGCCTACAGAGCACCTAACATAAGAGGATTGTGTTACTGTGTTTACCGTTTTAATAATACACACACCTCAGCTCTGATTTGATTTTTCTTACTGTGCTTAGGGCCTTTTCTGCCAAACATTAAAAAAAAGATACACCATTCTGGCCTCATCTTCATTTCCTTTGACTTTTTGATTGCCAAGGGAATAAGAGGGTAGCTGCTTGGGTTCCTGCAGGAAATCCCTGCCTCTAATCCTTCTGTTCTAATCCTATAGAATGCACCCACAGGACATGCCCGTGGGAGTGTGGCCAACACAATGGTTTCTCCCCACCATCATCAGGAGGTTGAGTGTTTTGCAGGGACTTTTCCTCCCCAGAAGAAGTAGTGCTGGACTCCATAAGACAGGTCTTCTGTCTATCCCTGACTGAGCAGCCCTCCACAAGTACCTCTCTACCCTTGGTGAAATAGTTTGGTCCCATCACTCTTGTGTTTTACCTGTTGAGAATAAAAGAACGATTTTTTTTTAAATTACACGATAATAGCTTTCTAGTAAGGGTATTTTTCCACTGTGGTGATCTTTGGTGACCAAAGAGGCCTCATAGAGTATTAAAGTGGTGGCCTTGAGCTACACTGAAGCCCCACACCCACCCCAGGTCTCAAAGTTTCAGTCTTCAAGACTGGCTTGCCACTGCAGCCACCTTCTGAATGAAGGAGAGGTGCACAGTGCAGACTGTTGGAGAGCAGTGGCAGAGGCCAAGGTCATGTAATTTCATCATGAGCCTTGACTTCATTCCATGGCCCCTGTCTGCACCTTGCACCACTCAGCCATGCTGCCGGTGCGTGACTGGGTCCAGGGCAGCCCATGTAGAATCTGACGATTTTATCTGACATTGATTCTCTGTTCCACGCACGTGTCCTTTGGCCAGACTCGTGGCACTATCTTCATATGGAGCAGTAGACTTTTCTAGCCACACCCATTTTGAACTTCTCTCTCTTTCTCTCTCTCACACACACACACACACACACACACACACACACACACACACACACACTAGAGAGAGTGAGTGAGAATGAGAGTGAGTTCGTGTGTGTACCTTTTGCCTGTATCTTCCTCTCTCTTCTCTATGGGGTAGAAACTTTGAAATGGAGTATGAGGTGTTTACATGGTGTGGCAGAAGTGAGCCCAGGAAACCTGTCTGTGACACCTCAAGGGAGCCATAAAGTTAGAGTAATCATTCTCAGACTGCAGAAACTAATCTCCTTGTCTCAGAGATTCTGAAAGAGGATTTTCCATCTGCTAGACCTCAGCCAAAGCCATACCTGCAGGATGGGACATGGAATAGCAGAGACAGGAGAAAGCATAAATCCATAGGAGGCCCCAGTCCAAGGGGAGTGGCAGCGAGGAGCCTTGCTGGTCCTGCTGCCGCCTTCTCGTTGGTCCATTGCTGAGCTTCTCCAAGCTCTCATTAATGCCCGCAGCACACCGTCCCTTCTCATTGCCCAGCAAGGCACCCATAAATAGCAGCTCTTCCTTCTTGGTTAGGGATTCTTTCAGTTTTCTTATTGCTATGACACATACCTGACTAGAGCAGCTCATGGGAGAAACCGTTTATTTGGGCTCACAGTTTACAATCCACCATGGGTCAGATGGCGCAGGTGAGATCACTTCTGGCTACAGCACATGCTCCAGGCAGCAGGTCACATTGTACCACAATTCAGAAGTAGAGGAGATGGGTGCTGGCAATACCTGATTTCTTCCGTCTCTCGTTGCACTCGGTCTGAGACCCCAGCCTATGTGATGGTGCCACTCAGAACTAGGACAGGTCTTCTCTCCTCAGTTAAACCTGGAAACGCCTTCACAGATGCCCACAAGTGTATCTCCTGGGTGATCTCGAATCTAGTCATGTTGACAGTGAACATAATCATCGCAGTGGTATTATTTTATTTTCTAATTTTAAGCCTGTGTCTTCTGTCAGTCATCTTTTCCACCACATTCCATTTAAACATCAAGTGGTTGGTCCCTTCGACGGCCCAGCCCTGTGCAACAGGTGATTTGATGAAATCACCTGTATGTGATCTTTCCCTCCATGTTTGGTCTTTCAGTGTTGGTCTGAAGACTTCTCTCTGGTCTGTAAAATGCAGATGCCATGACTAACATGCTTCATTTTACTCCCAATTAGCTGCCACAGGCCCCGGAAGCTGAGAACTCCACAGAGGTGTGTTGCCCACCTGCATTTGCAGTACTGGCAAATATGGGTGCTTCTAAGTCGTCCAGTTGAGTGTGTGTGTTTTCATGATGAGATGTCCGTTTTGGTGTTGGGCCTGCCCAGAGAAGGTTTGAGTAGGCTGGGGACTGATTGTTGCTTTGGGGTAGAAAATCCTCCCAAGGTAGAGGGAGGCTAAGGAAACTCCTGTGAGAGGATGCCCCGCTAGGAGGTCCTCACTCATAACCCTTTTCAGTCTGGACATGAGAAATTCTGGGATGTTAAGATCTTTCTGTTGGTATACAGAATTGAGTTCAGATCCTGTGCAAAGCATGTACTTTTGAAAATCTGGACAGGGATCTATAGTTTTCATAGACACTTCTAAGAAGCACTAAGGCAGTGTTTCTGCCCCGTCCTTCACAGTCACCAACCACACTAGCTAAATGAAGGACTAGAGTTGATTCAAGTGAGTAAGATCAGAGAGACTGTTAGGGCAGGTATGTTTCCAGCTGTGAAAACTTCCTCTCAGACCCAGTCGCTAAGTCACAGGAGTCAAAGCTAAAACGAAAGGTGCTTTATCGGAGGGAAGTCTGTCGGAAATGATAAAAATCAAACACAAGTGATAGAACCCTGAGGTGCGGTGTGGATGTTTCCCCGTCATCAGCCTGTCACCTTCTAATCAGAGCTCTTCACTAGCAGTTTTGATTAGAATTCTCATCTACTGGTGGGTTAGGGAGAGCCATGGTCTTGTGTATGTGTCTGACCCATACTGTATGTAGTGATGTCCTTAACGCATGTGCTGTTCACTACTGCATGTATGAATCATAAGGGCCTGCCCAGTTGAGTCTTGCTTTACAGCCCCCTTTGGGTTAATACAACAGCATATCCTATAGAACTGCCATTCATAATCTTTGTTTTAAAAAAAAAAACAATATTGGCTCAAAATCTTGTTTGAAACAGTTGTGGGAGGAAGGGTTGGGACAATTGTTAAGCAGGCTCTAAAGTATTCATACCTTGGGAAAAACCGCAAAACAAGATAATTCTTTTATATAACCTTGACTGTATATGAGTTCACAATGTATTTTGTTTGTGACTGATGCTGAAGATGGTAGTGTTTCCTTAGTGCTATACTTAAAATGGAATTTCTGCATGCTTAGCAGGAGCTTGAACCAAGTCCACCCCTGAGGCAACTGGAAGACCATAAAAGGGTATGTAGTCTTGAGTCTCTGGTGTTGGGAGCTAATGACTGTAACTCCCCCCTCAGCCACACAACTATGATTTAAAGACAGCTTCTGTTGGTGTTGATATTGTTCAAACGTGAATTGGCTCAGGGCCAATCATCCCTTTGTATAGAGATGAAACTAACTGGCAGTTCTACCTCTTATCAATCTGAACTCTGCACAACCAAGCTCCAAATAATAAGCAAGTAACCATTTCACACCCTCCTTCCTTGTGAAGGTTTTCTAACTAGGTGGTGGCGGGCTTTGTGCTCCTGTAGTGATTAGTGTTCCTTCCAGTCAGCTCATCATAAACATGAAAGCGCAGTGCCATCAGAGCATAATTACATCTCCCAGCTGTGAGGGTGCTAACGTCCTCCTCTTCCCTTCAGCCAGTTTTTCACCTGTGGGAGCATGTATCCCAACAGATGTGTGCGCATTCTCATCATTGGATTGTTGTAGGTGCACAGCCTTCACAGGTTGCTTTTGTTATTTAATGTTACATCTCAGCTTTTGGTGGGCAAGGATAAATAAGTCTTTGAACACTAGCAGTCACATAGAGTTCCCCGAATTAGGAAGGGGTTTGTAACTCTTTGTCCTTTGAGAAGGAATTAAATAAATGTATGTCTTTGAATAGATCCCTAGAAGAGGAATGCTGCCTAGGACAAAGGATTGATACTTTCTTACAATACCTGCTGTGTGTTGCCAAAGAATTTTCTAGAAGGTTATAGATAGATGGATAAATAGATAGATAGATGATAGATGATAGATAGATAGATAGATAGATAGATAGATAGATAGGATAGATAGATAGATAGGATAGATAAATATTGATATGCATAAACATACTGACCAGCATTGATTTTTCATCCATTTCTGGAAGCTGGATATCTTGGTTTTCTGAGAACTTACTGTGTAAGATTTATATGTATGTCCATGTGTCAGTCTTTAACAGAGTGTATGCTGACCCAATGGCAAGGTCTTTATCCCTAGGGCACAGGTTAGAAAGTTGAAACCCAGAAGTTTAACATATTACCCAAGGTCACAGGGTGAGAGAATACACAATCGTAGTGAAGACTGTCATGGAGTTGTGGTCATTTGTGTCATGGAGAGTTTATTCCTGAGACAAATGGGCAAGGCACCTATATTCTATTCACATTCCCCCACCCCTGTCCTGTCGCAGTGTCTTTCAGATTTTGTTCTGTTTTCTTGCCTTGGTAGAGAAATAAGTTTTGTGATTTCTCCAGGTAAGGAATAGTTCTTAGGAAGTTTCCATGTAGGCCAAATTGAGATTGTGATGCCCCTCTAGCAGCCTATCTCCTGCAGCCCACCAATAAGGGTCATATTACATTCACATCCTTTCTGGGTTTTGCCAGCTAGTGAAGGATTATTCTGTACCTTAGAAGTAGCCACCAAAGGTACCCAGCCATCCTGCATGCCCTATGCTTCTCACAGGACTCAGTATCAAAAAACAAAACAAAGCAAACAAAAACCCCATTGATATTAGAAACAGATACAGTCCTCTTTTGCTAGGAACTAGCTGCGTGATTTGTAAGTTGTTTCACATCTCTGTGCCTTGGTTTCTTCCACTCTACAGTGAGACTAATCTCTATCCTTAGGACAGTAACACTGAGCTCAGTGGCTGAAGGGTCTCAGAGATTCTCTTTGCAGTTACCTTACAGTTTGAAATGCTTAGGTGATTTTTGTAGACAGCAAGGTTAGGGAAGTGGGGGGGTTGTTTGTTTGTTTGTTTGTTTTTAAATTCAGGTGCTGTTATAAGTGCTAAGATTTGAGAGACTCAAGGTCTAAGAGGTGATCTTGCCTAAAGCAGAAGCTCTTTTAGTGGCTAGAATGGGGAACCCAAAAGGCCACCTCTATCTCCTTTGCAAGTGACTCATTGCCTCTTGAGTACCTTGTTCCGCACGTATTTATATCCCCACACAGCTCATTATGATGGAAATGAAACTGAGCAGATCAGCCAATGGGAGCTCAGGACTGTCATGTGCCAGTTGCCATTATTTTAAAATGGCATTTACTACAAATGAAACTTTCTTTGACTTTTCATTTTCTCAGTCTTAGGTAATACTTACTACATGTAGAATTTCTTACCTGAAGACAAACATCTGATATTTGTTTTCATGATCTAGATGCAAAAACTGCAGAGAGGAGAGGAAAAAAATATACTTCCACCACTCAGGGCCGAGGCGGAAGCGACAGTCCTGGGGAAGCCGCTGTTTTCTCCTATGCCTGGTTCATGGCGAACAGCTTAGTGCTGCCGAGTGATTTATATCAAGATGACTAGGAAGGCTTTTCTCTCAAGATTTTAACTTTTCCTAAATTAAACCAATGGCTCAGAAAAACACTAGAGATTTGCATAACTTTTAATATTGCTTATCCCCTCCCTGTCCCCTTTATCTAAAATCCTGTCTTTATTCTCTACAGAAAAACAAAGCAGCTTTAATTTATTATTTAAGAATGAGCCAAAACAATTCCTACTTGTTCTGTTCTTTCTATATATTTAAATTTATTTGTGTGTGTGCATATGCATGCACACACATGCTCACTGGTGGTGAGATGATCATATACCACAAACCTTATAATAAGAAGGAGAAAGTTTGTGGGTGGAATGTGTTCTACACCCTCCCCCAATAATGAGCAGATTTCATGAAATTCTCTTATGGGGGGAAATGTACCATTTGATGCATCTGTTGCTATGGTAACTACTAGGGTTTTTCTGTTGATGAGAGGCAGAATGCAAATGTACATTCCCTCTGTATCACTCGGGCATCCAAGCTCCATAAACACAGACTTCCTGTGCAGAGACCACATGTTCCCATCTCCTTCACCTCCTGCCTGCTTGATGGCAAACAGACCCCAGTGTTGCTGTTTCCCCTCAAAATCAAGAGTTGGAAAGAGAACCATTCCTGGGAGCTGAAAGCCTGAGTCCCCCTTGTCCTTTGCTTTGCTGTGTAAGGCTCAGGCATGAACATTTGCTGACTACCTACCATCACTCATTTTCTGATTTGGCCACCCAGCTTGGCTGTCTATCTGACTTTTCTCTTAATGGTGATGTAGATGGGCTGACAGCAGGGTGGCAGATCTTAGGTCTCTTCACAGCTATAAGGGTATCTAGTTAGAGGCTCCTGAGCCTTTACTAAAGATCTCCCTTCCTCCAGACTCCATTCTTACTCAAATTAAGTAGAATACTTGCATCCAGCTATTTTTAGACAGGGGTTATATTTAATCTTTCATTCAACACAGAGCTAACCTGTCTTTCCCATGTCTTTCTTAGTCATCCTTCTTGAATGTTTCTTTCAAATTTGTATTCCCCTGAAGTTAGTTTTTAAGTTCCCAGTTTCCCAGTGACTGCTTTGCAGAGTGCTGATAGGCTCGTCCAAGTACCTGGGATAGAACATCAGTCAGGCTAAATCTTTATATCGAGATGGGGTTTTCTGAGCCATGAAACAACCTTGTACTGGAACTTTTTTTCCCTGTCAAGCTTTTTATTTTAAAAATACTTTAAGCATTGCAAGTGACTTCACTGGAAACAGTCTTGGCATTATGGACTTTCTGTTGGTTCAAGTGGGTATTGAGTTTAATAAATTGACAGGAAAAAATGCTCTCCTATTTGTGGGGAGAATGGAGAAGGTAAATTTGGGGTCTTGGGTTTTTCCCCATTTCCTGCACATTCATTTAAAATGAGTACCAGGCTTCCAGTACCTTCATCCATGTTTGGTCCTGTGGCCTTTGGCTACCACCATAAATTAACAAAGGAGATAAATGTGGCACTGTAGCTCTGGTGCTTCATAGACGTTTACAGTTGGCAGGATCCCTGTTTTCTGCCTTTTCCCTTTCTTCTCTGGTTGCCTGCTTCCCTCAGTGTCGCTCCCCCACCCCGTCTGTTCCCTCTCAGCTTGTTTCACAAACACCCCCCCCCCCCCCCAGTCTCCAGACCTATTCTCAGCACTTCTTAACAAATTACTTTAAATTCTACTGACTCATGCTTCGGTTTCCCGGTCCCCTCAGAACTCTTGACTCTATTTTAAAGACCTGCTAGTTCTCAGCACCTCCCTCTGCTAGACTGACTCCCCACTTACCTCTCTTTTGCTGCCCTGGATGAATTCAGGCCTTTCTACTTTGCCCCTGGAGACAGCCCTGGGGAAACCGTACAGGTCAGTTGGTGGTCCAGGACTCTCTTAGGATAGGGATGGGAGAGGTGTTAGAGCCGAGTGTGCCAGCTTGTTCAGCACCTTGGCTTGTTGGAGAACAGATCAAATCGCTTCTGTCAGAGTTGCAAGAAAGGATTATTATGTCCACTCACCAGGATTTTGTTATTTATATTCTTAAAACTTTTCATTAGGAAAAACTTGAAATTGTATTAAAGGAATAGGAAGAGTTTGGACAACTTCTATCTATAACTCAACTTCAGCTATCAACTCATGCTTACTCTTCCCTGTTTCTCGTGTTATTTTTAAGCAAATCATGGTGTTGTTACATCTGCAATGCTTATTACTGATCAACATATTTGAAATATCCCATTTATCCAGTGGTTCTCATCCTTCATAATGCTTCACCGTTTATTATGTTGTGGTGACCCCTAACCATAAAATTATTTTAATTGCTACTTCATAACTATAATATTGCTGCTGTTATGTACATAGTGAGTTCGAGACCATCCCTATGCTAGACACTGCATCAAAACATTTTCCCTTCTTCAGGTCCTCGAGAATAAAGTATTAAAGGGATAGGAAGAGTTTGGGCAACTTCTGTCTATAACTCAATTTTGACTACCAACTCATGCTCATTCTTATGTCTTCCCTATTTCTCTTTTTCTTGTGTTATTTTTAAGCAAACCATGGTGTTGTTTCATTTTCGGGACCCTTCAGGTCCTGGGCCTTGAGTAACATTTTTAACTCCTGTGTGGAAGCTGACCTGTAAAATTTAAAGTTTGTCCAAATTTTATCAGCTTAACCCAAAGGGCTTTGCATTTGTTTTTGTTTTTGTTAGTTGCCCTTCAGAATTACTGTTCTGTATTTATCATCATGTGTGAGGGTACTTCAGAATTTAATAGTCTAGATTGCTACCAGCTTTTCAAAATAAAAATAAAACATGTTCTGTTCCCTGAGAAAAATACTTGACATTGACTTCAACGTTTTTAAAATATTTTTTATTAATTTTTTTCACTGAGTGAAACTGAGTCAAATATATGTGAGTATCCTTGTGTGGGTTATTTTTTTCCAATTTAAATATTAGTCGCTCAATAATGCTTTAAATTTGAAATCTGATTTCATTATCCTGTTTGAATTAAGGGTGAGGCACTCAGGCAAATTCTGGTCAACCGTTACTATGGAAACATCAGGCCTTCAGGAAGAAGAGAGAGCCTTACCAGCTTCAGCAATGGCCCACTATCTCCAGGAGGACCCAGCAAGCCTGGGGGAGGAGGTAAGCTTTGCGCTGTGCTGATGAGCATCATGTGTGAACTGAGCATGTCACAAGTAACTGCTTTTGCTTGACAAGTTGAAATTTAGATGTATTTGTATTTTTTTGTTTTGTTTTTTAGGTTTTGTTGTTGGTGTTGTTTCTTTTCTCATAGCGTCTTTTGTCTTTGGCGAACCATCACTTTCCTCCATGAACATCTTTCCATGTATGATAGCATTTCCATGCATATATGTTTTGCATATATGGTTTGCCTCTCTTTCCCATGCAATGACCCTCATGGTGATACTCAGATGATGTGAGAAACTAGATTTCCCTGTTTTTGTCTTCTGCTCATATGGACTTTGTTTGCCTATAAATTGATGAGGTTAATGTTAGCCAAAATGGTGAACGGTAGCATGTATTATGTGCCTACTGAATGCCATGAGTGCTTTACCGAACACTCTAAATGTTACCCATTTACAAGACAGTTACTATTTTTGGCACAGTTAACAGAGGAATAAAAGCATATTTCAAACTGTATATGTATATATAATTGTGATACCTAGATGGTGTATACCCTCAAGCTCTCATGGGAGTTGGCAAAAACAAAAGGAAAAAAACTTTAAAGGTGCCAGGTGTGGTGGCACACGCCTTTAATCCCAGCACTCGGGAGGCAGGGGCAGGCGGATCTCTGTGAGTTCAAGGCCAGCTTAGTCTACAAAGCAAGTCCAGGACAGCCAGGGCTGTTATATAGAGAGACCCTGTCGTGAAAAAAAACAAAAAACAAAAAAAAATTAAAGACAAAATTTTAAAGGGTGGGGCACATTATTTTAGGCATGATGATAGGTAAAAGTTCATGAAAGATCTTACTTTGTTTGGGTTTTCAGATGAACCAGAAGCCCAGTGCTCAAGACACAGAAGTGAGTTGTTGAGATTACAATCTTGGAGTTGTGCTTGTGGGGCAAGTCCAGATCCTTAGAAAGTCCCATGGAAAGCATAGAAATCATATTGTTTGGGCTAAAGAGATGACTCTGTAACTGAAAACACTTGTTGCACTTGTAGAGGGCCCAGGTTTACTTCCCAACACTCATGGTGGATCACAACCATCTGTAACTTCAGTCCCAAGGCATGCAACAGCCTCTTCAAACATCAAAGGGCACATCATGTGGTGCACTTGATTACAAACAAGCAAAACCTTCTTGCACATAAAATAAAATATATCTGATTTTTTAATGCTAGTATTTAATATATTTAATGTAATAATCATAGCAGCTTCTGGGGAGGGAGTTTGGCTTTCCTGTGATGGAAACTTGGAGTCTGCTCGGATCATAGAGTTTTGCTGCAGGCTTCACTGATGATGTAGTTCTTGGATAGGATATCCCAGAGAGGAAACTCAACTCTTCAAACCCAAACACCCAATGGTCCTTATAGAAACATTTCTCATGCAACAGCTCCAAACTGTTTCTCTTTATTTTCTGACGTGAGTTTTTGACATATACATGAGGAAACTGGGAGGTATCGTGATGGGGAAATACATGCCTATGGGCTGCCTTATAACGATGGCAGATGTGACCCAGGTATCATCAGGGCTGCTGTGAGAATAGCAGTTGAGTGATAGATGGTGTCTTGCGTTTTGAAATTAATCAGGGCATTTTCTATGTTTTATTGTTTCAGTTATGCTAGTAACAATTGAAGGCATGTTCTTAAATATGAACTTTCCAAAAATGATCAGTAACCATCCCACTGAGTGACATAGGCACTTTCCTCTTAACTGGATTAATCTTGTCTGAAGAACAGTAAAGATGGGGACTTTATCTGTTTCCTTCACCGCCACCCCTCTTTCCAACAAGCTCATTCTTTCTTATCATTCATTCATTCAACAAATATTAAGGCAGTGCTTCCCATGAAGACAAGAGCTGAGATGGCAGGGGGTGGTGGTGATTGTGTTAGGTGACACTTTTCCTGGATGGGTCTAAGAGATATTTCCTTTTGATCTGACTCTTTAACCAATTCTTAGTAATTATATCCCAAGTCATTGTATTTTGAGAGATCGTATTAGGTGAATGGCTTTAGGTCACTGGATGGAAATGTGTCACTTTTCCATCATCTTGTCTGCCTGAATTCAGCACAACCTTTGCCACTTGCAAGTTTAGGTATACTTAGACAAGCACCTCTCAGTTAATAATCCACGATTTGCTGTGATCTTGTTGAGACTGTTAAAGGAAATAATGCAGCTTTTTAGAACTTTAAAGGTTGGTGCTTAGTGAATATGTTAAAAAATGCTAGTTGCTTTCAGTGTTCTTAGTAAAAGTAATGTTCTGCCTTTCCAGGGGGGAGGTCCAGGATCCGGCTCCACAAGCAGGGGTGAGATGAGCCTGGCTGAGGTTCAGTGTCACCTCGACAAGGAGGGAGCTTCCAATCTGGTCATCGACCTCATAATGAATGCATCCAGTGACCGAGTGTTCCATGAGAGCATCCTCCTGGCTATTGCTCTTCTGGAGGGAGGCAACACCACCATCCAGGTAGGAAGGCCGTGTGGAGCTGCTGCTGCACCCTGGCTCTGAGGGCCAGGTCCCGAGGCTGAGACGTGGTCTCATGAGGAAGAGTTCCTTTTTCTTATGCTGTGATCATTCTGTCTTTTAAAATATAGTTCCAAAATGTGTGTTTGGAAAATGGAGTAGGTATGCCATAATGTGTGTCAAATGGATGGCTAAAGTCTCTTTATAGTCTTTATTCAGGAATACAGATGCTCTCACCATTAGGCAGGCAGAAGAGTGTTCAGACTTTGCGCTGTTTAGAAGATTTAAATTTTTTACCTATCTGTAGACTCTGTAACTACTGTTAACTGTAAACTATACCTCTAAACTGAAATTTCAATGAAATCAAATGACTAATAGGGAAAAAAAGATTCAGGCCAGGTTAATCAAAGATGAATGAATGTCTTTTTTGTTAGCTGAGCATATGTATTTTAAAATGGTATTTAATACTACTATATTATTATTAAAGATAATATTTAAACTATTAGTTTTGGCAAATGTCCTTGAAGAGACCATTAAAAAAAAGACTTACTTTGTGTATGTCTGTATGCCTGCCTGAGTTTATGTGCATAATATGCATGCAGTGCCCACAGAGGCCAGAAGAGGGCATCAGAACCCCTTTAACTGGAGTTACAGGCACTTGTAAGCCACCATTTGTGAGTTCTAGGATCTGAACCTGGGCCTTCTATAAGGTTGTAAACATTCTCTCTCCAGCCCCACAGAGTTCATTTAAAGGAAACTTTATATGTTTAATATAATTTATACATGTAAGTGGCTTTTTCTTTCATTTTTTTTTCTTTTGTAGATAGGATCTTTTGTGTTGTCCAGGCTGGCCCTAACCCCCTGGCTTCCGACAATTGTTTTGCCTCGGTTTCCCTAGTAGCTGGGTTATAGTTACATGCTGGACTAGAAATGCCATTTAAAATTATTCTTTTCATTTAAAAAAAAAATGTGTGTGTTTGAGACGTTTCTCCCCATGTGGTAGGCTAACCTGGAATCACTATGCAGACCAGTTGGCCTAGAACGTCTGATGATCCTCCTGCCTCTGCCTCCTGAGTTTTGAGCCCTTAAGCTATTTTTAAGATCCCATTCTACCTGAGTTATTCTATCATTGTCAGCTTACTGAATGAGGCTCTCGTTGGATGTGTACACCTGTGAATACATATACACATGCATTTTGATCCAAACTTCATTGAGATTAATTCACACACTGGAAGATTTGCCTGCGTGTCTACATTTGACCTGACATACTCTTGGCCTTACATTTAAATTCAGAACTTGTACTATTGGAGTCTCAGATCTTCTTACATCAGAAGGAGTGTTTCTCCCTGAGAATAGATGTTGTCTGGGCTAAGCCACTTGGCCTGACACAGCACAGGTTAGACATTAGCCTCTGATCACTCTTCCAGACTGGAGCCCTGTGCCTTACATAACCCACTGTAGGTCCTCCAATTCATTCTTGTCCCAACACCTACTTCGAAGTTCCTTATTCTGCACAGAGAGTTGTGGGAGTGAGTCACTCATGCCAGTGGCAAAGTCGTCACATGCATACATGAGTCCTGACATATTGAGAGCGCTGTTTAGTTTTATCTGGGTGTGAGAATGGCTGGATTCATAGGTATTTCACCTTGCTGGGATACACTTCCCTCTACTGTTGTATTCACAGTGTCAGGTCTCTGTGTAGGGATGGTAGGAGTGCTAAAATGTTCCAGGTCTTGGATCTCCTGTGACCAGGTCAGTTGATCTAAATACCCACTTGGCCAAGCAAGTGTCTTTACCAACTACTGAGCTACATGCCAAGCCACCTCCCTGTGTTTTTATAAAAAAGCTTTACCAATTGAAGAAATCTGAGAATCTCTGTGGTCATTCTCAAAAAAAATGAAATTTCTAGCAAGGATGCAGGAGGCATGTACATCCATTCAGGAAGCTACCTGTCAAGAACAGAGCTTATGGGTTCCCAGTAAAAAAGAGTTGTACTGTGAAAACCACTTATTGACAAAGGTATATAAGGATATATCTCTATCTCTAAATGATCGGTAGATAGATACATATATATATATATATATACACACACACATACATGGACAGATGGATATATGGATGGATGGATAGATAGATAGATAGATAGATAGATAGATAGATAGATAGATAGATAG
>CAJQZJ010032121.1:1016088-1094425 GCA_907164525.1 Lophiomys imhausi
GGATGGATGGATGGATGGATGGATGGATGGATGGATGGATGGATGGATGGATCAATCGATCGATCGATAGATAGATAGATAGACCTGTGCTTTGAAGGAGGCATAGGATTTCAAGGCAAAAACTAAATGTGAGACAGGCCTGTAACATGGGGCGAATGTGGGTGGCAAGGCCCAGAGGGATATGAACAGAGATTAGGTCTTCAGGACTGCTGAACACTGTGCAGGAAAGGGTAGAGGGCCTGAATGAGAGTTGGGATTTATATGAGAAGCAATGTAACCCTCTAAGGAGCCGCAAGCCTGTAATTCTGGTCAAGGTCAGAAAGAGACAATAATTCAAAATTAACTTGGTGGCTGGGCATTGGGGCATACAACTTTAACTCTAGGCCTTGAGAGGCAGAGGCAGGCTGATCTCTGTGAGTTCCAGGCCTGCCTGATCTATATAGTGAGTTCCAGTACAGCCAGGGTTATGTATCGACAAAGACTCCATCTCAGAAACAACAAGAACAACAAAAAGAAATTAATTTGCTCTAATTCCAATATGTGGGAAGTTGATGCAGGAGGATGGTGAATTCAAGGCCAACCTTTCCTATGTAGCAAGTTTAAGGCCACAAGACCCTGTCTTAGTAAAAACAGATGCTAAAAATGTAGCTCATAAATGTAGAGCATTTAACTCAAATGCACAAGACCCTGAGCATCACTGAGGGGTGGGGGGAGACACCAATTTGCTAAGTAGCAAATATGTAGAAGTAACAAGTGTAGAGTCCCAGTGCACAGCTTAAGTATTGATTCAGGTAAAGAAACGGCAGTGTCTATGAGATCTATGAAAACTGAAGGGCCTTTTTCTGCTATTGCCACAGAAACAAAAATAAATGTGTATGCGTGTGTAAAGCTATGGATGGATGAGTGGATTTCTTTCATTTTAGTAAGGTATTTACTGTCTATGCATACTTCTCAATATCATGCTGTACACCTTATTAAGTATGCACAATGAAATTTATTTATTTTAAAGGTTAAATGGCAGTGACTTAGAGCCGAGGTGGCAAACACTCTACCTCCTGATGACTCTAATAGCAGCAATACTAGCTTAGGAGAGGGTTTCTAGGGGGCACAAGGGAGCCTCCTGCGTGCTAGAAAAACATTCTGTATCTTCGTGTGTAAGTGGAAGTTTTGTGGTTGGGTACACAGTTACACACTGAGCCATACACTTAAACTAGTTGTATTTTACTAAGTGATAAAAGAGAAAGGTGGGGCATGCTAAGAGGGAGACTAGGCCTTGTTGGGACCCTGATGCAAGAGCAAAGAGGGATGGACTACCAGTGGGTGAACTGACAACCATCTGCTGAGGCCAGGCCTGGACTCACAGGCACTTGAGTCGAAGGTGGCTAATTGGATGTAGGAGAAGTGAGGGCAGAAGTCCCTGGAGGCCTCCTATGCTAGGGATGAGTAGATGCTCTGAGCCATCACTGGTGAGGGAATAAGGAAATGTGAGGTGGCTCACAGGACTGAGGCTGCCAGCTCCAAGGCTTACTGTTGAGGTGGAATCTGGGGTCCTGGCAAGATGCCCTGGTTTTCACAGCATACCCACTGACAGTGATGGTGAGGCCGACAGAAGCTGCTTTTCCTTCCAGTTCTTTATCTTATTCTGTAATTATGAATATTAGTACCATGTTTTCACACACTCATGACTCACATGTTTTGGCTGAAGATGAGATGAGTATTGGTCAGCTCCTCATGGGAGGGAAGCACTCCCTTTCTCTCCCTCTCCAGGGATCCAGGACACTGACGAGTAATGGGCTTGGGTACGGATAACCTGTAGTATATGAGGACATAGCCTTCAGGGTCCCACTTATGCTCCTTGTGCCCCCACCCCTGCCTGTGACTTCTAGGGGTCAAGTCTGACCCACGGCATGGTATCAGGCCTATGGTTCCAGGAATTGTTCTTCTAGGATGGAGCTGACTTGGGAGATCCCCAGTTTGCCCCAAGCTTCTCTTTTCTCTGAAGAAAGTGATGTGGAACTGGGGTTGCGTCTGGGGCAAGTTGAGGACAGGAACCCAAAAGCCCCAGGGTGGTTGATTCAGAGTTTGGTCTTGCTGGAGAGAAGCTGGTTCAAAGTAGTAAATAACCAGCTGGGAGGCAAGTCTGCCTTTGGTTAAGACTGAAGTGGCAGCTATTAATGACTGCTGAAATAAATGCTGTGATCCATGGAAGACAGGGTCATCCTAACTGGAACTCACTGCCCATTACCACTTCCTGTTCCGTGTGACGTGCATGTTCTCATGAAAGGACAGTGTTCTGGGGTCAGGTGGGTTTCCTGAGCTTTGTTTTTGCCAGTGACAGGCTGTAGGAAGGTCGATGGAGGGGAGCAGGCAGGGCTGTGCATTTCAGACTTAGGTTTAATGTGCCAAGGCACCTTCTCTCAGGATCTTCTACTGTTTTTACATCAAGAAGGAAAATGAAAGCAGCTTTTAAATCCACTATTGTGTGATGTTGCAATGTCTGTCCTTCAGTTTCTGTTCCCCTGTCCGTCAAGTAAGAAAGAGGCAGGGGCTCCTGGATCCCTCGAAGCTTTAAATCAAGACTTTTGTTTGTTTGTTTGTTTAAGTGATATTAGTTATTTCCTCAGAGAGTCCACTTCTGAAGTCATTTGAGTTGTGAAAATAATTATTAAAAATAGTAATGATTGGACAAGTCAGCCATAGTACACCCATGTGGCAGGAACTTAGCAATGAAACTAAGCTGACGTAAGTCAGTAGCCAAGGTCCATTTCACATATGTTAGGCTGAGTGAAAGCCACAGACTGAAGGTTTTATTTATCTGGTTCTTTGGAAGGACATGGCTATGATGTGGAACAGATCAGCCCTCAGGGCCAGCAGTGACAGTAGAATTTGGTCCAGTGTAGGAGCACAAGGGAGTATTTGGAGCGCTGAAGTGTTGTATGTCCTGCTTTTGCTAGGAGTCACACAACTTTTTATGTATGTGAAAGTTTATCCAAGTGAATATCGAAAGATCCATGTATTTAGTAGCATGTGACAATTGTTTAGAATTAGGAGAAGAGAACAATGTGAGCCTAGGAGAAAGGCTACAGCTAGCTAGCATCCAGATTGGTTCTCTTGCCAGTTTACTTTGTAGGGTTCCCTTTCATTCACGGTATCTCGTTTAAGACTCCCAGTTCCCCCGTGAGGTGTGCACACAAGAACTATCCATACTGTAAGATGAAAAGCAGCCAAAGGAAGTGATGAGTCAGAGCTTCACAGTTAAGCCTCCCAAGCCATCCTGTCTATCGCTCAGTAACCCCCTTCAAATCCCAATAGTCACTTGATACCAGTCCCATGCACCTGTGGGCCGAAGCGCAGCTAGGTGACTCTCACTCCATGTGGTCTTGGCTGGGACTGCATTCATCAGGGGAGTTGGGACTAGAGTCCTTAGCATGGCCACTTGTTGGGCTATAGCAGTTGGTTCTCAGCTAGAGCTGGAGAACTCTGCATGGCTGGGGCTTCCTACAATGTGGTGGCTGGGTTCTGGAGAAGTGCTCAAAGCAAAGGAGGTAGATGCTGGCTATCATTTTCCTCACAAAGATTTATCAGTATTTTTAATCATGTGTGTAATTGTGTGAATCCGTGTATTGGTCTGTGCATATTTAAGAGCAATAGCTGTCCGTAGGTACAGTAGGAGTCCAGAAGGGGGGCACCAGATCCTCCAGACCTATAGTATAGGACACTTGTGAGATGGCAGCCATAGGCCCTGGGATCCAAACTCTGGTGCTCTGGAAGAGCAGTGAGCACTCTTAACCACAGAGCCATGGCTCTAGCTCCCCTCCCTCTACCACCACCTCTCTGATGCCCACCCTTTAAAAGCCTGGGCTCAGAATTGAGGATGACAGTCTACCATGTTCTATCCATGAACCAGCCCAGTTGCAAAAGGACTCAGCTTGCCATTGGAGGCGAGAACTGAGGAGAACAGGGAGGGCATCGTTAGGGCCACCCCGGGAGCCAGCTCAGTCTCAGTCAATTATATTGGATTGTGGCCCCCCAGCATAGTTGTGCACTCAAGTGTGGGTCAGTCAAAGCCATGAGCTGACAGGTGCAGGAAAGGACAGCACTCTAGCCTCTGGTATTGGGTGTAGTTTTTCTTTGGAAGTGAAACCCCTTGTTAATAGAAAGTGTTAGCATGCATCCACTCCTTTTGGAGTGGGAAAATTCAGTCCTGTCTGGAGGATCCGGTCACTAGGGACCTCACAGCTCTCCAGAAATCCTGGATTTAATTGGACAGACTGTCAAAGATTCAGTTAGTAAACCAGAAGGAATGACATGGGAACTCAAGCACTGTCATCATCACCTGTGTCCTTGAAGACTGCCAGAAGTCAAGTTTAGGCTGTTTCCTAGTGTGGCATAATGGACTTGGAGGAGCCCTGTCCCCAAGGCTTCCAGAATCTTCTTTCCCTTCCGAGGCTCCTCTAATGGTGGTGGTTCTCCTGCCTGAGGCCTTCAAAGCAGCTCTGTTCACAGGAACATGGAGATGGTGCCACAGCCCTTGGGCTCCCTGGATGGATGACACACTTGTCAGGCCGTGGGAGATCAGGCTTATCTCGAAGAACGCTTCCTGCTGCTTTGTTCCCGATCCAGTGCCAGCCTCCAGAAGAAATATTTCCTTTCTGCTTGATGTTTTGTCACAAGTGGGAAACTATAAAATAAGCATTTGCTTATGAATTAATTTCTGGCACACACAGCACTCAGTAAGCCTCATGGTGCTGTATATCCGTCCTTCATGCCCGTGCCAACTTCTGTGTTCCTTCCTCCTAAGATGTTCCCACCAGCACCCGGGGGAAGTTCCCTTCACTTCCTCTTCCCTGCAGAGGACAGGGGTTGTCCTTACCTGGAATGTGGAGGAAGAAAGTCTATCTGTGAGCGTGTGTGGCTTTTTAAGTGCTAGAGAGTATACTGACTATAGAGTACTCCACAGCAAACTAAGGGGATAATTTTAAAAACTCCCTCTTGGAGTACTTGCTTCCAGTTGTAGAAACACAGTGATTTTCATGCATCAAGTAGCTGCCCACGGCTATTCCTCTGCCAAGGTCTGGGTTACAGACACACCCAATGAGAGTTTTCCTTTCTGCACGTACACAGCTAGAAATGGAAAATGTGAGGTGCACTCAGTCCAGAAACTGGGCTGTGAGTTCAGCTGAAAAGAGAGAGTTCCCTAATTCATGGGCCTTTTCCCCTACCACTCTCTTGCTTTTGGAGGTTTGGTTATGAAATGAGTCCCAGCCACTCTTGGCTATGACATCACACTCATTCCAGACCTATCCCTGCAGAGTACAGTGTAGGAGAACCACATCACTTCACTGCCCATGATCCCCCACCTCGCAGAAAGATGCACACAGGTAGAGTGATTTGATTCTCTGGCAACAAACAGAAGGCCAGCTTGTGAGGGCAGTCTCAGTTTGACAGGACAGTCACCCTGAGGAGGAGGGAAAGACTGGTGTGTGAGGGAGTTATGTAAAATGGGTGTTGTTTTTGGCAGGGAAGTTAGAAATGAGTCACTTTCAAGTGGTGTTTTCTAACCTCAGGTTTTATCCATGTGGGAAAGAAGTGAGCTACCCCAAAATAGGAGACAGTTCTCCCCCCCAGCAAGTAGGGACTTATGATTGTTGGCATTAAAAACTGATAAAGGCTGCCTGACATCCCCAGGGGACACCCCACCCCACCCCCAGGACTGTGCCTGCCAGTCAACACAGAGAAGTGTGGGTGGCAAGTGAGGCCACCCACACTTGCCAGAACAAGCCATCTAGGGTCCTCCTCTGAGACCTGGCCCTCCTTTAAGAACCGATGCATACATGTTCAGAGATTTGGGAGAGAGCCTTGAGGGCTTTGACCTCCAGAGTGGGACATTGGAATATGAGCCTTACACTTGTCAGCTCTGAGTCACTTTGAATTTGGAACTTAGTTTTTCTTCCATAATGGGGTTAGAAAACAAAGTCCATTGTGGAATGCTCCAGAAGATTAAACAAAGAGCAAGAGGGGAAAAAAGCTTGGCCCAAGAAATGCCCTTTCTTCAGATCTGCAGCAAAGTCCTTTACCTTTGCTGTTTGGTTGCACACCTGGGGAACAAGCTAGTGATAGGTGCTGCCTCTCAGGGCTCTTTGAGAATCACAGAAAATGTCACATGTAGCAGTCAGCTCTTACAAAGCTCTTGAGATGTGTGGATATTTGTTTCTACTGATTCATAAAATTTCTTGTCATTTAAAGACAGGCTTCATTTATTGGCCTTGATTTGTGTCAAAAATTCCTCTAGTTTTTAATGTTTGTTTTCTTTGAAGTGGTTGGTTGCCCAGAAAGGCCCGTGGGATGTTCTGTTTCCTCTTATCATCACATTCAGTCTACTTAATCCTTTCTGGTTATATATTTAAGATGATTTTGAACATCTGAAAAGTTAGGAAATCTGATTGCCTTTGATGTATCATTTCCTTCACTGGTAGCCATGCTAGCTGAAATAGAAGATGGAGGGCAACTCAGTCGGTTCTTTGTCCCTGGCTCAGCCTTTTCTCTTCTCTCCCTCTCGTGCCTTTGACATATGAGTGTATTGTCCTCCTATCCTTCTTCAGGAAACTAGGGTGATGTTGAGTAAGAGTCCTCTGGATTATTGGTCTAAATCTTGGTTTCATAGAAAGCCATAATTTAAAAGTAGCTATTGTAGGGGCTAGAGAGATGGCTCAGTCGGCAAAAGTGCTGCTGGACCAGCATGAGAACCCGAGTTCTCATGTGCACATTGTCGCACATGTTCCTGTTAGCCTCATAGGTACCATGCTTGGGCACATCAAACTGAGCTAATTTCCTGGCAAAGAAAAATATCAGCTTTCAGATATCAACTCTATTCTGGTGGTTATTGAGTCTGCCCAAGTGATAATCTTTGACAGTGTGTGGGCCTAAAAGCACTCAGTTTTGCAGTTCAGGGCAATACACTGCTGTAAGAACCACCAGCTTCATTCATTCATGACAGTTGTTTTATCATAAAGAAGTGTAGTTCATGGGAATAGTCCTTCTAGAGAAAATGGAGACCCAATATTGTTCTTTCCTGCATGGCAAAATCCCACTAGAGACAGAAGGGAGCTATTATTGCTCTTCTGGCCATCCACAAAGAAAGCTAAATTTGTTGGGAGAAAGGACAAAGACCAGTCTTCTTCCCTCCTATAAAACCTATAGGCAGGAATCAAGTTCTAAAACCAGATTATCTCTGAAGGAGTGCTCAGATTTTACAGTCTCTGCATGAATAGAGAGCAGGAAATAAAAATGTCAGAGAAGGGGCAGGAGAGACAGCTGAGCAGTTCAGAGCACCAGTTGCTCTTCCAGAGGCTGATTTGTTTCTCAACACCCACATGGCAGCTCAAAACCATCTATAACTCCAGTTCTAAATGATCTGACGCCCTATTCTGGTCTCCGTGGTCACTGCACACATGTGGTGCACAGACATACAAACAGGCCAAGCATCTACACACGTAAAATAAAAATAAAGCTCAAAAGGGTATCAGAGAATGCTTCATTTATAAGCTGAGCCACTGTTTCATCTCCTGAACCCATAACAGGTCCAGGCTTTCCTCCTTGGTATCTCTTCCTCCACTTCTAAGTCCGTGCCCCTCTGTACTTGTCCTTGTAACTTCTGAGCATGGAATACAAGCTGACACCACATTCTCCTTCTTATGGTATGCTTTGGGATTGGCAAGCAGTGTCCCAGAGACCACAGCTAACTTACTGTCCATGTTTGTATAAAGTTTTATTGTGACAGTTTTCCTTCAGGGTTCATCATGGCTGCTTCCACTTACTGGGGTAGAGCTAAGCAGTTGGATTAAAGACTGTGACTCTTCATAATGTTGTCTCTCAGAAAAGCATTTGCCAACCCCTAGGCTTACTTGCTTGTTTTTACTGAATAATAAGCCACATAAAGAAAAGAGGCGTGGATTTTACTCTTGTGTTCTGAGTTTACCCATACTCCAGGACTGGCAATTACAGGTTTTAGGCAACATTCATCAGATGAACGGTATCTTAATTCTCAAGATAGTGTAGTCACTTAGTCAGATAACAATAGGAAATTCAGGATAATGAATATCTTCTCTATGTGTCTATCCAGCCAGCCAGTCAGTCAGCCGGCCAGCCAGCCTACCTTCCTTCCTTCCTTCCTTTCCTCCTTTTGGAAGTGGGGTCATGTTGGATTTATTTTTAGAACAATGTTCACTTCCTGGAGGCAGTATTCCCTTTCCCTTTATTATAGTTCTCTACCCCTGTTAACTACCTTTTATCCTAGATCCAGAAGGCAGGGTAAAGCATTCATCCTCAGGGACTTGTCAATGTGGCCGAAAGTCTAGATACCTGAGATTCCAGGCTTGTTAGTGGGCCCTCTCTGACCATCCAACCCAAGGACATCCCATTTTATGGTTAGTCACTTCCTTGTGGCCTCATGGTCTGCTATTTCTGTGCTTCTTACAGAGGTCTTCCCGGAGGAAAAGACAAGGGTTCCTAAAGGCACATAGTTACCTTTGAGATTCCTGAACTGTTGGGACCTTGTCTCCCATCTGTCTTCTCCCGATGAATACTTCCTGCATGAGCTCATTCATTCTCAAGGCTTCCAGCCAGCATTTGTGCCAACAGCTCCCAAAGATACAGTTCTTGGACCCGCCTCTTTACTGGCTTCTAGATTTCTGTTCAAATCTTTTACAGGCATCTTTATCTCAGTTAACTCTTTTTTTTTTTTTTTTTTTGGTTTTTCGAGATAGGGTTCTCAGTTAACTCTTAAGTTAACATGACTCCAGCCATTTGTGTGCCAAGACTTTACCCATGAGTCACCGCCACCAACCCCCAAGCTACCTCAGCTAGAATCCTTGAAGGTGTTAATTACCTTTCTTTGTTACTGTTGGTCACAAATTAATTCTGTGCCCACTTGACCTCCAACTGGTTTTCAGCCAGCATTCAGTTACAACTTCCATTGAGAAAGGGAGTTGGCACTCTAGAGTAAATAATATGTGCAGCTAGGGTTGGAGTGGGACTGTAAAACAAGCCTAAGTCTTTGTAGCCCACCCTCTCCATCACCTTTCTATACACCCTAACTGCTTTGGCTGCATGATGCCCAAGTATGATGCTTATCCTACACATGAGCAAGGTAGCCCTTCCACAGCTACCCTGCCTCTGTTAACATTATTGACACCTCCGAAGAGAAGTCTGGCTATATTTTACTTTATCTTCAAAGCCTCCCATGGAGAATAGACTCCACAATAGTGACATCTTTGGATGCTCTGCAAGATGGGACACTGACTAGGTTTCAGCCTGCTCTTTCCCACACATTGTCCTGCCCTGCAACTGCATGCTAGCCAACCTGGTTGGGCAATGTACTGAATGTCTTTGGTCTGTGTGGGACATTCCCACTTTCCCTTAGCCTGGAAGACTTCCCAAGCCCTGACTGAAATAGCTCCTATTCTGAAATCTTTCCCTTGATTCCCTGAAGCAGAGGCAGTGGTCTCTACCTCTGGTCAGTGCCTTACATGGGGTAGAAATGATCCCACCTCAACTCGAGTTAGGTGAAGACCCAAGGGGACAAAGGCCAAATCTTCTTGCCCCACCCAGTGCCCTAGAGAAGCTTCTGTATGTGCTGGATGAAGCATGCTCAGCCTGTGTGTGATGAGTCAGTGTTCATGATCCCACTCTGTGGGTAATTCCTAGGAACTTGGTGAGACCATATGTGGAAGGTACTCAGCTCAGCATGGGGCCTGACACACAGTTCTTGCTAATGAGAGGTACATTTTACTTTAGGGTACTTTAGGGTTGTGCTTCTTTCCTTCCCCACTCACTTGAGAGTATAATTCCCTGGTAGAGAATCCATCTGATTCCCCAACATGAACACTATAGTGGGTGCTCAGAAAATATCCCCTGAAATAAGAGATGTTCTGGTTAGGTCCTACATGCCACCATGTTATTTTAACCATCTGACCCTTCTGATTTGCCAATGTCAGGATATCTTGTTAATGGTTACTGACATCTTAATAATGTGCTTTCTTAGAAAATAAGAAGGCCAGGCGTGGTGGCACACGCCTTTAATCCCAGCACTCCGGAGGCAGAGGCAGGTGGATCTCTGTTAGTTCAAGGCCAACCTGGTCTACAAAGTGAGTCCAGGACAGCCAAGCATTCACAGAGAAACCCTGTCTAGAAAAACAAAGCAAGCAGCAACAACAACAAAAACAAAAACAAAAAAAAACCCTAAGATTTAAAAAAAAGAAAAAGAAAGAAAATAAGAAGAAATTAGGTTTATCTGAGCCCAAGGGAAATAAATACATAAAGTCAATGGATATATTTACCATGGGGATAATTTCTTCCTTTTTTTTTCGTCTTAATAATAACTACAGACTGAAATAAGGGGTACCAGAAGCCAGGATCTCAGCTAAGGGTCCTTTCTGTCTGAGCTTATTTTTGTTTCTTGGCAGAAGTAAATTAAGGTGCTGCTGTGACCCCTTAGATGAAAAAGGGTCCCAGAGAACAGAGAACTCACAATGATAGAGCTAGCTGGTGGTTGCATAGATGTTGTTTGTTTCCTGGCAGAAGTCTTAGCTTTGGTCTCTCCATAGTGCTGAGAAGCCTCCACCAACTTTCTTAACAGTGACATGAGCCGATCCCCCCTTTGGGGACCTTGCATCTTTTTGTAAGACAAGCAGCATCTAAGCCTTCACTTTGGTAGTGGACTCTCTTTGGAGGATGTTTTCTAGCACCTCAGAACACAGCCTGTGTGGTTGGTAGTTTTGCTTCCTTGATACTTGGCCATAAATGACAGAAGAGGAAACCATGAAAGGCTTTTTTCCCCTTCAGCTTGGACATCACTCACATGCCAAATACAACTTGTACGTATTTACATGTCTTTCCCTCCAGCAAGTTTCAGGTTCCCAGGTCCATGAACATTAGTGACAAGAAGACTCTCCTGTGAGAATTTCTCTCTGTGACACGGAGAGCCATGCATTTAATTAAATGTCTTAAGAAAAGTTTGATTTGATTATTAATAATTTTTTAACATGCATCTAAAGAGCATATGTTCACTCGGTTATGTGAGGCATATTAGAACCCAGCTTTTGCCCATTTGCAAAGAAGTTAAATGGACTAGATTTCCCCCTATATAAACACCTTTGCCAGTTGAAGAATATTCTTGTTTAGGGAAATGATGAGAAAGGGAAAGGACTTATTACCTTCACCAAGTATCCCTAATTACGTGGGTTACATGAGTCACCCCAGTTACAGATGAGGAAACTTAGGTTCAGCAGATCCAGTATTCTTCACGGTCCCCAGTTGTCAGAACCGAGGTTTGAAGGCAAGTCTTTCTCCCTCAAAACTCTCTCACCTACATTCCATATGACACAGTCTTTGGGTCATACAGGCAGGAAGTTCGTCAGTACACTATTCAATCTGACCATGTCCTTGCTAGATAGCAGTGTCTGTTTTATCTTTAGAGGTGAGAGAAGGCCATAGTACTTGTTTGATCTGAGAAGCAAGCACTTGCCGCTTTGGTGTATCCAATTTGTTATAAAGGTCGACTTATGAACCTATACAAGGAAGCGTGCTCACTTTTATATTGCTGTATAAGCTTTTCTTTAGTTTGTATTTGTATTCTCATCGTGAATGACTTTGTCTGGCCAGAGGTGAATGTATCCAGCTATATAAAAGGCTCTTGTTCAGTTATTACATTTCTTGGTGTTTTCTGCATTTCATCTTGAGAGAGTGGAATTGCTGGGATGAACCTCCAATGGGTATTGCAAACCCCTTCTACTATTCCCAGTTTGGCATATATGTGTGAGATGTATGCCTGTCTTATATTTACAAAAGGAAGTATCCCATTTAATTTTATTTTCACACTAAAGCCGAAGTGTTAAGAGAACATAGTGTTTTAGCACTCTCTTGGTTATCAGCTGCAGAGCGGAGGTTGCATATTGTCACATACAGTTTTCGGAGTACATTTCTACATTTGTTACCTGGCAACGTTGCTGCGTCGGCACATGAAGATGTGTCTGTTTCTGCCAGTTCCTCACTCTGTACTGTAGAAGGGAGAATGTCTGCTTCCCTGCAGGGATGGAAAGCAGGGGAAGGCACAGAGCTAATGGGCTTAGAGAAAGACTCCTCAAGTAGTTCAGCGACACTAGCAAACCAGAGGTTGTCCTGCCTTGTCAATAACTGCCTTGAATCTTGTACTTCTTTCCTTCTGGGTTATTTGAGGGTTTGCGCTCAGTCACCATGAATCCTTGCTACTGACCCCTGATCTTCTTAAACTAAAACCAAACAACAATCATCTCACATCCTAGTCGTTACATGAGTCATCTGGGCCTTTTTAATATTGTGATGAAGATATTCTTCATTGCTTTCATTTGATCCCGGCCTCCTGTCTGATCCAAGTGCTCTGGATTTGACCACCTCTGACCTTCTGATGGTGGAGGAAATCCCATAGTACACTGAGAACCACAGCCTCTCTTGCTGAAGATCAGCCATTGACATGATTATACCCAGCAGATTGATTTGCTTTCCAGAACCCTGAATGGAAAACACTTAAATAGAACTGGACCACTAAAGTAGGGCCTCTATGTACTCTGAGTTCATCACAACCCACCCCTCATTTGACTAATGCCTACCTGCCTGACCTTTAAAAACACTGCACTTGAAACCCTTGTATTGTGGGTTTAAAAGCCTCCCTAGCCTACTCATGTATTCTAGGATTCAGGAAAAGCTTCCTGGGACCGAGGGCATTATATTTTCCAGCACCTGTAATGTTGTCTTGAAGAATGTGAGCTAGGGAAACGTTTCCATGGTAACAGTTTTTTGAAGCGGTCTGATGGCATCAACAGGTTAAGCAAGAAGTGTTCTGGCTCCTGTAAGCACAACTCCTTAGAAGGAAGGAAGCCTAGGGGAGTCTGTGCCTGAGCCCAGGACTCAGCTACTGAAGGTCCTGGCCAAGACGGGCCAGACTTTAGGGCCCACTGCTTTTACAGTGCTAGGCTTGTTTATATCAGCTTGTTTATGGGGAGCCCTTTGTAGTCTACTGGATTCTTACTGTCTTGCCTGTTAAAGAAAAGAAAGAAAGACAGGCAGAAAGAAAGAACGGCAAAAAGACTGCCTGTGTCTGGAAGGTAGTTAGAACCCAGCTCTTAGCAGGAAAGCTCCATCTCTAGTACTCTGATGTTAGGTTTCAAGCCTGGGACAAATGGCTGAGGTACCTATTTAACATATCAAAGCGGACCTGGCCTCCAGGTTCTCCCTGCATCCCTCTGTCCCTTCTTGTTACAGGGCCCTCCTGTCTGGCATACCTCTCCCCAACCTAAACTTCTCCAGTCTGAGGCTGGGCTCCTCTTCCCTATATAATCCAACCATTTTGTTTACCTGCCCTCTTTGTACCTTTGGGCCTCCTGCACCTGGTTCCCCCTTCTCCCCTTTCTTCCTGTCACCCTTCTCCTTACCTGGGATAGCTCAGTCTAATCTTGTCTACTCTGGACTCTCCCAGATACACCTGCCTACTCCACACTCTCCCTTTTATCTACAATAAACAATCTCCTCCATGGTATATAGGAGCAGTCATATTTTCTTTCTTTTCTTTTTTTTCCTTCACTCATCTCCCTGCAGAAACCCAAGGAGTCACTTTCCTGAGGCTTTGCCCTGGGTGTTAAGGTTACTCCAAGCTTTTCAGTTTCCATCAGGAAAGGTCCTAAGAGGAAGTCACAAGATTTTTCACCTTTTTTGTCCTTGTTGTTTTGTTTTATTTGTTGTTTTTTTAATATCCAAAGGTAACTTGCCCTGAGGGTTCCTAACTTGGGCATGAGTTCCTTTACCCAACTCGGTATCCTGCTGTTTAAACTTTAAGCTGGTTCCTCACTGCATTAGAGCCCTCAACCAGCAGGCCGAGGCGAACTTTAAAGAAAAATCAGGTCATGCCTCATGTTTTTGGTGAGCACAGGAATCAACAAAGAAACGTTACATAACTTCTATTTATGTCCTCCTTGCTCACTATCTGCAGGCAGGCAAGAGTCACAGAGCTGGGATTTAATGAGCTCTCTGGGTTTGCTCACCTTCCTGAGCTGGTAGGAACCAGCTTGTTCTCAAACTCAAAATGCGTCAGTAAAGAATCAGGCAGTGGGTGGGCGGCCTGGGGTAGGTGGACTGCATTGTTGCCATGGTGTTTTTTAATTCCTCTGTCTCTCAAAGATCCTGTTCTTCCCTTCCCTTACTCCCCACCCCCCCCCTCTTTTCTTTTTTATCCATAAGCTTCCTTGTTTCTCACGCCCACTCATGATTTCTTGGAGCTGCCTAAGGAAACAGGAATATTTTCCCTCCCTTCCCCAAACACCCCCATTGTGTAGCTCCAGGCCTCAGAAGAGTTTTTCCTAAGGTGTTCTTTTCCCACCCTCTCCTGTCTATTTTCCCGTGATTTTTCATAACCACTCCCTCCATTGCAGGGGCTTATCCTCCCCTGTGGCTTGATAGTCATTTTCTGTCTCCTGCTAGATTGCTCCGGAACCAGGTGGATTCCGTTGCTTCTAACACAGCAGTTTGCCCTGGAGAGAGGTTGTTTGTGTTACCCCACATCCTGGTTTGTGCTCTTGCCCTGAGCTAAATGACATCTGTCTCTGCTGGTCACATTATGAAATAGAATCACACTTTATAAAAGAGATTCATAGGAAAACAAGAGAATAGATTTGTCCCACAATGATGATTCTTAGATAATTTGGGTGATTCCTATTACCTGAAAATTACAGGTTGAAATAATCCACAGGAGGGGGAAAAAAAAGTCTTGAGCTAGGGAGGTAGCTAAGTAGGACAGTGTGTACTTGGCATTTGTGAAACTCTGGGTTTGATCCTCCATCTGTCACGCATGTGTGTGTACACACACACACACACACACAGAGAGAGAGAGAGAGAGAGAGAGAGAGAGAGAGAGAGAGAGAGACTGACTCTGATATATTACAAGGAAGATACATGGTTGAGAACCGTGTGACTACCAGGGAATGCTCCTTCCACCTTGGCTTCTGAGGAAGGCCACCCAGGTTTGTGTGTGACTTTGTGTTGGTCCCTACACTCTCACCATAGTGGAAGCTTTTAGCAAGTACAAAAGAATAAGTTGGAATGAAAAACTCCATAGAAAGAAAGAAATAGTTCCAGCAAAACAGGCTTAAAATTTTTTAAGAAAAAAATTTAAAAACTCAAACCCATCCCTTCTTTGCTTGTGAGTTGTGCAATCCTTAATAGAGGTAGCCTGTTTGAATAAGCAAAGGCAGGCTGACTTCCCTTCATTAACTTGAGCTACAGACATCTGCATAAAACATCCCAGATTCCAGACTGAGTAGGTAATTTTTTTTCCCTCTGAGTAACTGGAGGGACTTTCCCTTTGGAAACCTTCCAACAGAGTTAACTTCACAATTGAGACATTTTTCTCTCTCTCCTGGTGCTGAGTATGAAACTCAGGCCCTTGTACCTTGTACTATGCAGGTGCTCTACCACTGAGCCATGCCTCCAGCCCCTCACTCAGGGATTCTAGGCAGGTGCTCTTCCACTCAGCTTGTGCTGGGCCAGCCCTACAACTGTTTTACTGGGACTACCAGCAGCTTGATCATGGATATGGGGCTATTCAGTCACCTCATACACAAACCTGGAGGCTTCAGTTCTCAGAACCTTCTTGTGTTCACAGCTGGCCACAGTTCCTGTGCCTCGTCTCCCCTTGCCGCACTGGAACCTACCCCACACTTACATTTCCCAATAAGATCCCCTCTGAAAATGCCTCTCTGTGTTTTACCAGTTTCCTATGCCTGGGCTTTGAGCTTGCTTCCTCAGTGTGGCTCAGACACTCAGAGCTGTGGCCCTATAAATCATATGAATTCTTCATGCCACTGTTCCAAGAATTCAAGACTTTAAAGGGGGGGGGGGGGATTAATACTGTTATTGAAGGAGGGTGTGTTGCTGTCACCCTGAGCAGCCGGTGTTTAGAAACATGTTTTTATTTGTGTTCGTGCAACATGAGCCCAGAGACTGTTCATCCCAGAGTTTGTTACCGCCAAGCCTGAGGAGGGAGCCAGCTTCTGAGGCAGAAGACCCACAAAGAATTGTCCTTCCTGCTCCCAAGTTAATAATACAGGCAGCTGTGTCTCAGGCCAGATTAGTTAACAGTTAACTGGGTGGATGAAAGATCCCCAACCAGGCTGAACCTCCCCCAGAGTTAGAAGCAAAAGCCTAATACCTGCCAGCACCACAGCAGTCCTTAGGTGGCTCCCCTGGAGTGTGACACTTTCCCCATTTAGCCAGACTTTGAGCTTTGACATACCCAGAATTAAACCTCAGCCACTAGATAGGAGCAGCTTAAGGTTTTTAGAACTGTGCCTCGCTTAGGGTTTGTTACTCATTCATTAATACAATAAATATTGAGTACTGGACAAAATGCTTGTTTGAGTTGGGGCTGGGACAGTGTCAGTCTTGACTTTAGTAGTATGCCATCCAGTGGGCAAGATGGCTAGGAACCCAGCAAGCATTCCAGTGTTTAGCAAAACTGGGAGAGTGAGACAAGGAAGCACAGAATTGTCCTATGGGGAGGGCAGGCATAGAGGAGACATTGATGCTGAGATCTTTCAGATGGGGCAAGAATAAGGCTCTGGCCTCAGACTGGGTGTGTTGGCATCGCTGAGGAGGCCAGTATGGCAGGAGCACCACACAGGAGGGGCAGGAGCATGAGGTGACTGCCCAGCTATGGTAATACGCCTGTCATCAGGTGGGAGGCTGGATTAGGTGATCTCCACATTCCCTGCCAGCCCCTACTCAGTGCTTCTAAAGGGCACCAAGTTGGCTGAGGTCAGTGACCTGCTTAGATACATACTACTCCTGCCAGGACTGGAATATATTGAGCTAACAAAGATGAGCACTGTGTAATTTCAACCTGACCACCTCCATCTATTTGGACCTCTGTGCATGTCACTATCAGATGCTCTTCTGGACACTGGGACATTGGCTAAAGGACTAAAAATAGTGAATGGGCCGCAGGTTTGGGACATGTAATGATCTCACAAGAGTGTGTCTGAGAGTGAATTTAGTTAAACACGTGATCCAGGTGTGACTGCAAGTGACAGCCGGTTCTCCGTCAACTAGGCATTTGGTTTTGTCTTTGGCACGACAGGGTATATTTATTTTTCTTTGGATTTTATGGTCCAGTGGACTTTGTCACAGTCAAGTGTGTTGAGGGCAGGGAAGGGGGCTAGCATTGAATCTTGCTGGGTGCCCAGTACTGCAGGCATGTCACATGTATTTCCAATTTACTCCTCCTAATAAACCTCTCAGGTAGTTCTTAGTCTTTCTCTTTCCTCTCGAAGATGAGGAAACTACAGGCGGAGTTTACCAAATGACCTGTCCAAAGAATAGCTAGCCATGGCCAGGGCCTCAACCGTGGCCCTCATCTTTCCAGGGCAGAGACCCACACCCATCCGCGCTGGAGATGATGTAGAGTATATTGCTTTATATTGAGCTGCACTTGCGTGAATGAGGGCTGTGTCACTCATCTTGCCCAACTGCGTCCCTTGGTCATCTACTTGTATCACTGGGGGATACCTTTGTGGCCTCAGGATGATGCCTGATGAGGACGCTCATGGCAAAATGGGCTGGGGGAGTTGGGAGATGGGGAGTGTGTTTGTTTGGGTAATACCATTAGTATCCTAACCCGTGTCTTGTCTTTCCTCTTCCTTTCTCCTTCCTTTTTTGGCAGGGTCTCACTATGTGGCTCCTGCTTCATCTCTTAAGTGATAGGATTTAAAGGCCTGTGCCAACACACTCAGTTGAGAACGCATTCCTTGGTTTGTTTGTTTGTTTTTTTTTTTCCCAAGCACTTCTCACATTTTTCTGTTGTGGTATCATGGTGCAGGTTGGAGGTCTGAGGAAGAGACCTCCATGTGCTCCCCACTGCAGATCCCACAGCGAATCTGTGGGTAAGCCAAGACAAGACTTGAGAGTTTCACACAAACTGCCGAAAGAGACTCCTTGCTTGAATCATCACCCCAGAAGGTGCTTCAAGACCGATGCGCACCTCCCACAGCTCCAGATTGCTGGTCATTTTCTTCTTTGTTTGAGAAGATAGCCATGGGTTGAGACTGTGAGGCCTTAAATCCTTTGAACAGAAGTCTTCTTCTAACTGAGATTTATAGTAATTCATAAAAGGCACTATTACTGATTTTAAAGCAGGGCTCACGCTCATTCAAAGACAAACCAAAATAGTTCCTTGCACTTGAGGGAGATTAACAGAGAGGCCCCTACCATAGTCCACTTCCCTTCACCGTGCCGTTCTTGAACCACATCCGCTTCATTGTTTTTATGGGATGTTCATATTTTTCATCCCATTGGTCATCTTTGATTTTTTTTTCTGGAGGCTTTAGTTTTCCTCTTCATGTCTTTGGCCTGAAATCATGCCACTATCTCCCCACAAAAGATGCTTTAGATCCTTAGAATCCATAACAAGTTTCTTTCAAGAGTTAAATCTGAAAAAAAAAAATCAGAGGCCCAGGGTTCCCTAGAGCTGTGGTCTCATCTCTGAGATCTTCCCCAGTGACTCTTAGATCCTACAGGAGCGATCGATCGCTGCTGTATACCCATATAGTCAGATACTTAGAAAGACACTTTATTTGTTTATTTTATTTATTTATAGACAAGTTCTCACTATGTAGCCCAGGCTGATCTCTAATTTTGTGATTTTTTTTTTCCCCACCTCAGTCTACTGAGTACTAGGATTGGAGGATTACAGTGTGCTACCATGCCTGCCCGGCCTAATTTTTTTTTTTTTAAGTATATTTTGTTGGCTGGGATGTCATTGATGAATATGTATGAAACTATTCCTATTCTGATCTGCATGGTGATCTGCATGCTATGTGATATAGTTGGGGCAGAACTTCACAGCAAGTGCTAGATCTTGTGGGCAGTTCAGCTTCCTGTCTCAGAGAAAGCATACATCTTAGAACAGAGTGTATTTGGCTACTTGTTAAAAAAATGAATTATTTTACCTTGAAAAGCATCATTGAAAGTCTGCTTTGGCCTTGACCCTGAAGTCCAGAAACCTAGTGAATCCAAGTATGGGCATCTTTATCTTTGCCATTTCCCTCTGGCACCAGGGTTCAGTGATGAGCCAGAACATGTCCTCTGTCCATTCTTGGTTGGCAGACTAATTGAAAACTCGTGTACATTTTTATGCCCTCAGAACCTCGTTTCTGAAAATGATTTTGAGACACTGATGATTTTCTGGGCACCGTTGGTTTTTTGTTCTTTTGTTTGTTTTGTTTTCTGTTTCCCGTTGATCTCTCCTTTCCCATATGGAAGTTTATTTTATATCTGAACTCATTGAAGCCTGAAACAGCCTCAGAAAACTTGGTTAAGTGACAGCTCAGGTGTTTATTTGAAACCCATCAAACTTTGCAAAAAAATTTTGATTTCCCCCACCCCAGACAGGCTTGGATATCCTGGAACTATGTAGACTAGGCTGTCCTAGAACCCATAGATAAATGCCTGCATCTACCTTCTGAGTGTTGGGATTAACGGCATATGCCACCAAACCCAGCTTAAACTTGACTTTTCATATTGAGTTTTAATAATTGTTATAAAAAGAAATATTCCCTTTTTTATATGTCCATCTTGTCCCAAAGTCAAGAGTTGAAAATACTGGAGAAAAGTTCATATAAAAGACTTAAGGGGCTAGAGAGATGTTAGTAGTTAAGAGAGCATACTGTTCTTACAGAGGACCCAACTTCAGTTCCCAGCACCCATGTGAAGTACCTCACAACTACCTGTAACCCCAGCTCTCAAAGGCTTGACAATCTTCTAGCCTCTGTAGGCACCTTGACTCGTGTACACGTACCTACCCACAGACACATATATATATACACACAGTTAAAAATAAGATCTTTTTTTTTTTTAAGAGAAGGAGATAGACAGACACTTAGGACTGACTAGGAAGGCAGGTCTTATATCCTGTTTGTATTCCAACTCTGGAGTTGGAATCTCACTTTAAGAAGTGGAGACTAAAGTGCTGAGCTCTATGTATACAGAAATCAGAATGGCTTCTATAGCTAGTAATAGTCTAGACTGATTTTACTTTTATTTCCTACATTGTGAGAGCTAATGGGAATTGCTATTTACTATGTTTTTGCTGTCAACTTGGAAGCTATCTTGAGTTACCAATACCATATGGAATTGTCATTGGATATTACTTAAATAAGAAAATTTGATGCTCACATATCACCCATGGATCCGCCTATCTTATATTCAGCTGGCTTCCCTTTGACACAGGTACTACTGTTAGCTAATAATATCATCATGAATTTATAACAGGCTCAGTGGGAGTCAAGTCATTTTTCACAGTGTTTCATAACTGCTACCTTGATGGAGCCCTAGCCTCCATGTGGTGTAGACAAGGCAGGTTGACAATCTCATTTCTTCTCAGATAGGGAATCCTCAAGATATAAATGGGATGAACTACCTAAGACCACAATATTAGCTAGTGAGGAGCCAAAGCCAAAATGTTAATTTCTGAGTTTCAGTTCTCCAGGGTTGGTGTGCCTAATCAAATGTATTTCATTGCCTTGTGGTTTCTGATCTTTGACTTATGATCATTATCCTTGGTTTCTAAGAAAAAGACTCAAGTATTACAGTAGTTATTGTGTGACGATGGCTTTGTTGAGAGCTTATAAACCGCAGCCCTGGCAAACCCCCATATACCAGAAAGGGATTACTTGGGACTCAGAGCTAACATATTAGGCATTCTTACTCCTGCGCAGGTACCATCCTTGGTACCTGTCACAGTGATTCTTTAGCATGATAGTAGTCTGTGTTTATGCCTCTGACAGAGTTTCAGGGGAGGCATGGGGTGGCTTATAAAAAGCTGCAAGGTATCCAGAATGACAGACTCTTGCTCAGCAGAGATAGGTTTAGCAGAGCAGTAGTTGAAGACTAGAGTGTCAGAAGCATTCCAGGCTAAGTGTGGGGGCAGCGCCAACACTCACTAGTTGTATGGCTTGGGAAGTTATATAACTTCTTGGAAGCTCTGTTTCTTCATCTGTAGAGATAATAATGGTATCTATCTATGGGGTAGCTGAGGATTAATGGAGACTGTGTGCATCACATACTTGGGAAATGCCTAGCAAACTGGCACCCTTTCATTGCCGCTGACTACCATATAATTGACAGAAAGGGTCCCTAGGAAGTGGTAAATTCCCAGTTAAACACAGGTGCATGAAGAAAGCCCAAGTGTGTAGCCTTGCCATTACTTTGTTCCACTGGGGAAGACAGAAAGGGCCGTTTCAGTTAAAAAGCCCCGCAAGTCCCAGAGCTAGTGTTAAAAAGAGGAAAGCAAAGAGTAAAGTTAGACTGTCCATCAGAGCTTGGAAACACCATTGTTGGCCCACTGCTCAGCCACATTTTTTAAGTTCTCGGACTTAGCCCAAGGACTTAATTCATTTTGCAGCAGATAAGTGAGCCGTGCTGAGTGAACGACATCATGTCATGGATGTGTCAGCCAGGGTCATGTCTTATGAATCAGTCAAAAAACAAAGAAACAAACAAACAAAAAACCTCACTTTCTGGATTTTCCCAGGGTCCAGAGTAAGTGTTTCTAGAAGGTGGCCCAGCTACAGGGTACAAATGTCTTTCTTTGGAGAAGGATCAAAGTCCCACCACCACCCTGGCCCTGGGCTACTCGGGATCACAGACGTCTACAACTTCTTGCCATTGCCAATCCTGTAACTGAGATGCCCACAAAAGGGCTCCCCTGAACTGAGTGGCCTGTACCTGGGCAGGTACAAGCAGGCAGCTCACTTTCTAGGGAGCACCATGATATTGGAGTGCAAAAATGTGCTGTTCTTTTGAGTTCTGGCCACTGGAGCCTCCTTTCAGATGAGGAAGGTCTCTGCCTCCCATTCACTTGCTTCCCAGTTTTTTGTCCAGGTTACATGGAAGGCCCCCATCTCCTGTGACCATTTTCTCCAAGACCCCAAGCCCACACTTTAATTAGGGTTGTGGCCTCTTATGCTTAACAATTTTAAAAGTTCCCACCACACTACATATATTTGCCTGCTTTCTGCAGGATGTTTCCTTGCTCTGCCTGACCGTAACCTTAGGACATCTTCTGTCATAACATAAGCCAGGCAGCATTTCTGTGCAAGGTCTCAGGGGGAGGTAGCAGGTAGACAACAGTCAAATTAAGCAACAGTTTATTTTCAAGATGGATCAGAATAGCAGGTAATTGTATTATTCTTTTGATTTGAGTCCTATCATTAGCACCTATGACCCTCAGCCCAAGATAAGAAAACTGTCCACAAGGCAATGATCATAGAATAGGACCATCTTAGGACTCTGGTTTCAATTAGCCACAGCTATTGTGGTGCCAGAGAACTGGATTGAATGGCATCTTAGTTTGGTTTCTATTGCTGTGATAAATGCCATGACCAAAAGCAACTCGGGGAGGAAAGGGTTTATTTCATCTTCTACATTCCCCCATCACAGTCCATCATGGAGGGAAGTCAGGGCAGAAAACAGGTGGCAGAAACTGAAGCAGAAGCCATGGAGGAATGTTCTTCACTGGCTTGCTCTGTTTGCTATCTTATACACCCCAGTGCCAATTTCTGTGTATATCTTCTCTTATATAAGATGTCTTTGCATGAGATAGTATTTGGGGAAGAGAGTGCATGGTTATAATAGGCAAGACATTGGGGCCTGCTGGTTTCTCCCAGCTGTAGCTGCAATAGCCTGTGATCTGGCTTTTCTTCCTGTTTGTTTTGTTTTGAACCTTGGCTTACAATGGTTGCCCTTACCCCAACCCCCACCCCACACCACTGCCTGGAGATATTTGGGGCCAGCAGCTACTTCCTTACCCTACTCCTGACCCCACTTCCTTCCCTCAAGCATGTCATGTGCAAACCTGCCATACCTTGGTTCTCAGCTTGGCGGTGAATGTCTACCCTGAACAAACCCTGTTTCCTCTGCTTTTCCAGCCTCTGCTCATGTCTGCCCACCAGGGCCGTCTTCCTGTTAGGCACGAGGTAGAGAGTTTTTTGTGGCTCTCCCACACGCCTCTGACCTCCCCTGACCCTAGAGTGCTTGTGTGCAGTGTGCTGGGTTTATGAACGACGGTATCTATCTTGGCGATCTCCTCAGATGCTGATGAGACAGCATCTATGAAAGGGTTCTGGCATCCAGTGTGATTTAGAGATAACAGAAGGGCGAGGACAGGTCAATGAGGGGTAGGCAGATGCTGTTCCCCCAGTAACCAGGGATGTTCTGAAAGTGGCCCCATCTGTATATGTTACTGAAGTTCTCTAGCATTCTGGAACCAAAACAGGTTTGTCTCCTCTATGTGATATGGTTTTTGCCCAAAGTAATGTGTGCAGAGTTGAAGAGTGGAACTTGGTAGATTTTTTTTAAAAATGTCTTCACACCTATTGATTGTATGGCTACAGCAACAGGTGACCACAAACCTACAGGCTTTGGGTTACCAAGTTAAATATGAATCTTTCTAGATTAAAATCCAGGTGGCAGCAAGATTGTGTTCCCAGCTGGAGGCTCCAGGGACACTCACTCCTCTTCCTGTCTGTTTGCAACTTTTATAAGATGATTACACTTCTAACCTGGGCTCCCAGCCTCCCTGTAAACCTGGCGGCAAGGAATTGACTCCTCAGATCACTGCTCTCACCCTACCAACAGGCTACCTTCCTCATCTTAAAGGAACCTTGGGCCTCTGTGGTGATCCGAGGTTGTCTCCTTGTTGAAGGTTGGACAGTTAGCAGTTATTGCATCTGCCACAATAATTTCTGGTGTAACATACAGTGCCCATTGCCAGGACACAGGGATGAGCATGTGGATGTCTTTGAGAAGCCCCATGTGACATCCGTGCAACTGCCACTCTCATCAAGATGGCTCCTTCATTCCAGAACTTTGTCTCATTCTCCTTTTCATAGCACCTCTCATCACTACCCACAGAGCCAACTGCCATTTTGGTTTCTTTTGCCATCTAGTGTTTCTTGCCCTGGGCTAGATTTATATTGAAGGGTTCCCTCACACCTGACAGGAGGTATGGAGGGAAAGATTCAGAAAAAGTAAAATCTCCATGCGACAGCTCTCAGCCTCAGAGGAGAGACAATTCATTGAAATATGTTCCAGCAAGAAAGTGGGCATGAGGCCAGGTAGGGCTGAGGCCATAGGGACTATGTACCTGTTTGCTCTGGTCTTCAGTCTCAAATGGTGTGACAAGCCATACCGCCTCTCCCTTCTCAGTATTGTAGACAGGTTACCTCAGAAGTTTGATGAAGGCGATCAGGTCTGTGGGGAGGGAGAAGGGCCCAGTCTCTTAATGTCTAGATCTCCCCACGGAGTAGGCAAGTGAATGGCTCTAGCAAGCCTGACCAGGCTGTCCTGGAGCCCTGTGTGGCTCCATGTCCATCTGTGGCACACCTCAGTGTGCTGTAGAAAGCTCCCCTTCTCCACTCACTCGGCCATCAGTACTCACTTCTCTCCTCACAGGGGACACCTCCGCTCCCTTCGAGAGACTTCTTCCAACTGGCTTTGTTTAACCTGGTCTTTCTGAGAGCCTGAGCCTGTGCTCCATTCTTCCCTGAGCCCCTCCACCTGGATTTCCCAATGAAGTCACATTCTTGCTAACTAGTTTCAGCGTCTGGAGTGTGCTAAGTATTGAACATGATTGAACATGTGCTGTCTTTTAGGGTCTTGAGAGTTAGCACTCAGCAGGTCCTTGGTTAAGGTGCTGCCCAAAAGATTTCCTCCTGGTACCTGGCGAGGAAGTCAGTGACCTTGACCTACAATGATCATCTCTGCTGGATTTGAAGACCACCAAGAAATAACACTGCTACTTTCATTTTGCAGATGAAGACAGGAAGGCATCAGAGACTTATTTTCTGTGGAGACCCTCGGTAGTGGAGCTAAAGCCTTGCAGCAGGCACGGGCTGTACACTCCATGTGCAGTGGCAGCCCTTTCACTTGGGTATAGAGAGGTGGAGGTGGGGACCTGGGACTGTGGCCCATGCCATGCAGTGCCTTCTCTATGAAGAACTTCCCTTGAAGCACAGATTGCACTTCTCCTTTTGATGGGAAAATGCATAGCTGAAACAGTCACTAGCTTTTTCTTGTCCTCTTCATAAAGGACCTTCTGCTTCAGATCCTTGAGGAGCTGACCAAGGATTGGAATAAATAATTCAAAATAAACAGTTGCAGACACAGACACAGAAGTCCTTTCAGGGAGCTTCCCTCACTCTAGACGAGTCAGCTGGCATCAGCTGGGTTACCCCCCTGAATGCTGAGCCCTGTGGTTTGCAGCAAGCTTTCTTGCTGTGCACCTCCTCTCACTGTTGGGGGAGACAGATGACAGACTTCACTTATTTATATATTTTCTTATTTGAAGGACTTTGTTTTGTCAAATGACCAGATTGTCCCCAAATACTTTTAAAGTTGCCCCATGGTGGGATGGCAACTGCATCAATTATCCTGAAGGTCTGCCTTCAAATGAGCTCCCCCTAACCCCCAGTCTTCCTTGAGCCGTCTCTCCTGTGACCCTGGGTATGGGAAGGTATTGTGCGGCCTGTGTCCATGGGAGGGAGCAGCTGTGCTCCTTCATCCTTTCATGGCTCATTTTATTTGTGAATATTTTGGGTCGGAGGGAACCATTAGAACTTGGTTTCCTTATAACTGGATTTTAGACATTTAGTATAGAACAACCATCCTACAATCCACAGACCCAAAGGAACAAGAACCTAGCATAACTATCCATGGTAAATTCCACCCAGCAGCAGAACAAAGCAAAGTCAAACATCAGGTGGAGCTCTGGGAGCCCTTTATAAGGGAAGGAGGAGGAATAGTGAGACTAGGAGGGGTCTAGTAACACATGAAGATTAACAGAACCAATCAATGTAAGCCCCTAGAGGCTTACAAAGACTGAAAAGCTAACCAAAAAAAAAAAAAAAAAAAAAAAAAGCTGAGACTGGACCTAGTCCCTCCCTATATAAATGTAGATGATCATAGGCAACTTTGATGTCATACAGATCCCTTAGCAAGTGAGAGGGGGAGTGGTCTCAGTGATGGACTTTGTTACCTGTTAGTGGGACACTTTACCTTTGTTGAACTGCCATGTTGGGCCCCAGAACAAGAGGAAGCTCTTAGCTCTCTTGTGACTGATGAACTGAGGGGGGTTGATGTGTGGGGGCCCCCCACATTGGGGGAGAAGGATAGATGGGAGAGGGAGTAGAAGGTGGGAGGGTGGGACTGGGCTGCAATCATGATGTAACTCAAATTAATAAATGGAAAAAAATCTTTAAAATAAATGAAAATTTAAAAAAAGATTATACTTTAAAAATGAGCAATGCAGTCTTACTTGTAATAGCTAGGAACTGGAAACAACCCAGATGTCCCTCAACTGAAGAATGCATTAAAAAACTGTGGTGCATCTACACAATGGAATATTACTCAGCTATCAGAAACAATGAAATCATGCAATTTGCAGCCAAATGGATGGAACTAGAGAAGCTCATCCTGAGTGAGCTAACCCAGACTCAGAAGGATGCACATGGCATCTATTCACTTATAGTCAGATTTTAGCTATATAGTACAGGATAACTATACTACAACCAATGTACCAAAGGGAACATGGACATAGACTTTTTGTTTGTTTGTTTGTTTTAGTTTTCTCTCCCTGGAAATGAGATACTTTTCACTGGTGGTACTGCCTTGTAGGCCCCCAGTGTATGAGGAGGCTTTTGGCCCTCATATGACTTCTGAAACTGGGGCGGGGGAAGGTTACGTAGGAACACTCTACTCAAGAGGAGTGGGATGGAAGGGTTAGGGAGTAGAGGGTGGGAGAGCAGGGCTGGGAAGGGGGGAAGGAGGACAATATGATGGAGATATAACCTGAAGCAACAAATAAATAATTTTTTTTTTTTTTTTTGGTTTTTCGAGACAGGGTTTCTCTGTTTAACAGCTCTGGCTGTCCTGGACTTGCTTTGTAGACCAGGCTGGCCTCGAACTCGCAAAGATCCGCCTACCTCTGCCTCCCAAGTGCTGGGATTAAAGGCGTGCGCCACCACCGCCCGGCTATAAATAAATTTTTAAAAAGAAAAAAAAAAGAACTTGGTTTCCGATACTTGAGCAGTTTTCCAGAATGTATTTATTTGATGGCATTTATTTTTATTAGGTTTACTGACTGTAAGAAGGATCTCATTGAGGGATGCTAGTCAAAAGAAGCAGCAGAACATTAGACTCTTATCATTCTGATGTCAAATGACCATGAGTGCCTGCCGTGTGCTGAGCCTGATGAAGGTGCTGTGGAGGTGGCTGTTCGTCACGGGGTTAACACGCTTGCTTTCATAGAGCTTATACTTCTGCACAAGACAGTGAGCAAGTGGACAGTAACTATGACAATGAGATTTCAGAGCATCTCGCTACTGTGAGAACAGAACTGGGCATTTGCAAAGAAGCAGTTGGCCTGGACTTTGTTTATGGATGCTTTCATTAAGGGAGGAAGGCACTTGAGTGGTGAGACCAAAAGATGAAGAGGCCCTAGCTATAGAAAGATCCAAGTGTGTGTCTAAACACCACAGAGCTGTTTGCCAGGAAACCCTTGGGTCTCTTTCCCAGGGATAAAAGGAGTCAGTAAGTGATCATCTATGGTGAGTGTGGAATTATTATGTCTTTCCCCCACCAAGCTTCAGTTCCATGGTGGATGCTGATTCAAGTCCCTTTGTGTTCCTGCCTGTTTCTCGTGTACTTGACACAGTGGCCAGCTCATGACAGGTACACAATGGCAGGTGGATAAGTGGCTGAAATGGGGAGAAACCAAAAAGAAATTAAAGGCAGTAAAGGACAGTGGAGGACACCCCCGGATGGAAGGTTAGCTGAAGAGTCAGGGTCTTAGAGGACTCAGCAACTACGCAGTCAGGGTGGTAGAGATGGGACTAGACACTCGGGAGTGATTGGAAGGGAAAGCTCAGAATTAGAGAGTACACAAAAGAGGGGCAGATCCTGTGTTGTATGCAAGAAAGAACCAGGCATCAAGAACCATGAGCAAGAAGAAGACAGGAGTATGAAAGTATACTATGAGCAAATTGGACAAATGTTGGTCACTGTGGCTTGTTAGTGGCCAGAGGAACCAGAGAAACTGCAAATGCTTGGTAGCAGATGGAAACTCAGTAGCTCTGGGTGTGGTTTGCTGAGTTGGGAGATACACATAAAAGAGCTAGTGAAGTTAGGGGGGCTTTGCATGGCTAGAAGGAAGGTTCTAGTTCCTCCCAGCATTGGAAGTCTAGGGCGCCTCTGTAGGAACTTCTGTCTTGCCAGAATCAGATATGAAACTGACAGAAAAATCTCCTTAGAGAAGGAAATATATTGTCTGGAGCTTTGTCTCATTCCTTTGGAAATGACCGTATTGTATTTTTATGTAAATAACTCACAACAGTGTGGTTCTTGCAAGGGGGTGAAAGCGAACACTCGTAAGTGAAGTAGAGACACCATATTGTGTTTTCACATCAACAATATACACTATTGCTTGTAATGGGGCCAAAAAACAAATGCACATCCAAGAGGCAAGCTACCTGGTAATTCTGAACATCATCTAACTCCTCCTTCCTACATGCAAGGTCTTATTTGAAACCCACCTTTTTCTTAAAGAACTTGAGGTTGCTCCCACCACTGTCACTCTCATCTAAGCTCCTGTCATGTAATCCCATATCTTCCTGAGCACTTTTGACTCGCAAATCTCAGTCTGGCTGTGGACAGATCATCCTTACCTAGGAATAAGCCCTGTGGAGCAGATGACATATTTCCATTCATTGTTTGTAGGAATGTGCACAGGAGCATGGAGAAGACCTTGGACGAGTGACCTCCCTGAAATAGTCATTAAAACCATTTTCCATTTGTGTGTTTTGTGGAGTTATGATGTGCGTTGTACATTGATATGAGAGAAGTAGCTCTTCACTAGCTGAATCACAGGAATCACAGTGTGTGTGGGGGGGGTGCTCCAAGCTCAGCTGCTTCTTTGAAGGCTCCATGTTGAAAAGCTCGGGCCTTAAACTCCTGAGAACAAATATGTGGAGAGGTATTTACCCATCATGTAGTCCCCCATTAAATTTGGGGGTCTTAAATGAGTCTGTCTCATGGGCCTGTCATGGTGTTGAGAATCTGTCCTTTTCTGTCGCAGCACTCCTTTTTCTGCCGACTGACAGAAGATAAGAAATCAGAGAAGTTCTTCAAGGTCTTTTATGATCGCATGAAAGTGGCTCAGCAGGAAATCAAGGCAACAGTGACAGTGAACACCAGCGACTTGGGAAACAAAAAGAAAGATGATGAAGTGGACAGGGATGCCCCTTCCCGGAAGAAAGGTGGTATGTTTTGGTCTGTTTGACTGGCGCTTACATAGGAGCCCTTTGTTACTCTGCAGGCTTTTTCATGGGTTCCAGGATGCATTCTGACCAGGAGTTGTAGAAGAAGGCCACCACTCTGGTTATGATGTCATCTTTCTAAGTGGCCAAGACAAAGCCCTGCCTCATGCTTAATAAATTTGTAAATATTCTTATATATGCACAATTTTAATTAGTATGCATTGCATTAGCTACTTTTCTTATTTGTGTGGCAAAAAAAAACCTGACAGAAGCAAAGTAAGACAGAAAGGGCTTATTCCAGACCATGGTTTGAAGTTACAGTCCACATCATGACAGGAAAGGCCTGGCAGCAGAAGTGAGAAGCAGCTGGTCACATTGCACCCACACTCGGAAAGCAGAGCATGATGAAAAGGAAATGGTGCCACCCCCATTCAGGGTTGTCCATACCTCCACATCAATTAACCTCATCCAGAAACTCCCTCACAGACAAGCCCAGAGGTGTGTTTCCATGGCAACTCTGAATTCCATCAAGTTGGCAATTGCAATTAAGATCCATGAATATGTGTGTGTGTATAATTTTTTTGAAACAGGGTTTCTCTGTGCATCCCTGGCTATCCTGGACTCACTTTTGTAGACTCACAGAGATCAACCTGCCTCTGCCTCCCAAGTGCTGGGATTAAAGGTGTGTGCACTACCACACCCAGCAATTACAGGCAGCTGTGAACTGCCATGTGGGTGCTGAGATTTGAGCCCTTTGGAAGAACAGTCAGTGTTCTTAACCGCTGTGCCATCTCTCCAGCCCCTCATGAATAATTTTTTAACTGTGTTTTTCTGCTTATTGTTAGAGAAAGTTGAGGAAAATACATACTTTTAGAAGTCTTATCTATCCATGTTATGTGACTTCTCTTTATTTCCAAACTGCAAAGTTTCCTCTATAATTTCTCTTCAACAAAATCTCACTTCAAGTGCTGGGGGCGAGGGGGTAAATCACAAGTTTAAGAGCCAAACAGCCTTGAGGAAATTAATTAACCATTCTGAGCTTCACTTCTCAAGGCTAGTACTAGATTTGTCAATCAAGTAACTGTTGACATTTGGAGAATGTTCCTTGCAGAGGCTATAGGATGTTGAGCAATATTTGTGACCTTTAGCTTGTTAGATGTCATTCACACACCCGTAGGGCAACCAAAAATGTCTCTAGGCATTTCCACTTAGCTGCCGGGTAGAGGTAGGGAGGGGAAATCACACTGTTTGAGAACCACTAGTCTAGAAGTGGGAATAAAGAAAAGAAAACAAAAACAAAACAAAACAACTACCTACCAAGTCCTACTGAGTATTGAGTATGAACCAGGTGTACACTAGCCATTTTTCTGTTGCTATAACAAATACATGAGGAGGCATATAAACTTAGGACCAGAAAACATCTGTCTGAGCTCAGAGTGATTGAGGTTTCAGTGTAGTTGCTTTGGTTGCCTTGGAGCAGATAGCAGAGGATAAAACTGTTCACCTCATGGCAGAGAATCAGAAGAAATGAGGAAAGAAAATCCCACAATCTCTTTCAAGGACACACCCCTCCTACTAACCTGTGACCTCCCACCAAGCCCCACCTCTTAAAGGTTCCATCCATTCCCACACCACTACAGGCTGGGGCCCAAATCTTTTCACACATGAGCCTTTGGAAGATGTTCCTAGATCCACACTGTAGCCAGGCATTGTATCAATTCATGTAAAGCTCAAGTTAACTCTGTATTTAGATAAAATGGTTATTCTATTTTAGAGTTAAGGAAATTGAAGCACAGATACAGTAGGAAGCCACTGAGCCAGCATCAGAGCCCATGTGGTATGTACCTACCCCTATGATGCCATGGTTATCTCATAGGGCTATTCTTCAGACCAGATAAGATAATATACACAAAGTGCTTACTCATGACACCTTGGCATTTGGCAAGGGGCCAATCAGTTGTCCTTCCAGTAACAGTAATTGCTGTTGTGATTAGTATTACATCAAGTGTCTCAGGAGCCCTCTTGAAGTCACTGATGTGCTCACATTTTATGGAGGAAGACGCTGAGGCTCAGTGCCTTAGGTTAGGAGGCTGGCAGAGCCTGTACTAAGGCTTTTGCTCTCTAGCACAGCACAAGGCTCGTTGACATGTTGAAAGCACTCTTGAGTTGCCAGGGCTGGGATCCACATTCATCCTTTCTAGAGACTACGAGGAGATAGTAGCTTGGAGCTGGATTGTTTGTTTTAGCCAATCATACAGATCCCTCACAAATGCAGGAACATGCATTTCTGACTGTCGTGTGTAACATAGAAAATAGAACTTCTGAGGATGTAGCAGTATTGATTGTCACAAGTTTGCCTTTTAGCCAAAGAACCCACCACACAGATAACGGAAGAGGTTCGGGATCAGCTCCTGGAAGCATCTGCTGCCACCAGGAAAGCCTTCACCACCTTCCGGAGGGAGGCCGACCCTGATGATCATTACCAGTCTGGGGAGGGCACCCAGGCTACAACCGACAAAACCAAGGATGACCTAGAGATGAGCGCAGTCATCACCATCATGCAGCCCATCCTGCGCTTCCTGCAGCTCCTGTGTGAAAACCACAACCGAGATCTGCAGGTGAGAGCCTGAGCTGTGGGGGCCCTGAGACCTCCAGGAGAGAGGCCAGGCTGTGGGAGCCCTGAGACTTCCAGGAGAGAGGCCACGCTATGGGGACCCAAACTGCAAGAGAAGTCCTGTGTAGGGAACCTAATATCTACAGGTGGGAAGGCAGATTGTGGGGACCATGAGACTACAGGAGAGGGTTCTGGGTTGGGGAACCTGATACCAACAGATAAGAGCCTGGGGTTGGAGAACCCTAGGATCTGTAAATACTGGAAAACTGGAAGCACAGGAAACCCCAACATCTGTAGGCAAGGTCCCTGGAGACCTCAACACCTACAGCTGGAGTGTGGGATTGGTTGAACCATGGTGTCCTACTTCTCATGGTTCATCTCCGATCACTTAGACTACCTTGCCTGAATTGAGGGTCCAATGTTAATGACTTTCTGGTTAACTAATAATGAAATTATAGATGGGTGATCTGTCCCTTTCTGTCCTCACCAGTATCTCCACAAGGTCAGGCACAGACAGCCTTGTTCTTTAGGGATGCTGGCTCCATATATATTTGGTGTGCATAGGTACCTGTGTGTATACAGAGGCCTCCCTCCAGAAAGTGGTGAAGGCTTTTCTGGTGGCAGCAGATGCTTCCCGGAGCTGATCCCGAACCTCTTACAGTCTGCTACTGTTTGCCGCCAATGACAATAGATGTTCAGGCAGTAATTGAATAGATGAATAGACTATTAAATATATTAAGTGCATTAGATTTACAAAATCAGGTACATAAATCTTACTGAAAACAGCTGTGTGCTGCATAATGACATCGTAGTGTTTGGCAGATCATATATACAGCAGTGTGTAGTACATGTTCTGGGTTAGTAAGCTTGACTTGAACCTGGACAGTCTGGAGCTAGAGCTTGTGATACTAACAGACAATGTGCTATCTCCCTTATGGTCTCCTTGTTTAGAAAGGGCAGAGGCTCTGCTCCAGCGAGCTGCTTCTTTGTTCCGAATCCCTGCCCAGGAGAAGCATGGTGGAGCATGTGGTCCTTAGTATACTGCCTGGCTTTCCTGTCAACTCTTGAACCTGAGGTGCCCACCCCTCTTTTCTTGAGTGGTGTTAGGATGGAAAAGAAAAGTACATCTGCACAGCTCTTAAATAGGATGTCTCTTCCTAAGCCAAACAAGTCAACATTGGTAGTTCTATAAGCTCAAATGGTGATGATCTGAGAGGAATTGATACAGGCCAAATCTAGCAAGAGGAAACCTTTAATTTACATTGCTGACTTCATCTATCAAGGGACCATGGCTGGACCATTTGGTGTTGCCTCAGTCAACCTCCATCATAAAGAAAGGGCATTGTTGAAGAATAATACAGAACAATGAAATGGAACTAGGAGAAGTCTTAAACATTAATGCCTCTGGTTGTTTTTATTTTTAACTAACTGCTCTAAAGACCCTGAACTTTGAAAAGCATCTAGTTCTAGGGTTTTCAACTGACTAAATGAAACCAGACCTTAAAACGAAGGAATTCCCTGTGAGACCCACCATTAGCCATGCTAACCCATTGTATGTCAAGGTATAGATGGCAGTCAATGGTCCACTTCAGGTGTTGACATTCTGGGCTTGACCTTATCCATCCATATCTGGGTGTGGGATCCTGGTTGTTCCTTTGGATGCCCATTGCTTAGTCTTTACTGCTTCAGGCTCAGACACATTAAGCCCAGATCCACAGGGTGAGACTTGGCTCCGGTAGAACAGAACATCCCTCTGCAAAACTCCAGGGTCTGGATATTGTCTCATTGACTGATATTTCTGTGTCCCATGATGAAGTCATTTGTCCCTTTAACCTTAAAAGCGGCGTCATCAGTCAGGAAGGAGAATCAACTAAGGGAAGAGTAAGTGATCTGTGTGAATCTAGGCCCAGGCAACTCAGTTGTGGCATCTTTGTGACTGGAGCCCCCCTTGTGCTGCTAAGCATAGGGATCAGTGCTTTGTACTGTTCTCCCATGTGGTGTCACTGGCCACCACCAACCTCAGGCTCCTCAGAGGAAATGGTGGCAGCAGTTCCTATGCATGTCACTTATACTGGAGAACACTTATTCAGCACCCAGCACTAGTGGTGACCAGACCTTACTCATCCCTCAGTTCTGAGTATCTCAAGCAGGAAGACTGGGTCCAATGAGGTTGCAATACAACATACTAAGTGCTATAAGCATCCACACAACTAATATTTGCTGAGTTCCCAGCTAACCAACCAAGGATGCCTTGAGTCACAGGGACAGTGCTCATAGGCGGGTTCTGAAAGGCTTCTGGTTTCACAGTCTCGCCCTGCCTTCCCTCTTCCTCCCTCTTTCTTTCTCCCAAAAGTGTGTGTGTGTGTGTGCGTGTGTTTGTGCAGGATATACTCACATATTTTAAAAAGACATAGCAACTTTATGTTTGAAGGTACATAAAGATTTTCCAATTAGGTGCTTCTAAACAACTTTTGTCTTAACTGTAGAATCCTTTGCTTGAAGACATCTTGTGCAGAAAAGGACTTAAGCTGAGCAGTAGAACAGAGCAAACTGCCCCTGTGTGAATGGAAATGAGAGTGTCCCAGAGTCTTCTTCCCCCAACCCTCATCTGTAGGAGTTCTAGAGAGCATGGGGGCATTTCTGAGAATGAAAGTGCAGTAATGAAACTCAACCTTCCTCGGTGTGGTCATTTTAAAAATCAAGTTTAAGAAGGAGGCATGGAGCCGAGTGTGGTCACTCACGCCTTTAATCCCAGCACTCGGGAGGCAGAGGCAGGAGGATCTCTGTGAGCTCAAGACCATCCTGGTCTACAAAGTGAGTTCCAGGAAAGCCAGGGCATAACAATACTCCACTGGCATTGTATTTGTGAGAAACCAGTTCTCAAAACGACAGTAAGTGGGATGTACCTACTCAGAATGCCACGATTTAGCAGAGTCCTGGGACAGATGATGTGACACTTTCATACATATTGAGGGAGTTTTTAAAAGAGGCTTCTAACCTACCCAATCTCCAGTCAGTGAATCTAGGAACACACAGGGTCCCGAGGACACTGGAGATTCTCAGGAATGATTCTCAGTTTTTCTTATGGCTGCCGAGCAAGAGTGGTCTGCTCCCTGGTACAAGGAAATGCAGATCTGCTCAGAGAGAGGAAGCCCCAGCCTTCTGAGGCAGCTGTCTCTGGGCTCGTGCCAATCTCTTGTCATATGTATAAGTTTGACTTTCCTATTGGTCGATGTTCAGTGGAGAAAAAGACACTGAGTTTGGCCTTGCCAAATGGACCATTGCTGCCCTGCCAAGCAAGCCCTGCTTAGTCAGAAATCTGATGAATGACCGCCCTTTCACCAGCTTGTGTGGTTTCGAGTGTTTGCTGAACCAGCCTGAGCTTCCCTGTCCCCAGGTTAAAGGCCCCAGGCACATGAGCAGAGGCCTGAAACCTTTCCCCTTCACCCTTCTTCCTCCAGAAAAGACCTCAGTTTCTTCATGCTGAGGAGACAGAGTGGTGGGCGCTAAAGGTGGGTTGACAAAACTTTCTAGGGCTCCTCAGTGAAAAGACAGGAGGAAATAGATCTAAGTTAGGACAGGGGAGATTCCAGCTAGACACTGAAAAAACCATGAGATGGCCTTCAACGGGGATCCCATGAACTGATAACATTTCGTCCTCGTTTCTCTATTTGTTCACTTGAAATCAGATTATTGCAACCAGTTTTGATAAAGCACACAGTTGTACCAACCCTGGGTAAGCTGCCTGCAGCTCTGAGCTGTGGATATGGCTGCGGTGTTGTTAAGGCACCTCTCCAATGTGGAGACCGTAAGTCCACCAGGGCATCAAGCCGAGAAAGGTACCCTTGGGAGGTTCCCCTCTCACAACCTGGGGGCACTTCAGAGGCAGGCAAAATTCCTGGACAAAGTGATGTTATACTACATCCTGGAAAGGGAGGAGTCAGGGGAGAGACCAGGAGAGTCTGTCAGACAGGGGGAATGCTATGTGGGAGCCCCAGAGGCAAGAAAGTGAAGAGTGCTTAGAGGATAAGAAGTTAATCGCTGCTGCCAGAGAACACTGGTAGGAGCAGTGACTTCATGCAGCAGAGAGGAACATGCTGGGAACAGTCATGTCCCAGTGATAGGCCTCAGAAGGAATGCTGTGAGTTTGCATCTTAAGCCCCCTCTTACCCCTGTGTGTTGGGGATCTGCCCAGCCTTTAGACAGGCAGCACCTTCCTTTAGTTGTCACAGCAAGGGAAAAGCTGGATGAAAGCCTCCTCTGCCTTCCTGTAGCCCTGAAAAATACTCACTTACCTTAGGAAAGCCCACACGGTAGTACTCCTGAGTAATCTGTGACTCCTCTGTACCACACTGGAACTTGGACAGTTATTATTGAGTGAAAAAGACTGACATTAAACTGGGGTGGGGGTAGGTGTGTGTCCTGATGGCTTAGCCCATTACCAGCTCTACCCCATGCTGTCACGGTGCTTCTGTTGCACAGGTCAATCATGAATAAATCCTCTTCCTAAGTTTTCTAATGACAGGAAGTATTTAAATAAAAGAGTTGTATCTCTTCTGTACAGAGAAAGCTGTTCCCCTCCTTACTCTGTGTAGGAATATCTGGTACAAAACAATTTATATTACACAATAATCTTATGATTTATAAATCTGCTTTTTTGTAACCTACAGTATGACTTAGAGATCTTTCCCCATTGGCATGCGAGGACCTACTCAATGTTTCTAATTCATAATATGAAATCTTATGGGTATACTATATTTTTTTAGCTGTTCCCACTGTTGTAAACAGTGCTATCATGAATGTCTAGTACATACTTTGTGAATAGAAGTGGAATAACCACATCAAAGCTTATGTCCACTTTGCCTTTCTGTTGATATTATCTTTTTTACTTCCCAATTTCTACAGTAAACATTGCCCACTTTCTAACTCTGAGATTAATAATATTGTAATTGATATGTGACTCATTATAGGAGTCTCACACAAGTGCCTCTTTATCAAAATACCCAGCTTTACAAGACTACAGCCTTTACAAGGAAAGCTATTGCTTTCCTTATCTTGTTGAGGAAGGATCTTGCTGTGTGTCTCTTGGAGAATACAGTCAGGCACACATGCATGAACACACACACACATGCACATACACACAGATACACACAGGCACACACACATGTGCACACTTACTCTTTTACTTTAGTAGTGGAAATGGTCATGAGCTAGAGCTAAACCTCTCTCTCTCATTCCGTGTGTGTGTGTGTGTGTGTGTGTGTGTGTGTGTGTGTGTGTGTGGTGATTGTTCTCAGTGCCAACGGTGGGAACCAGGGGCCACATGCATGCTAGACAAACTCTCTTCCTCCTAACTAACCTTGCAGCCCTTAAGCCAGCCTCTAACATCTGATTTTGTAGTGACTGTACTTAGTACTAGTCTTGTGTGTCCAGCGCACACAACCCTCTAACCACCCAATAAGAAGATGGTAGGCAAGGGTAAAGGAAGAAATAAACAGAGGGTTAGGGGATAGATCTGTTGAGAAAGTGCTTGTCATGCAACTATGAAGACCAGAGTTCAGATCTCTAGCACTCATGTAAAAAGCCAGATATAGCAGCACATGCCCATAATCCCAGCACACAAAAGTCCCTGGTGCTGACGGGGCAGCCAGCCTGGCTAAATTAGTGAACTCCAGATTCAGTGAGAGACTCTGCCTCAATAGAGTGGAGAGCAGTCAAGGAAGATAACCAGCATTGGCTGCTGGCCTCCACACAAATAGATACACATGTTCACCCATGCATACATGTATACACACACAGAAACAAACCCACTGCATATGCATCTGTACCAAGATTAATTTTGTTAAAGGAATAAATGGGAAAATGAGAATTCATACCAAAAGAACCTAAAGTGGATTTCTAAGAGAATTCCTCCTTCCCTGAATCTCATATAGACATATTGGAGAAAATGCCACAGTCTGGTATCTGTAGATGAAGGCCACAGGTTGACCCTCCCTGGGCCATAAAGACTCCTCTATCCCATATTGCACATGTCTTCATGACAGCTGATCAGTCCAGGACACCAGCCTATTAGAGACACTCAAAGTAGCAGGATGAATGATCTCCCTCTTCTCTTTAACTTTGCTCTTGCACACCCTATTGCAGAATTTCCTCCGCTGCCAAAATAATAAGACCAACTACAATCTGGTGTGTGAGACATTGCAGTTTCTGGACTGTATCTGTGGGAGCACAACTGGAGGCCTTGGTCTTCTCGGACTCTACATAAACGAGAAGAATGTAGCCCTGATCAACCAGACCCTGGAGAGTCTCACCGAGTATTGCCAAGGGCCTTGCCACGAGAACCAGGTAATTGTTTGTACTCTGGGATGAGAGCAAGATATATTTATTATTTGGGAAAGCTAACAGAACTCATCCCGAAGATTCCTACGCCTACCTGTCAATCTTAAGGCGCTCATGAGGCAGGAGATCCTTCCCCACCAGGGTAGAAGCTTCTGTGGTGCTTTCTCGTAATCCAGAGCTTTACTCAGTGAATGAGTGGGATTGACCGTATCTTCTTGGCTTTGCTCAGTCTAATATGATTCGGTGTAAGTATCCAATTATAACTTGACTTTTAGGGGTAAGTAGTAAGGTGGAAATTAAACTAGCACCTCTGCAAATAGTGACCTATCCTACATACTAGAAAAGATCAAAATGTGATTCCTTGAAACTCCTCGCCACCCAGCTAGAGAGAAAACACATGATTCCTGTGAAACAGCATGGAAGCAAGAAGAGAACATTTGTAGTTGAGATTTTACATCGTGGACTTCTGGGAAAGGAAAGGCCAGCTAGTCTTGACTGACCTCCCAAGAGCTGTCATTTTGGAGTAGAGCCCAATGTCTTCCTTTTTTCTTAAGTAAGAGTCATTGCTCGCAGATGGCATCTGGAAGATTCTATGAGTTTGAAATTCAGGGCTAGAATGACTGTGATTTTTAACTCTAGTTGGTAGTTCCTTCCTGAATGGAGAGCTGGCAGATGAAGGCTTCAAATGGTTGGTTCTAAACCCATGGCCAGGGAAAGAATGAGGTGCTGCGTTAGTTGGGGAAAGCAGGACCCTCACTCCAAGGAAAGCAGTTTAAAGTAAACAACTTACCATGTGTGAAACCCGAGTCGTAGTGTGAGGGCAATTTGGTAGATCCACTTCCTTCTCCTGGTTCCCCGATGAACAAGATGGTATAGGTCTGGTTATTAGAAAGAACAAAGAAATGCAAGGTTTCTGGTGATATGTATGTGAGTTTCCTTAAGACTTCAAGTTTATTTTCATGCTACACCAAGGCTTATTGAAAGGGACAGACTGGGATAGTTTGTTCTCCAGTCAAGGATCCTAGTTGGGGAAAGCTGATCCATTTTGATGCCATGCAAACTGAGCCAGAAGCTTGCTCTCTAAGCTTAAAGCTTAAGCAGAAGTACTAAATTCACAAGATGAGTGATGTAGAGAGAATGGAACACAATTTTAAAGGCGAAAGGGGGCTCAGATCCTGGTATCAGTCACACACCATATTTTCCTATAAGAACAAAGCCGATTGCACGGCACTATTTGGATTAGACTCAGCCAATTTATCAGTTAGGGTGTATGGGGACTTTCCTACTATTTACTGTTAATTCTGAAACTAGAGATCTTCATCTGTCTTTTATTTTTACCACTTTCTCACGGAAAATTGCACTCTCCCCAAACGACATTACTGGGAGTGGTAAGCATTGTGTCGAAATAGTGGTTTAACCTGTTGGCCTTTGACGTCTGATTTATGACCAGCATTTGTGTAAATGCCTGTGTGTGTGTGTGTGTGTGTGTGTGTGTGTTTACACAGAACTGCATCGCCACCCACGAGTCCAATGGCATCGATATCATCACAGCCCTCATCCTCAATGACATCAACCCTCTGGGAAAGAAGCGGATGGACCTTGTGTTAGAGCTGAAGGCAAGTGGAGACTGAGAGCTAGAGGCAGCAGCCTTTGGGAACAAGTCAATTTGTGCTTTGCCTGGCATGTGACCCAGTTGGTATTGTGAAACTAAGTGCCGAAGCCAGTTCTGTTTAACTGAACATATGATCCACATTGCACATTCTGACCTAAAATGCAGAACTTAGTTCTTTCCAAAGAAGGGCCTTGGGAGAGGGTACCAGCTTTTCAGTTAGGTCTCCTAGAATGAAGAGCTGTCACCAGAACTGAGAAACAAATTCATAAGGCATCCAAGAATAAAAAGCCTCAATTCTGAAATCCAGTGGGGGTCTGGAAGAAGAGAAATACCATTCATTCCTCTATGCTTTCTGAGCTTACTGCCTCTGGGGAAAGGGGTCAGCAAAAGAACAGTAGAACTGAGCCCTTCCATTGTCTCAAGATATGAATTTTTACTTAGTCAAGGAACACCTTTTTCTGTTCTGTCATTGACTCTGCAGAAGGGTAGCTGATAATGTTGACTTAAAATAAGGAGATTCAAAAAATCCAATTCTGAGAATTGAACTTACAACCTACCTTGATGTGGGATGCTGTTTGGAAATGTTAGGATCTCTGAGCACATGTCCTCCTCTGCTGTTCCCACATTAAGGAATGCTGAGATTTATGCTCTCTCTTACACCAGAAGACAGCAGGAAGGACTGTCATGACTGTAAAGTAGCCTGGAGCTACCGAGGTCAGCTGAGAAGCTCATGTGCATTTACTGCATGAAGGGCAACAGAGGAAAACAAGGGCTTAGGAAGAGATTAACACAGTTTTCTCCAGGAACTGCATGGTTAATTTTACTTTTCCTTTAGTATTTAGAACTAAGAGTCCAAACTCATGGTTGATTTGAGCATATGGTTTAAATGGAATTTTTTAACGCTGTTTTTTTTCCTTCTGATAAATACTTTATACTTGACTTGAATATCATTCAAGCTCTCGTATGGCTACCATTTATCAGAAAGTACATGATGATTATCCAAAATAGCCTGACATGTCCATGTGTTCTGGTTGGCATTTCAGTGCCTTTTTTTCCATGAATTTAGCAGTCTGGGGATTATGATAGAAATAGGTGTGAGCTCAAGGACCAGTCTGAACTTCTGTGACCCAAACTGGGGAGGAAAATGTGTCTCTATTCCCAGTCCCAAGAAAGGAAACACAAACTTTTGAGACTTATATACAAAGAAGTATGTAAGTTACAGACGTAGGGATTAAGACAAGAAATGCCAGGGGTGGACACATGGACATTATTAACGTGATGGGAAATTGTGTCCTGGTGGATGTGAAGTGTTCCTGTGGGCCATTTTTGTTAACTAATAGTGTATGTACACATGATAATTAGGAGATATAAAAGCTGAAGGATTTTAGGACAGAGAGAAATTACATTTACTGCCTGTATATTTACATATATTTACTGCCTGTATATTTACATCTCTGTCACACAATATCCAATAACAGAATATTTGGGAAAAAAGACATCGTATTTATACTGAAAATGTTTATACTTTTTACCTTATTCTTACTCCAAAAAGAGTATAGTCTAAGTGTTGGCACAGCATTTATGCCATATCAGGTCTTACAAGTAATATAGAGATGAAGTGTACAAAGAAGATGCATACATTATATGCAAATGCTATTCCATTTTATATGAGGCTTGAGCATCTGAGAATCTAGGAACCATAGGGTCCCCTGTGGATGCAGAGCAAAGACCACACCCACCAGCACCCATGTGTAAATTGTCTATTTTTGCTTGAACTTCTGTGGTGTTTACTAGCTGACAGATCATTCCTGGGGGCAGTGTCTTACATGTGTGCTACTGAACAATCTCTTGCACCTGTGCGCCTGTTCTGGGGTTCCAGAGGTTGTCAAAGATTCCAAAATTACAATGCATGTCCTAACAAATACAGTCCTCTTAGACACAAGTCAGACTCTGTATGCATGCTTCTGAGGTCCCCAGGAGCACACCCTCTGCCTGGTGAAGATCCTCTGGATGTAGTTGGTCATGGGGTGGACCTATCTGTCTAGCCAGGGTGCATACCCATGTCAGCTGGGCACGTATGTCCAGGCAGCTCCTTCATACCCCTCCTCATGGTTCTCTCCATCTAGAACAATGCTTCGAAGCTACTCCTGGCCATCATGGAAAGCAGACATGATAGTGAAAATGCAGAGAGGATTCTATACAACATGAGACCCAAGGAACTGGTGAGTTGTGGCTGATCCCTTGGCAGTGGCACCAAGGAACCTCAGAGTGAAATCTGGGACAGAATAAAGGACCTGCTTTGTTGAGCTTCTGAAAACATTCCTCAGATCAGAAGTAACAAGGATCATGTAATCCAGGCCTTTGACTGCAGAGAGAAGTATGCCAATGGACATGAGGTGTGTTGCTCTGTCCTATGAGCACAGACCTCGTAGAAAAGCTTCCCTCCCCTTGGCTCGCTCATGGAAAACAGTGTTCAGTGAGTGAGTCTCAATACATATCCATAGCACAGTCCTTTGACTATGTGTCACCTTAGCCAGCTCCTTGAACTCTCTGAGCTGCACATTCCAGATCTGTAAAAGAGAAAGTAATATTACCTACATTGGAGGGTTGTTTTCAAGTCTAGAACATAAGAGTCAGTCACATCAAACCTTTAGCACAGTACCTGACATGTCTTCCTATATGCATTGAGGCCCATTTTCTTCTCTGTATTTGCTATTAGGCAAGTGTTCTATCCCTGATCTACACTCTCAGCTCTTGGTTTTGGATGTTGTTGGGTTGTGGGGGGGGGGTGTTTATTTTGATTTGTTTTTCTGCAAAGGGTCGGGTAGGAGTAGGAGGTTGAGACATAGACCCATGTAGTTCAGGCTGGCCTCAAACTCCCTGTGTGGCTGAAGCTGTTCTTGAACTCTGGATCATCTACCTCCACCTCCCAAGAACTGGGGTTATGCATGTGCACCATCATTTCCTGACAGCTGTGATTGCTTGAAATAATGACCTGCTACCACCCAAGGTGGCCTCAAACTCCTGATCCCTTTACTTCATACACGGGGATTACTGGTGTGTCACCACACATAGTCCCCTGACACATCCTTTTAGGACTTACAAGTTCACATCTGTTCTTGGTGCCAGCAGTCTGGACAACTGGAAAAAGAGTCTATTTTGAATGTTGATGTTTGGGTTTTGTTTTTTAAAAAGGTGACCTGATTTATTTTCAAAGAGTGACATTCATGATGGGCTGTGACTCCTATGTTGGGAGTTGGTGGTTTGAACTGTGAAAGGAGCAGTGTTCAAGGACGGGTGATATGAGCTGAGTCTATGTGGACTTTACCCCATGTAAATAAACTGTAACTGACAGACTTAAATGGGGGCATTAAAACATTTCTGCCTCCTGGTGACCTGGATGTGCACTAGAGATCAGACCAAAGTCCCTTTATGTGTTCCTTTAAATAAAAGTTCACAGCAGCCTCGTTCTTTGATCCCTGAGGTCAGGGAGTGAGTTCTCAGCAGAGACAGGAATCTCTGCAAGTTTACATAACAGCTTATATAACTGGGGGTAACTGGGTATCTAAGGGTCATTATTTAGTAGGGTCAGAATGGCCTTTTCATAGAACCCATTTCAGCTCTTATCAAACAAGAATATTCCCTGGCTCTTCAAGACTGTCTTGGGGAGAGGAAATGCCATGACCCTTGCTATGGTTGCCACCAACTCTTGGGTTGCCCCCTTGTGGTTAGAGAGCATTATTCTCGATAATAGAGAGGGTCAAGTCTTCTTGGAGCAACCAGGGCTCTAAGAAGACAAATGGGAAGGAAGTTTGAATATTCAGAACACATCCACGTAAGCATGCTTGCATCTATGCATGTACTCAGCATATGTAACATGCTGGGTTTGGTTGGTTTTAGAACTGCTTTGAAAACAAGCTTGGAGAGTGAGGGTCTCATCCCCAAAGTTAAGTCTGTCAGCTGACCTGCCATCAGTACGGAATGAGTGACTTTCCACACACTTCCTCTTGGATAATGAGAAGGTCCCAAATAACGGCTAGTGGCAATGAAGAAGGTGCCCCAGGCTGAAGTGCCTTCTGAATCACCAAAGGAAGTGATTATTTCTTAGTATAACTGAACATATTTATTCTTAGTGTTTGAATTATTAAATTCTGAATGATATGTTTATTTAGGAAAGCTTGGCAGGGCACTGTGCTGACTGCCAGGGGAGGGATTTAGGTGTAAGCAACCCATCCTCTTCACCCTGGGAACCAAAGTGAGTGAGAACAGTCAACAGGCAGTACCACACTCTAAGAAGTTTGCTACTAGGTTGTGAGGTGTCCTAGAGTCAGGCAGTTAGTTAGCTGTGAAGGGTAGTGGCTATGTTCAAATCCTAGCTCATTAACGTTGTCCTTAGAAATGTTCTTTTATCTCTTTATTTTCACATCTATAAAGACATTTCTCAGACCTCATAAAATGTTTGTGAGCATTACATTTTAACAGAATGTCAGTGTACTGAGCACAGTGCTTGACACAGAATGTAGGTTTTCAGTAGGTGGTAACTTATGTGGTTACCTTCCCATGGGGTAGGCTCTGGGAGACTTGGACCCAAAAAGTAATTGCACTACTTTCCCAAAAGCTAGTGGTTTGCTTACTAGTTTTTTTTTCCCCCTGAAGGGAGCAATGGTTGGGATAAGGAGGTTTTGATGTGTATATATCACATTTTGCCATTTTCAAGGGTTTTGTTGATGCTGGTGGTAGAAGTGTGTGTGTGCACATGGTAGGGGGTGTGGCACATGTGCAGAAATAAAGAACAAGCTCTCTTTCTCCACTGTGGGTTCCAGGATTCTGGTTTCAGGGTTCAGACTTGGGTCTTCAGCTTTCATGGCAAAGCCCTTTTAGCCAATGAACCATCATCTCACCAACACTTTTTTCCCCTGTCAAGATTTTTTCATAACCACCATTGATTTCTAAAGCAGAAGGATATGAGCCAGTCATTGACTGTGTTGGTCCAAGTAGAGTGAATGAACTTCTCTTGTGGGTGAAGGTGGTGCTCGCTGCCAGGATCACGGTAACTAAGTAGTCTCAGGCTGCACCCAAGCCTGACAGGATGGGATATAGTCCTTGGTGCGCAGTGTGTGCTCCGGGACTAGGGACTATTGTCTAAGCTGTAGATGCCAGTCCTGCCTAGGTCAGCCTCGAGTCAGAAGATGTGTTCTTTTGTCCCTTCCCAAAGGTTGAGGTGATCAAGAAGGCCTATATGCAAGGCGAAGTAGAATTTGAGGATGGGGAGAATGGTGAAGATGGAGCTGCCTCCCCCAGGAATGTAGGCCACAACATCTACATCCTCGCTCACCAGGTACAGCCCTCTCTCTCGCCCTTCTAGACTCCCCCAGCATTCTAAGCTGGAGGTGCCCTGAGCCTGACTCTTCCTGGAAAGCTTTCTCCTAGCACTGGTTGTTCCCCATGTGAACATGGCTTGCAGGTGTGTTTGGCAACCTGCCGCAGTGGGCTGAGTTCCAGGACTGCCATTTTCGCAGTGTGGTAGATCAGGGATTTGGAAATCTCCATGTTCTGTTCACACATCTACCCTTGAGCCCGTGGTATTGGATACTTGGTCTGGAGCCACTGAGGAGTCTTAGGCATTTTATAAATACTAATGAATTTCTCTTAACCTAAAGAAATAAACCTGAGCCTCCTTGCCTATCACATTTGGGGATCTGTGGGAACCTGTCCTTACAATTTCCCTTTGTTTGCCTTTCTGGGTGATACTTTCTGCCCTGACACCAAAATGCCATATTTCATAATCTCTTCCCAAATTGCTAGGTTTTTGAAGTTGCTTCTTCTTTGGGTATACTGGTGTGCCTTCAGTTTCTGGGTGGAGATGGGCAAGCTGTAGCCCAGCTGGAGACTTGCATGTCCTTTCCTTATCCCCTTTTAAACTGGGGTACAGGACCTGGGTGTAGCACAGTGAAGGCCAGAGACCTGGAGTTGCCAGGTCCCTGCCCCTGCATTACCTGCTGAAGGATTTCAAACACTCTTCTGTCCCAGGTTGCCCTCCACACTCAGAATCTAGTAACCAAAGGACTAATGGGGTGCACAGAAAACGTCATGTCCCTCCTGCCTGGCTTAAAAATCAGAGAAAAGGGAGATCCTGCATGGGCATGAGCTCTCCATTCTTTTATGCCAAACTCTCAAAATAGCCTCTGCAAAGCAGAGCCGAACAGAAGGGAGCAGTCCTCTTGCTTGGTACCTTGGCCTCTGGCTTACTGCTGCTCATTTTGCATTGTTTTTTTTTTTACTCAGAAAAGCTGTGGGTGGAACTCAGTTGATAGAGTGCTTTCCTAGCATGCAGAAAGCCCTGACTGCTGTGCATCTATAAAACCAGAACTCTGGAGGAAGAGACAGTAGAATCAAAAGCTACATAGGTCATCCTCAGCTACATAGCAAATTCAAGGCCAGTCTAGAGACCCTGCCTTAAAGAAATAAACAAACCCAGAGTTAAAAAGTAGCTCTTAAACTGGGTGTGATGGCACACACCTTTAATCCCAGCACTCGGGAGGCAGAGGCAGGCAGATCTCTGTGAGTTCAAGGCCAGCCTGGTCTACAGAGTGAGTTCCAGGACAGCCAGGGCTGTTATACAAAAAAATCTTGTCTCCAAAAAAAAAAAATAAATCTTAAAAAAAAAAAGTAGCTCTTATAATCCTTGACTCCCAGTTCCTCTTTGCTTGTGTTCTAGTTGGCTCGGCATAACAAAGAACTTCAAACCATGCTGAAACCTGGAGGCCAGGTGGATGGCGATGAAGCACTAGAGTTCTATGCGAAGCACACAGCACAAATTGAGGTAAAACAAACAAAAAACACGGTCAAGCCATGAGCAGGGAGAGGCATGAACAAGGTCAGGTAGCAAGGCCTGGACCTTCAATGGATGGTACCCTGTACCAGGATTGGCATGTTCTCACTGTTCTGAGCAGTGAAAAATGTTGGAGTATTTCCTATTTACTGTGTTCCCTGCTAGGTACTAGATTTCCAGTGCTGGCCAAAACTATTATGATTACTGCCTAAGGTCCAGAGGGAGACACACACACGGATCAGATCCACACATATGTAACTACAAATTCCGGCCAGCTCCTAAAGCAAGTGGGTCGGGCTGAGGAGGTAGCTCAGTTCATAACGCATTTGGTAAGCAAGCACCAGTTCAACTCCCAGGACTCACATAAAGAAATCTAGGTGCAGTGTCATGCTCTGTAATCCCCATGCTGGGGAGGCATAGGCAAGTAGATGTCTGGGCTTGCTTGGCCTACTTAGAGATCCTTTGATCAATGAGAGACCCTGCCTCCAAAAAGAAAGGGCAACAGACAGGAAGAAAAATAATGCCATAATAATGATAATGCCTGATAAATGATATAAATTTTGCCTCTTTGTGTGCACACTACCACCCACACGCATATATGAGCATATATACATGTGAAGTCTAGCAGAGGAACTGCTGTAGATTATAGTAGCCCAGAAGGTCTGTTCTAAAGAAATGGTATCCAAATACAGAGTGAAAAAACACAAGACTGAAGCAGGCAATTCTCAGAGGGATATGCTTTTCTGACCTCTAGGAAGCAGGTCGCAGGTAAGGGGTGCAGCTGGAGAAGGCGTGGATGGCTGGAATTGAGTGAGTTGAGGGAAAATGGTGCAAGTTAAGGAGAGGAAACAACACAAAACATTCAAGGCTTACACACTCTCCTGGGAAGAAGGCTGCTCTTCGTCCACGGAGCAGCGGAACTGCTACTGTCTCATCCATGGAAGCCCTACCACCCTCTTTGCATTTTGAACAGGACAAAATACTCACTGACCTGCCGAAGTCTGTGACATCATCTCTACCTGGCAAACGGAGGAGCTCTTCAGTAAGGCTCAGAGAGAATACACCCTTCTCTCTTCCTCACTGTCACAATTAGAGTTTTAGTCCCAGGCTGTCTGACCCCTGAGTATGGGGCTCACTTCCTATCACCTCCATTGTCTCTTAGCATCTGATTGGAAACATGTCTGGCTCCCGGGTCTAGGGAGTCGGAATGTTGTACCTTGTTTTGCTAATGAATTTCTTATCAATATCGGAAGAGGGATTTGGCAGACCTAACAGACTCATTGGGCAGGATGACACATTCAGGATTGAGGCTCTTCAATAGTCTGCTCTTACCTGCAGTCTCAGCTCTCTGGGTCATCCTGATGAAATGCTTCATTTATCCAAATCATCAGCCATGCCAAATGAATGTGGACTCATTGTCTGGATTCATTGATCCTGACCAGAAGCTTAGCCAAAAGGCCAGCTATTCCTCTGTGTCCTCTAGTAGACAAGCTTGACAGTGCAGAAGGTTGAAGATGAATAGATTCTGAAGGTGTGATCCATCTCTGTGGCCCAGCTGGGAGGGGACTGAAAACTGGCGAAGATGAGAAGCATGAACAGCTCTTACTACTAGGGGTAGAGAAGGAATGCCTTTCTGTCCTCCTGACTCCCACTGCTAAATCTGCTTAAACGATGTAAATTTAAAAACCGTCTAGCCTCTGAACCCTGCCCCTGGCTGGCCGAGACCCTCCCTTTGATGCTCCTTTGGGTCATGTATGCAAATCCAGGGCTCTGTGTCGTAGGTGCTTGAGGCTTTGCTGGCAGACTCTGCACCCTTCGCCCTTCAGCCATAGGATGCAGTTCTTGCCCGGGGTCTCCCTCTCTCCTCCTGAAGCCAGCTGTATGTCTCTTTTGTGCTTAGGTGAAGGAAGGAATGTCCTGCCTGCTAGTCTGCATGAAGCAGGTGGCCACATCATAGCAGATATATGGGACAGGTCCTGGGTCCCAGGCAGGTTCTAGGTCCTAACCACACACTACACTTCCAGTTAAAGCAGGCTGGCTTTGAACCAAAACCATCCTGACAACAAAGTGATTCAGAAGCCCCCCCCCCCCCCCCAAACCTGAGCTCCAGCTAGATTCATAGGAATCCATGGTATAGAGACTATGTTCTTCTGTACCTATGGAGTCAGAGCAGTGAGAACCTGTCTGACTTCCACAAGAGTTTCCCACCACAACCTGGCCTGAGTCACCTCTCTTGCCCCATCAGGGAAAAAGGTATTGAGAGAGTGAACAGACTCTTCCTGCCAAGGCTGTCAGCCCTGGGCTTCACCTGACCTCAGCGTCTGGGGAAGAATGTAGAAAGGCCAAGAGGCCATGTCTCTGGTGTGCTACAGCCTGTGGCCTTTTAGAACACTCTGTCCTTAAAACTGTGACTTAGTCCAGTGTCCTATAATTGGAAACTCACTACTCTGGAGACAGAGCCCATCTGAGGAGAGAATGGAGGAAAGCTGCAGGCGCCCACACCTGCAGCCCCACAAAGCCAGTTGAAGGGACACTGATGCCCCCAGAGGCAGTTGGGCATATTGGCTCATGCATCACATATTCCAGACATTAAGACAAGATGTAGGAGGCCATTGTAGCTGTGCTATAAAAGCAAAGGTCTGCTCTAAAAGTTCCTATCCAGGGATAACCCAGGTTTTGCTATCTGAGACAGAATGGTGGGTGAGGCTTATACTATGACCCAACATTGCCCTATCCAGTATGATAGCCATCACGCCGTGCCTATTAAATCAAAATTAGATGCAAGTAATTATTCTGTTGCTCATTTGCAAGACCTGCATTGCCTACTTCTCAGTGGCCTCTGAGACTAGTAGCTGTCCTCCTGGACACACAAAGAATGGTCCCATCATTATAGACAGTTCTATTGTACAGTTCCAATGTACCATCCTCAGCTGAATGTTTTAACAAAACTCAGTATAAATTGTTCAGTATGAAAGCTGGTCATATTTAAAGGAAAAGGAGGAGTGGGTTTCCCACCTGTTCATTTCCACCAACTAATTTTTATACTATACAGTAATGATATCTGTTGCTACTGAGAGTTTTAGCCAGGCTGAGCTTGTTAGCTTGTGACATTGTGCTAGTTGTTTTTCAGTTTATCAGGTGTTTGGCCAGACAAACACTTTCAGCAGTATCTAGTCAAGGGTGCACACTGTTCATGTACAGTCTCAAAAAAGAATCTTTTTCAGGTACCTTAGGAGTATGTAGACTGTAACTATAATAGTTTTATGATTCTAGTGATTTTTTTTAAAGATGAATATTTTATGTTATGGTCACAAAATTAAAACCAGTATTTTAAAATGAGAAGTATTAAGATATTATAGGGGGAAGTTGATCACATTCAAATGAATGGTGTATGAAGTTACACAAATTCTTAAAGACTTAACAGAACTTTTATGTCTGGTGTGTGCGTGCACACACACACACACATACTGACACACATCCCAGCCGAGGCTTTCAAATCAGACAAATTCACATTATCCTGAGCCTTGAACCCCGAGTTCACTGCCAATAGCAAAGCAAAAAGAATCGTCATAAAAGGCTTTGAAAATAACTGCTTACCCTCCATTTTAACCCTAGATTGTCAGGCTGGACCGAACAATGGAACAGATCGTCTTCCCTGTTCCCAGTATCTGTGAATTCCTGACTAAGGAATCAAAATTGCGAATATATTACACCACAGAGAGGGATGAGCAAGGCAGCAAGATCAATGACTTTTTCCTGCGCTCTGAGGACCTCTTTAACGAAATGAACTGGCAGAAGAAACTTAGAGGTGAGTCATAGAGCCTAGGCTTGCTCTGCTCAGGAATGTGTAGCTCTGAGGCCTCACACTTGGCCTGGGGAGTGTGTGTACCTCTGAGAAGAAGATACAGTTGGTGATGGTGTCCCCCTCTGTATACTGAGAACTTTGGTGTTTCAATATATGCGCCCAGTCTAAGGGCTCTAAATGGGCTGAGTTCATGCAGCATTTGATTTGATTGGCCCAGGGGCTCCGTGGATGACTTGAAGTGCCTGTTTGGGTTTTTCCCTGTGGAAAATAATTAGACACAGAAAAGACCAGGCCTTTTCCTGCACAGGATAATTCCCTTAGGGTGAGAATGCAGATTGGCATACACCTGTTCCTGAGACTCATCTATTTTTCCTCTGACGGAGTAGCTCAGGTTCAAACCTCACAGTCATTTTATAGGCAGTACAATTGTTTGCCATGTGAGATGTAGCATGGCTCACTGCCGTGGCCAAACCCATGGCCAAGCCCAGCCAAATCAAATGGAGATTACTCGGCTAAGACACATTTATAGCACTTCCCCAGAGGGCTTCTGGGCTCCCAGTTTTCATTAGCGTTTTAATGTGACCCTTCAGCACCAGCACTGTACCTGCAGTGGCTGTTGTGACCAACTTTGAAAGGATTGTGCTTTATTTGTATGTGTGAGTTGGAAGCCAGGTTTTTGGGTTTTTTTTTTTTTTTTTTTTTAAACTCCAAGGCCAAGCCCTAGTTGAGATCTTTCAGGTTTTTTTGCAGGGTGTGGCTGGAGTAGGGGAGAGCTGCATCAGAGAACAGTTTCCGGGACTTCTTGTGCTCTCTGATCCCTGCCAGTCTGAGCAGAGCCAGACCTGCCTTCCTTAGCAGACCTGCCTTGTCTGTCTTCCTCCTCATTTCCCTTGTACCTCTTTGCACACATGGCAAAGAGTTAGGCAATCTGGGTAGTAGCAGGTCCTCAGCACCAAGGAGGGGAGGAGAGCTCTCTTCAACTTCCCCTGTCTGCTGCCTCTGTGAACACAGGCAGGTAACTTACCTGTTCCTAGACCTTCAGCTCTCTGGTGACCAGTAAAGATTCATTTATCCAAGAGAGGCCATCTCATTGTTTCAAGATTTTTTTTTCCAGTCTTTCTGATTTTTGAAAAATAGTATTTATTTTAGGGAAGTTTATAAACAACTTTACTTGTCATCTGAAAATTTTTAATTGCCTTCAAACAATCTATTAAGAAAAAAATGGATAATAATAAGTGAATTAAGCATTCCAAATATTTAGAAAGGGGAGAGTGAGCTCATTAGTAACAACATTTAAATAGAACACACTATTTTTCATTAAGTAGCTTACTTCTACCAAGTGTGCAGGGAAGATTTTTCTGTCACGTTTGTGAAGCTCACTTATCTTTGGCTGAAGTCATGGAGACTGTGATGGATGTGATGGGAAATAAGTAGCCAGTTCTCCCTTGGTATCTGTTTGGCTACTGATATTAGTGTTTTCCCGTGTTAAGAAGTCAGTATGGGGCTAAGTTCACTTTCTGGTACCTGCCTGGCCACCCCCAACCATCTAGGCATCATGTGGTGCACATATATACATGCAAGCTACATACCCATGCACATAAAATAAAGATAAAGAAATCTGCTTTTTAGAAGAAATTAGTTTTATCTTCTGCAAGGTTTTAATTCTCCAGGAATTAAACACCCAATTTGATTTGCTCTCCAGAAACCCTTTCCTGATTTCTTTTTAAAACACATACACAAACACACCCCCTTCTCTGTGTGCACATTCTTTCTCAGGCCATCCCTTTCTGATATCTGCAGATCGAATGTCTGGTGGAGAGAAGACTCTCGACTGTGTTACCTAGAAGACAGAGTAAGAGGAAGCTCACAGTTGCTTATGCTGGCTATGTCTTGCTTAGAATTTTCCCTCATGCTTATCACTGTAGAGGTGGGAAGTGCTGCTTTTCTAAGCCATCCAGAAAAGCCCAGTTTCTTTAAAACAAACAACTAGGAACTACTGTGACCAAGACACACCCTGGATGCAGTTATTTAAATAGCTTTGTCTTCGGGCCGGCATTCTACCTTTTTGCTGTCGTGTGGCAATTATATCAATCCAGCAAAATTACAGTCCTTAGTAAAAGAAAACATGCTGCAAGGTACAGTGGGGGATTCGGCAATGTGTGTATTCCTCCTGTGGGAACTAACGATCTATAAAGAGACAGACGACACAAGCATATTTTTACATGGCTACAATATGAAGCTGATTATGATCAGGGTTATAATCAAGCCATGACAGGTTATAGAATATGGGAAATGAAGACCTGAAAGAAGAGGATGGATGGTGGTGACATCTAGCTGGGTAGGCAGAATTTGAATAGGCACAGCCTAGAAGATTAGGGGAAGAGGAGGTATGTCCCATTGCCTACTGCTGCTATAACAAACTTCCATAAACTCTGATGCTAACAACAACATAAATGTACAGTCTTATCATTCTGGAAGTCAGGAGTCCTGTGAGATTCTCACTGAGTTAAAAAAAAAAAATGAAAGTATGACTAGGCTGTGTTCGTGCTACGCCCTCCAGCATTTTAAAGCTCCTAACAGCTACCTGTATTTCTGGGTTAGGAGCCTTTCTCCATCTTCAAAGCCAGCAATGTCAACGAGAGCCTTTTCCAAACTGTGTCCCTCTGATTGAGTCTTCCAGTCCTCCTTTCACTTGAAAGACTTTGTAAGTCTCTTTTGTAACAACATGTTCACAAGCTGAAGAGTAAGGTTTTAAACATTTGAGTAGGCTTATTCTGCTTACCATAGAAGGCATGTTCATTGCTGTAATCATTCCCAAAAGAATGTCTTAAAACAACAAATCCTTATTTTCTCATAGTTCCCCTTGGTCAGGAATAACTTAGCTGGATGGTTATGGCTCCGGGTCTTTCATTAGGTAGCCACTGAGATACCATCCAGGGCTATTGTCATCTGAGCATTTGCCCGGCCCGGGTGAATCTACTTCTTAGTACTCTCTAACAGCTCTGGAATCAGGGGATTTCTTTCTTCTACACATAGACCTTTCCAGTGAGTCACAGATGTCCGCATGACAAAACAGTTGCTTTCTTTAGACTAAATGAAGAGCAAAGTATACGAGAAAGCCACAGAGCTTTTATGACCTGCTCTTGGAAACCTTGTGACAGCATGTGAAGTGTCTTCTGCATATTAGAACCATAGCATGGGTACAGACATACTCAGGACACTGTAATTAGCTGCCCCTCTTAAGATATTCCATCAAAGAAAGAGTTACAGCAAAGACTGGGGGTGGTCTATATCACAACAGAGACAGTACATGGAAGCTGAAGGGCACAGTGTGTTTGTTGAAACTATCATAGGTTGGAATGTAGGAGCAGCATATGTGGGGAAGGAAAGTGGGAGAAAGGTTAGGAGAAGGATGGGACATAGTTCCATGTACCACAGGAAGTGTAAAGATATTGTAGGTCTTTAGCCATCACCCTGCACCTAGATAAATAACTATTTGAGTTATAGGACTGATAGTTTATTTGTTCAGATTCAAAATGAGAGTATAAAGAATATTAGCTTTGGGAAATTAGGTTTATTTGTAAACTATATGCCCGAGTTAAAGGCCACTTATTGCAGCTGTCCTGAAGGGGACATGTCCTCATACAGGGAATTTTGCCTTCCATGGACCATCACAGCTTTCTGATGGTCTCTCATATTTCTCCTGGACTTCTTATGAGCTCTTGATGGACGATGAGTGTGGAGAGGGTGCTGTCAGTTTCTTGAAGCTGTCTGTCACTCAGCTTCAGCAGTTACCAGGTGTCTGTGATTCATCTCTCCTGTTCTTTTCAAGTGCTTCTGTTATATGTGTGTGTGTGTGTGTGTGTGTGTGTGTGTGTGTGTGTGTATGTATGTATGTATGTATGTATGTATGTATGTATGTATGTATGTATCAGAAGTGGATGTCAGTCTCCAAAGAAGTGCCAGTGGCTGTTGCAGCCAGACCAGATGAATTCTCATCTCCAGTTTGCTTCAGCAGACTAGGATTGGCTCAGTTATCAGTGCTTGCCTAGCATGCTTGAAGCCCTGGGTTTGATCCCCTTTACCATATTAAACTAGGCATAGTGGTACACAGCTATCACCCCTGTATTCTATGAAGAGAGGTGGGGGAGATAAAACATTTGAGGCCATCCTAACCTACATAGATGGTTTGAGTCTAGCCTAGAGTACATGAGACCCTGTCTCAAAAAGTGTATTATTTTTGATTAAATATTAAATAAAATCATTTCACAATTATTTTGCAAAATATTAAATTTCTACCTGTCAGCTGACTGGATTCAGTCATCTCCTCTATTGAATGGTGACACTGGCCATCTGTCTTACCCCTTTTTCTGAATCACTAATTGGGGAAATGAGATCGCAAACACTTCCTTCCATTTCTGGGCATTGCTTTCTCTTATTTTTTTTAAGATGAAAATTTTCAACCTAGATTATTGCTCATAGCTCTGTAACTCAACAGTTCTGAAACACTGCCTGTGACCAAGTTCCAACATGATATCAACAATTACTAAATTACCCAGAGACCTCTGTAATTGTGCCATAGCTTTCTTTGTATGGAATTTTCCAAAGGCTTGGCTGCTGCTGCAGGCATCATTATAGGGTCGTTGGATTTGTCATTGGCTGCTCTCCTGAAGTTATATGAAGATTTCACTGGTGGGGAGGTGGTGGTACATGACAGATATACTGTGCTTTGCCTGAGGGGAGGGAATGACATCTAATAAGATGTCCCCAGCACAATCACTTCAGTTACTTCTTTTACTTATGTCACATGAAATTATCAGTCAGAAGCAATGGTGGAAGGAGCGGGCAGTGAGCAAAGTGTCCCCCGCCCCTTTGTGATAGCTTTCTGCCATATCCGTTCTCTCCTGGAGCATTTGGAAATGTGAACTCCACTGCTGACCATGGTCAGCCACCTGCTATGCCCTGTTCTTTGGTTTTGAGATCAACTATACCATTTGAGGGAAATGGAAATGGCAAGTGACTCAATGGTGAGAAAGGGAGAACTGTCCTGCTCTGGGAATTAATGGAGTGTTTTAAACCAAGAAAATGGTACCAGGCCCAGTCAGAGGCTCAGCTGGGCCAACTCTGAGTGTTCTGACTCCCTGACATTTCTCAAAGGCTAATTGAATTCTTGGGTCTCATGTGGTGCCGGAGATCTGGGGGAGAACCAGAATCTCAGTGTGTGAACCCTGGATAACCCTCAGACTCCATAACTGGTGGACTTGACTGGGGCATGCAGGACTTTTAGATGGCCCAGCCTTTGCCCTTCTCTTCTTCCTTGTACCCCAAAGAATCTTCTGTTAGTGAATTCTCCAATGACCCAGTGTCATGTCACTGTGTGCCAGCTCTGAAACAAATTCTCGTTCTTACTGTTGTGGTCAAAACTGGGAACAAAAGTGGACTTGTAGGGGTACAGCAGGAGGAAGGGCCCCGCTGAACTCCAGCAGCACTCGGACATGTAGTCATCAACAACCTCACAGGCTCCCTCTGTTTCCACAGCCCAGCCTGTCTTGTACTGGTGTGCCCGGAACATGTCTTTCTGGAGCAGCATTTCCTTCAACCTGGCTGTCCTGATGAACCTGCTGGTGGCATTTTTCTACCCATTTAAAGGAGTGCGAGGAGGTAACCTTACCTTTCTTTATTTAAGTATACTGCTTTATCTTTCTGAGACTCAGGTTTTGCTATCCAGTACAAGCTGGCCTGGAACCCAGGATCCTCCTCTCCTGCTTCAGCATACTGGTGACAGGACGTTTTGCTTAGCGTTCCTATTGCTGTGATCAAACACCATTACCATAAGCAACTTAGGGAAGAAGGGGTTTCTTTCAGCTTACACTTCCACAATACAGTCCATTATTAAAGGAGATGGGCAGGAACCTGGAGGCAGGAACCAAATGAAGTAGGGACCGTAGAAGAGTGTAGCTTACTGGCTTGTGCCTCATGGCTTGCTCTGCCTACTTTTTGATTTTGCTAACAGAACTTTGAAGAAAAACACAGACTTGTTCTTCGCTTTAAGATATTTTTTCTTAAGTTAATTAAATACTAGGTAATCCCATTGGCATCCAGGTTTTTAAAAAATGTTATTAAAATCTTATTTTTTTTTAAAGAAAAAATATCCTAAACCCTGAGAATCCTAATTTTGAGTACTCAGGGCTACTCATCCAAAGGGACCTGGGCCCTCCCACATCAGCCATCAATCAAGAAAATGCAGCACAGACTTGCCCACAAGCCAGTCAGATGGGGGCACTTTGTCAATTAATGTTCCCTCTTCCCAAATGATTCTAGCTTGTGTCAATTTGAAATAAGGCTAGCCAGCACACATGTGTATTCTACCATGCTGGGCTCAGTATCTTTAACTTCAAGGAAACAGCTGATGGCATCAGGAAGGCTGTGACTTGCTTCTTCAATCCTGTCACTGAAACCATTGGTCCCATGTAGGGTCCCAGTTAGGCATTTTCAGATAAGATGAAATAGTAGCTTTTACTTCAGATCTACTTTTAAATCAAATTTAAAATAGTTAAAACGAGGAGGAGGAACTCTAGAGCCTGTCAGAAATTGTCTTAAGCCCCATGTCTTACATATGGGGAAAGCCTGTGTCTGAGAATTTGAAAGAGACAGTATGCCAAGCTAGTTATTGGTATCTGATCTTATAGCATAGATATAAACAATTAGTCTACTGTGTGTTTTCCCATACCATGCTCTGGAATGGTTTTCAAGCTAAAGACTGTAAGAAGCCTGGAATTTTTTTTTTCCCCTTTTGCAGGTTGGAGGTGAGGCAGGTCTTGAGACTGTAGTGAGTGCTCCTTGAATGTTTAGACTGTGGAGAGCTGCCTGCTACTACCATTCATGGATTTCCCCCACCCATCATCTCCTTCCAGTCATCCAGATGAGCCTTCTACATGTCTTACTGAGAAAAGGCAAACGGTTTAGGACATTTTTCTATTGGGGCCACCTCAACTTGGTAGCTGATATTTAAGAGGCATTGACATTGTTGGATTCTGGTGGGAGACATGAAAGACTGCTCTTCTGGTAGATATTCATGTGCTCTCTCTCCTCACCATGTTAGGGATGCAATCCAAGGCCTCGTGCATGCTAGGCAAGTGCTCTAGCATGGAGCCCTATTCCCAGTCTTATGCACCCTCGTCTCCAAGGAGGTTGTTTTTAGCTAAATTTTTCAAGGGAGCTTTCTGGCACACCATTTTGCCCTTGATATAACAACCTACCAATAGCCTCCTGTATGAAACTCACGGGGAAAAAGAAGCCCCAAAAAATCAGACCCAGAAAAACACTGAGAATATTTGAACTGAATATTGCAGTCATAGATCTAATTAAGCAGCCCATGTGTAACAAAAGTATATTTAAGGATCAACTTTAAAGTGATAACATGTTATATAATGCTGCATACCTTTTCAAGGGCTTAACTTTTCTGTTTAGACTTATGTTGGAGGCCTGTTTGAATGGTTACATCTTCCCCAAGCATGATCTAAACACAGGCATGTTTAGGGGGCATGTTTTTTTCTTTAAATGCCACATCAGGAAACATGAGTGTTTATGTTTAAAAAGATTTCATCAGAACACAGGGCTAGAGTTTTCCTCTGGGGAGGCATCTCCATTAACCAAGATACTATTCAGTGGAGATGAGAGCAGTAAGGGAACCAGTGCAGACCTCCTTTGGTGATTACCCAGGTCTCCTTCCAACTCAGTGAAGGTACTATGTTTATCTCAGCAGATTACCCAGCCATTTCTTTTTGCTCTCATGTGCCCTCCATTCCTCTAAAGATATTTCAAACAGATTTTAATGATTCACCCCAACTGTTTTCCTCACTGGTCATTTGTACCAGCATTCAGGCCAGTGTCTGGGAAGAGTGCGTTGGCACCCCTCACCCTTCAGTATTAACCTTCATACTGTGCAATTCTATCCAGGGGTTTGCTGGCCACTGGTCATGTGACTGTACTGGCCTCTTTGGTTACTCCTTGATGTTTCCTGTATTACTAGACACAATGAGGATGCTGAGGCTTTGATGTGTTTCAGAAATGCCTAGAAAGTTCTGACAAAATAGTTGGAGAAGCCTATCTCTTACCAGTCAAATCTGAGACCCCTTTGAATGATGTGATGGCTGAGATCTTCCCAACTCTATGGTAGAGCACTCTGGGTATGGCACCCACTTTCATTAGCCTGAAGGTCACAAGGTTTCTTTGTCTGATTGTGGGCCATAGGCCAGTGGATTACCTGGAAATCAGTGTCAGAGAATGAAAGGAGGCTGATCTGAACTACAAATCCCTTTCCATGATATAAAGTTTCCTTGGAAGCAAGAGTTCACCATTAGAGTGAATGCTTACATTTCTAACAGTGCTATGGGAATTTTCTGTGCTCAGCATCAGCTATTTTCAGGAAAATGGTTGCTTTCATTCTGCTCAGAAAATAGATCTAGTATATTGGCCTAAAAATACCAATATAAGATCAGTTTGTGTTAGACTTTGTGGATGCAGCTCAGTAGTAAGTTGCTTCTCAAGCATGACCAAGGCCAGGATTTGATCTCCAGCACTTCCAAAATAAAATTTTCTGTGTATGTTTCCATCACAGTTTCTTGCATCCTAAAAATAGGATTGCTAAAATTTACCTCTTAGATATGTATAACAGCCTTGTTTTGTATAATGCTTTGGTTCTGTGGCTTACAAGACCTTTACAGCCAAGGGCAGCAGTGGCCTTAAAAGCTCCTTTTAAAGCACATATTCCCAGCCCACTGAGCCACCTGTCAGAAGCACAGCACTGGTGCAGTCAGATACTGCCTAATCTGTGAGCATGCCACAATGGCAAAAGTAAAGACAGTATGACTCCTTAAACTTCCTTATTATTGAAATGTTTTAACTTACTCATAAGTAGAAGAAACAGCATGTCAAACTGCCATGTACATCAGCCCAGCTTGAGCAATTAGCATTTTGCTAAACTTGTTTCCTCTAGCCCCCCTACTGTATTTTTGAAACATTTTAGAGAAGTTTAGACATTTTGTTGTTTTGACCATAAATATTTCAGTGTGGCTCTAACTTATAAGCATATTTTAAAATATATATAACCACCATGCCATTATCATATGTAAAAAAAAAAACTAACAATAAATCCTGTAATAGTCCAAATGCACATTTCTCCAGCTGTCTCTAAGGTTTCTTTCTAGACCCAGTCTCTTGGAGTCTAGCACTAGTTTTCAATACCATTGTAATAATGGAGAAGGAGCAGGTTCTTACCTCGGCCTCTTCGAGACTTAGGTGCAAGTGTTCTACTGGCCAGATTTATGGTTAAGACATTGAGAATCTATTAAAAGCCAAGCTTGGTGGTGTGGCCTTTTAATCCCAGCACATGGAAGACAAAGTCAAGCAGATCTCTGTGAGTATGAGCCCAAAAGTTCTAGGACAGCCAGAGCTGCATATTATGACCCTGTCTTTAGCCAGAAAAGAAAAGAAATCTGTTTAAAATGGTTATCAAATGTTTATGAAAATGAAAGGCAAGCCAGAGAATAGAAGAAAATATTCCCAAAGAATATATCTAAATATATCAGGTCTTATATGCAGAATATGAACACATAAAACACTGTACTAGAAAGAATACCTTCTTAAAAGAATGGGCAAAGTATTTACTCAAATAATGAACAAAAGAAGATCTAAGGACAACCAGTAGGTACATGAGAAGACAGCCAACTGCAAATTGTCAGTAAAGGACCAATTAGAACAGTGATATATTTCTAAAGACCTCTAAAATGGCCGAATCACCAAAAAAAAAAAAAAAAACTGTCAATATCAAGGGCTAATGAAAGGCCAAAAAATAAAGAGGTATAATCTCTCTGGAAACCAGTGTGGCAGAATCTCACAAAATTGTACGTTCTGTGTAAGAACCAACAGTCTACATCCCTGTGTTTATCCAAAAGAAATGACAGCATCCATTCCACTCCAGGAGTTGCACTTGAATGTTCTAGTAGCATCATTCTGAATATGTGTATCCACTGGAATAACTACAAATATCCATTCATTTATTGAGTATATAAATAAATTATAAATTGTGGTTCATCCATAGTTTGGACTATTGTTCATCAATAAAAGCAATAAAGTAGGAGTTACTAGCATGATTCTTAAACACTTATTAGTCACACAAAAGGCAACCTATTAATACAATTATTTGTCTATTTTCATGAGAAATTCAAGATTATAGTAAGAGAAAGCACACTGGTGGTAGCCGGGAGTGGGGGCGAGGCAATACTTAAACTGCAGAGAGCTCCAGGAAGTCTGTCAGTGTCTCATGTTTGTCAGGCTGAGCACATTCAGTGTCTTCATTGTGGTGACAACATCCTGTGGTGTTCGTATGACAACAAACTGACAAAATCCGTGATCTGTGCTTATAGTAACTTAATTCTTTTTTTAAGAGTAGCTAAAGACTATTAACATTAGAGGCATATAACTTCTAGTCCTTTGCTAGGTCACTTTGAAGAAAATACATAAAAGTTGGATATCCTTTAAATGGAAACCCCATCAGGTGATAGAGGGGGCTGAATAAGTAATAATTAATGAGGAGAGATAGCATGATGATTGGCAGTTGTTAAATGTGCATGACATGGTACATATGCCCCCAGAGTCCACACTTTTAGTTTATACAAACCTTGTGTGCCTTTGTGCCTGTTTCTTTTTATTTATTTATTTTTCTGTGTATGTGATATGTATGGTCACAAGTGTGTGAGCACATGTATATATGTATTGTGTGCCCAAAATTAACATTGCACATCTTCCCTGATCATTCTCCGTTTTGCATATTGAGGCAGGGTCTCTTACTTGAGCCCAAGCTAGTTTACCTAACTAGCTTGCTCGGGGGATTCCCTGTCTCTACCTCCCACTCACTGGGATTACAGAAGAGCCACCACACCCACCCAATGTTAACATAGATACTGGAGATTGGAACTGCCACTTTGTGCCCATTTTTAACCAACTTTTTTTTCCTTAAGGATATTGAAAATGAAAAAAGACAAGTGGCTGGCTCTAGGGGGATAGTTGTTGAAGAGAAAATGCCTCTGGGTGGGTGTGACTTAGCTGAAGAAAGAGCAGCCACCACAGTTACTTCTTCCTGAGCTGTGCTTTACTCTTGGACATTCTAAAGAAGAAAAACTCCTTTATATAAGTGTCCTGAATCATGTAGCACTGCTTGTTTACATCCAAGGGAGACTCAAAATGTGACAGCATTTGCAATAGGGGTGTTTTTTTTTTTAATGAGTGTTTTACAGAACTGTATTTTTAGCCACGTTGGCTCATGTTATGTAACTAAGACATCTCGTGGGACACTCTAAATAGAACCTGAACTAGCAATAGATGACAAAAACTGGTAGAAGCTCGTGGACTGCAGGGATAATCTGACTGTAGACGATACTCAAGAGCCAGAAGTTGCTTCCTCCTTTCCATGAGAAAATCACATTGAGCCATGGAACCTGCAGTTGGCTTTGTATATTTTTAATAGAAAGTAAGCTTAGGCCTTCCAGTTCCCTCTTCCCCAGGAGTGAGTTATAACCTACAGATAAGTTTTGTTTGTTGAATACAAATCTAGTGTCTCCTCCGTGCTAGGTACTTTTCTCAAGAAATTTGGAGTCTAGACAGAAGATGGACAGATAAGTAAAATGATGGCTAGAAAACAGAAGCATTTGGAGCTGAGGAGATTCCTTAGAGGTTAAGAGTACTAGCTGCTCTTCCAAAGGACCTCGGTTCAAGTCCCAGAACCCACATGGCAGTTCACAACTGTTTGTAACTCTAGTTCCAGGGCATCTGGTGCCTTCACACAGGCATACGTGTAGGCAAAACACCAGTGCACATAAAAATAAATAAATCAAAAAGAAAGGAAGGAAGGAAGAAGGAAAGAAAATAGCAGCATTTGAGCCAGGAATGTAGCTCAGGGGATAGAGTGCTTCCCTGACATACCAAGCCCTGTAGGAATAATCAGGAAATATGGCAACATAGCAAAGGAGGAAACACTTTGCAAGTTCTTTGTGAACAGGAATGACTTACCAACAATGGTAATGTCTCAGCTAAACCCAAAATACACAGGAAGACTAGAGAATTTTAGGGGCATAAGAAATATGAAGGATGACTTGGAACTCTAAAAACATCGAAACTTTGGGAATTTGAGGTAAAAATCTTAGCAACATAGTTTAGAGAGGTGACTGAAGAAAACGTCATTAGACCTACCTTAATCTGTCACCTAGATGCCACAGAAACACAAATCCCAAAGAACTCTGTTTTGTCTTTCCAGGAACACTAGAGCCACACTGGTCAGGCCTCCTGTGGACAGCTGTGCTCATCTCTCTGGCCATTGTCGTTGCCCTCCCCAAGCCCCACGGCATCCGGGCCTTAATTGCTTCCACAATCCTACGGCTGATATTTTCAGTTGGGTTACAACCCACACTGTTTCTGCTGGGAGCTTTCAATGTAAGTATGAATCACTTTGTAGCACAATTCTTGTTTGTGAATAAATAGGAATGCTTTCCATTTGGTCCTTGGCATCTTGGCCTGTGTTTTCAATCCAGGAAAAAAAAAAAAAAAAAAGCTGCAGATTGACATCTTCCTTTGACCTCTGCAGGGTAAATTGCAGGGCATTTTCTCCCAAGGCATCTTTTGGGCCTCAACAGGCCCTTTCCTCAGGAGTGTCCTTCTTAGGAGCTAGACAGGAACAGTAGCAGCAGAGGAAGCTTAAGTTAGTTTGGACAGTCTGGCTAAAGGTTTGTTTGGACCATAGGTTTTTAGCCAGTAAATCAAATGACCAGATATTAACATAGCACTCAGTTCTCAAAGGGCCCACATAGAAAAGAGGGGAGAGGTTAGAGGGACCACTCGTAAAACAGACAGAGCAAGTAGAGAGGGAAGAAGAGAAGGAGGATCGCTGTTTAGATGTCACTGGAACACATGGGGATGCTGTCACTATATGCTTCAACTATGGAGTTGAAGGGATGCCAAGGGTCCTTCGGAAATGTTGATGCCTGATGAAAGGCTTTAGGTAGCATAGGGCTCTTGGTAGAAGAAAAGAGAAAATTTAGACATGAAAGGTATCATGGGAATCTCAGAGAACTTTCCTTTGGTTTTGGCTTCTATTCTAAGCCAGCATAAGAAACCTGACGTGGCTGTATGAAAATGGAAGCGTCACAGAAAAATAAGGGTGATAAGTGATCATGCCTGGGTATTCAGATGGCAAGAGCAGCAAGGAATCTGGCAAGATAAGCTCAGAGAAAGGCAACAGGGTTCAAATTGTGAATTTTATTGATTTGGTTTTGGTTTTTAAATACTCTTGCTGTGTAGCCCAGATTAGTCTTGAACTTTCTATATATCCCAAGTTGATCTTAAATATGTAGCCCATGCTGGCCTCAAACTCATGATCTTCCTGCCTCAGCCTTCCAGAGTGATATAACTACAGGGGTCTGCCACTGGCCCCTATAAAGCTGTACCTTAAAGAACAGACAAGGTGGTCAGTACAATACTCAGGAAGCCATTTGCCTTAGTTTATGCTTCATAGGCCTAAATGCAGCAATAGACAGGAGATCCGTGTCTGGGGATGAATCCACTGAACCTCATCTTCCAGGTCCACATTTATTTCCAAAATATCATTCCATGGTGGTAAATGTTAGACGAAGAATTAAAAAGAAGTCCATTGGCAAAATGTATATAGGATGTAATGGCTTCAACAAAATTAAAAGCGCTGTAACTGCAAGACTTGGCCAAAACCTAAAGAATGATTATGAGTCTCTGAGAAAGAGAGCCTACATAGTCATGCTTCCCAAATGTTTTAGCCTGTGTTAGTTAGGAATAATTTTATACAGAAGAAATGCTGGGAGACTCCGTTTGCCTTGGTAGGATATGCTTGCGGTGTTTTGAACCAAGATGGTTTGTACAAAGGCATTCTAGAAAATTCACTCATCCGTGTTATGTAGACATCACGTAGTACCTCCTGAGTGGGAGGTGCTGTAGGCAGGGAGGCCTTTGGGGCTCTGGCGGTGCCTTTGATTAGGTGTGGTAAGGCTGAGTCATAGTGTAGACACCAGAACAGGGAGTACATGTCCTAGTGGTGAAGGAAAGAACACAATGGGGTGGGCCAAAAGGAAGAAAGAGCCTTGACAAACTATAGTGATGTCCTTTTCTCCACACACAGGAAGTATTGTTGACTTGATTGGGTGGGCAATGAAAGGGACAAATTTATTATGTGTATTAATTGCTTTTCTGTTGCTGTGACAAAAACCTCATAACCAAGGCAGTTTATAAAGTGCATGTAATTGCACTTGTGGCTTCAGAGGGCTAGAGTCCATTGATTAGGGAGCAAAGGCATAGCAGCAGGAACAGCTGAGAGCTCACACCTTGATCCTCAAGCAGGAGGCAGAGAGAGCCAACTGGGAATGGCTTTAGTCTTTTGAAACCTAAGATCTTCTACCACCCCCACCCCCAACTCACCCCTACCCTGTGACACACTTCCTCCAACAAGGCCACACTTCCTAATCTTTCTCAGTCTACCAACTGGGGATGAAGTATTCAAACATATGAGCCTATGGGGGTAAGATTCATGTTTGTCCATGTGTTTTTGCCAATGTGTGTGGAGGCCAAATGTCAAGTTAGACAATTAATGACCATTTATATAATACATTAGCTGTAGAGGCCAGAACAGCTATCATAAATAACCATTTAGGTTTTTTTGTTTGCTTTGTAGTGGTTTTAGCAAGAGACACCACCTAGTCTGTATGGGAGAAAGAAGAGTACCAGAACAGACAGAAGGAGACTAGGGTGGTATCAGAAAGGTGGAACACTGGGGTTAGGGTTGGGACAAGGTGATGAATCTTGTGATGGAGGAAGCTGTGTGCACTCAGAGCATCGGTGAAGCTGTGGTGTATCCTGACAGAATCTCTTGGAGACAGATAGGACGGGAATCTAGATGAAGCTGGTCAATCAGAGTCAGCATGGAGTAGGGGAGACAGTGATTCCACGAACAGGATATAGTTACTGGGGAAGCAGTGAACGTTCAAGAGAAGAGTTAGTGGGCTGAAGTGTTTCGCCTGCTCAGATTTTAAAAACCTGGGTTTGTGGGAAGTCCTGTGATGTCAACTGGTTAGGATTATCCCTCAGTTCTCCAAACCCCTCTCTAAAATTCCATCCACAGGCAGCCATGCTTTGCTACTCTGTGAAGGACTCTTACCCACAGGTTAGAACTCAGGGGAAACCTGGCCTGTTGTATGGTGAGCTGGAGGTTTTCTGTCCAGGCTGGTGTCCTCACCTATCTGATTGTCAAGGCGCTCACTTACACCAGCCTACAGATTAGCTGGCAGGCTTTCTGTGCACCTGATGCCAAGGGAGCTAGAATAGCGGAAGGTGGTTTTCCCAAGTGCATTCAAAGAGCTTTCTCTCCAGCTTTTCTGTCAACCTGTAAACAGAGATGGACTTCCAGTCACAGGGTTTCTATCCAAATACAAATGTATTATCTAGTAGATCAGTCAGGGTCCCTTCAATAGTAGGTGTCAGGAAACCCATGCTAGCTGAAGCAGAAGGGAAAATGCATTGGTTCATTTTGCCATGAAAATCAAGAGCCTGCCTTCAGGTATAGGTGAATATGGGGGCTTAGGCAGTGACATCAGGGTCCATTTCTTATGTCCCTTTGTTGGACTCTGTGTCCTCCATACTGTTGTGGTTTCGTGAGCTATGGTATGGTAAGAAGAGGCCAGCAGCCCAAGCTCTTATTCCTTCAGGTTAAAGGTAAGTAGAAAAAACAAAATTGTCTTTTGCTGTAATCCCAGGGAAATGACCTTCTGGGTTTCATTGGCTCATTTAGTCACATGACTATCCTTGAACAATCATTATACCCAGAGAATAATATGATTGGCCAGGATGAAGCTGCTTGTAGGCCTCAAGAATTGGTTCTTGGAAAGAGGTGGATCCCCATGGGAAGATCAGGAATTATTCCCAGAAAGAAGTATAGGAGAAAGAGCTCATCTTGGCAAACCCTATTATTGTTTCTCAAGGAAATGTTCATCTTACTTGTGAACACAGAAGCAAAGAAAGATGGGAGTTGTCCACTTCTCATTAAGTTCCACTTCTGTAGTGTCTGGAATGGAGCCAGCTTAGATAACAAGCTTTAATCATGCTGTGATCACAGAGTTCATGGATAGAGGTGACTTCTGTGTTTGACTGACTCATAGAAGAATGTTAGAAATGGTTCATCTCGAAAATCAGAATTTCAGTATGTGTTAATTTTGTTTTTGCCATACACAAGTGCTGCTTGATTACTGGTGCACATGAAGTTATTTGACTGCCAGGTAATTTATATCATGCCTGAGAAGCAAAGCAATGAAACGACTTGGAGTCAGGACAGTCCTGCGAGGGCTTGGTGGGCCCTCAGTGCCAAGACTCCTCTCAGGTTCTCACACACAGTTGAGCATGATCTGCACCATCTGACTCGTCCCACCACCATCTGTTTACAGGTCTGCAATAAAATCATCTTTCTGATGAGCTTTGTGGGCAACTGTGGGACATTCACCAGAGGCTACCGAGCCATGGTTCTGGACGTCGAGTTCCTCTATCATCTGCTGTATCTGCTGATCTGTGCCATGGGCCTCTTCGTACATGAGTTCTTCTATAGCTTGCTGGTGAGTCCCAGGTTTTCACATATTCCACCCATGGAGAACTGTGTCGTCTCTTATCACAGACCCCTCCTCCTAACAGCAGGTAGTGTGCCTAGGCCTATAATGTCAAGCCCCAACTGTATCCGGTCTTGGGAAGATCTGAAAGGGAAATGACATAGGAGACAGGGCAGACCCCCCACCCCCCACCCCGGGATCCTAACAGTGTGAAATCCCACTGTGGCCTATGTGTGACACATCTGTAGGTTCCAGTCATGGAAGAGGTGCCCTTGTGGTTCCGATGTTTCCTGTGTGTCTTTCTCTCACTGTGGCAGCACTTTTCAAGAGGGATGCGTTTGGCTTATTATCTGTAGTCCTCTGGGGTCTGTTTCTCAGTGCAATTGCGTAAGGACCAAAGTAGGAGCAGCATGCAAAAAGTCTTAAGACTCACAGCAATGAGCTTGCTACATAAAAGTGACCTTGTTCCCATGGAGACAGGTGGTTAAGCCTTGACAGTCTGTGAGTTGGTTCTGTCCCTTTCTTGGGAGCATATTAAGTTACAAATAAAATCATGATTTTCTGTCTTATAGTCAGAGGAAACCTAGATCTATAAAGTTGGAGATAGGAAATTTCATTGTATATAACATGGCAAGAAACATAAACTGTCATTATGAGAACACAAGAAATATACAAATAGGAAGATCAAAAATGCCCAAGGCCTCAGTGGAAGGAAGGAAGAAGGAAGGGAGGGAGGGAGGAAGGGAGGGAGGGAGGGAGGGAGGGACTTAGAAAAGGGAGATCAGGGAAAGTCTTAAGGAAGTACTATCTGTGTGGTTTCTGAGCTGCTCACTTTTGTCTGTGCCTCAGTTTCCTCACTTACAAATATCACAGGGATCCTGCATGGATCATATGCACCTGTTTATGTCAGCATCTTAGACAAGTGTAGCCACAAGATGGTTCACTATTCTTAGCTTTCATCCTCTATTTTTGCTCCCATGCAAAATATAAAGATTCACCAGGATTATCTCACTCCATTAGTGGTCGATGTTGGCAGGCTAAACAGAATGGATTGTCGTCTCTGGTTTCAGAGACAGCAATCTGGCTACACTTTGAGGTTTTAGGCAGAGGTAGTGGGATATACCTGTGTTTGCCATTACATGGCCTACTTTGATCATTCTGCATCAGAAATCTTTAGAGCCCTGTGTCTATTCTGGAGCCTTTATGTGTCATGCAAGAGCATCCCTGGACAGGGTTTCAACCTGGGAGTCAAGGAGCCCCAAAGCCACCAGTCCAGTAAACTCCTGTCCTCCCTGGGTAGAGTGTAGAGGTCAGTAGGTCTTTCCTTTTGTATCCTTATGTGGGGGGTCTCTCAAGAGACAGGACAGTCCCCTTTGACCCATACCATCTCTCCCTGCTCTAGTGTGGCTTTCCTTGCTAATTTCCCTCTTGTTCATCTTGTCTCCTTTTCTCTTCGTTTCTATCTTTTTTCTTTTTTGAGTCATTTGTGGAGCCAGCCAGAGCCCTCCCTAAATGCAAGAGATAGTGTGGGGTGAAACACACATCCTTACCTCACAGCCTGACTGTCTCTAAGCCAGTAGCTGCTAACTCTTTGCAGGTGCATGCTTCTCCCACACTCGCCTCCTTTTGATGTCTTCAGTTCACAGCTGGGGACTGTGAGGCACGGTGAGGGTAAGTTACTTATGCCTCACGTAGTTACTTGGTCCTCCAAACCCAACCTCATTCATCTGACAACATGGACGGTTAAGCCTCTGGAAAACCAGCATTTCATACTGCAGTTCAACATCTCTGCTTCCAAAACTCTCATCCATCGTAGAAGCATGGTGAGGTCAGTCTAGATCAGGGTAAATGCTTCTCCTGTGTGTTTCTAGGGGCTTTCTGTGCCTTGGCTTGCCCGTGGCCTCCTTTTCTTGTCCAAAGAAATACTTAATGTGTCTGATGGGAACCCAAAACACAATGCTGAAACTGTTCAAAGTATCCCACAAAGAAAGCAAGCCTCCCATGTTCAAAAAAAAAAAACCGGAATTTCTAGAGAGAGGGCCTGGGGGAGAAATCTCCAGCAGAGAAATCTAGAGGCCAGGGTGGTCAGAGCTCCTTCAGCTTCAGCAATCAAGGAGGGGAAGAGGAAGGGACAGTGATCTGTTGACCTAATTAAAGTGCCATGGCCCCCCAGTGAGTGTCTGGACCTGGCCCCAAGCCTACTGTCTAGTTGTATTCTTAAGAAAATATTAACACCAGAGATGAAAATGTACAAAGTTCATAAGGACTCTAAATAGTCAGTAAACATGGAGACCGGTTCATGCCTAAGTGCCAGACCAAGACAAGCTCATTAAAATGCCCACAGTTTCTGAGTTTAACCTGTCACTTGAGGAAAGGTTAAAAAACATAATAATTCCTGGTCTGGGCCATGGGGACCCAATGGACATAAATTATTTTTAGTAGTAAATATAAATTTATTGCTTGAATAGCAATAGGCAGTTCTTTTCTATTATAACAGGAATGATAAGTTTCTGTTTCTGGAAATTATTCAGAAAGCTATAAGTAGACAGGTGTGTGTATAAGTATATCCAGGGATATTCATCACAGAAACAATTCTGGTAATGCAATTGAAATACCTTGACTATTCAAAATATACTAGCTATATTGAGCATATGTTTTTCCATATAATACTGGGAGATCATCTTGACATGAAATGTTTCAGAATGTTGTATGGATAAGGCTATATGTCAGTATTACAGTATCTCTTAAATAATATCTATATGTTATATTTTAAAAGGAGTAATGTGTGGATGTCTGTAGATGATGGAATGGAATTATTAGGCTCTTTTTTTCTTTGTATTCTATGCTTTCCAAGTTTTCTACTTTGAACGTGAGGTTTTTTTTAAATCAGAAGACTTTTGAAATAAATAGTATGTGTTTATTGTTTAAAATTTGAAATTAAAAGCATAATAAAACCATAATATAGTCTTCTGGTTTAATCTGTTGGTTCTCTGTGGTTCCTGCCCACAGGAGACAAGTAAGTAGTACCCTTTGTTCATTGTGTGACACACTTAGTACTTCAGACTGAGTTGCTAGACAATGTTTAACTGACATTAACAGCAACACAGCGTTTTACTCTCTTTTGTGGATTAAATGCTACTTCCTTGCTTCTTTTTAAGGATCCTGCTTTGTGCAGTACCCTGTAAGAAATTAGTTTCAGGACACAGATTGGAGCTAGGCAGGGAGAAAAGCTAATTGACCAGAAAATGGCCTCCATAATATCCTAAGCTAGAAGACATTAAGGAATCAGCCACTGATGTCCACTCATTTTACAGATGAGGAGATGGAGGTCCACAGAGGCTAAGTCAGCATCTTGCTGTAAATCAAAAGCTGAGCGCAGAGCCCAGCTGCCTTCCTCATGACTAACTTCACCGTGCACAGTTACCCAGAGCCACAGCAAAGAAGAAGACTTTAAGAGCTGTCTAGACATGGGGACAGAGACAACATTAATTTAAAAAAAAAAATTAACCTTCAGCCAGGTCTGGCAGCATGTGTCTATAATACTAGATGATCAGGAAGCTGAGGCAGGGGATTAAAAGTTTGATGCCAACGTGGGCAACATGGGAAGACAGCCATCTTAAAAAAAAAAAACAAAAACAATAATGGAAGTTTCTAAGTCCAAGATTTAATCCAGAGCTCTCTTCTAGCTCCTCCCCAGCCAAATGATTATCATTGAGATCTACCTGTCATTCACTAATTCCCACATGGACCTTCAAGGGTACAGCTTTCCTCATGAAGCTAACTTCCTACAGAGCGCATGTCCCCTTAGTTAAGGATTAAGCCTAACCTATGAACCAGTGTGTCCTTCGAGGGTCTTTTGTATACTAGGGGAGGGGATTAAGGGGCTAGGCTTCCCAGTATGTCTCTAACGGGGTTATCCGTGCAAGTGTGCTACGTAGCTTTGCTCCAGACTCTTCATCAGGAAGTTGGGATTGCTACTTACTGTACTTGCACAGCACGTAAGTATTCCTGTGTGCTAAGCACTGGATGTATAATGCTTGTTTGCTCTTCACATGAACTCTCCATCTTCCAGTCTGCAAATAAAGAAACTGAGACTAGGGGCTGAGGACAGAGCAAAGCCCAAGATCCCAGTGGCTACCAGTAGCTAAGCTAAGATAAGGCCCTTCGCAGCCCAGAGATCCAGCAGTTTGCACTAGCTAAGTGGTTCTCAACCTTCCCTATGCTGCGACCTTTGAGTACAGATCTTCATGTTATAGTGACCCCCAACCATAAAATTATTTTTGTTGCTATTTCAAAACTGTAATTTTGCTACCGTTAGGAATCATGATATACATATTGGTGGAGATAGAAGTTTGCCAAAGAGGTTGCAGCCCACAGGTTGAGAACCATTATGACTAGCTTGTGATCCTTCCTTCACCACTAGATACTGGCCTTCCTAGGGCAGGTACCAGAATCAGTGGCCCTTTGGAGAAGCTCAGAAGTTAGATTCTAAATGGATGAACGCCAAGACCCTTGTTACTTTCCTCCTCCTTGCTCTCTGAAAGAGAACTCCTGTTTCTATTTCTGGATCCTTTAACCTGTTTTGTGTGCTGTTTGAAGTTGGTATTGATTGTCACCCCCTCTTCTATGTTTATTTTTCCTTGTTTTTACAATCTCAGTTCTCACTGTGAAGACAGGCAACATGTTATGTGTTAAAATTATAGAATTATTCTGAATTTCCAACACAGTAAATGATGCCTAAGCACTTAAAAATTGTTCTATCATCTTGGTTTATTTTTTGTTTTTAGCTTTTTGATTTGGTGTACAGAGAGGAGACATTGCTTAATGTCATTAAAAGTGTCACCCGCAATGGACGGTCCATCATCTTGACAGCGGTCCTGGCTCTGATCCTGGTTTACCTGTTCTCAATAGTGGGCTATCTGTTCTTCAAGGATGACTTTATCTTGGAAGTAGACAGGTTGCCCAATGAAACAGTTGTTCCAGGTGGGTTTAGGATCTTCTCATCTTTTTTCATGTTAGCATGACTATAATCAGACTAGAGCCAATACATGACATTAGCAGGCAGGTATCTTCCTAAGACCTGAGTGTGAATATAGGTCAGTCTCATGTTATCTGAAGGGTGATGCTGAATCCTGACTGTGTTGTAAGGGCCAGTGATTACCCCATCCATTGAATTCATTCATTAAAGCCACATGTGCTGTCACATACTCTGATCTGAACTCTCAGAAGGCTGAGATTGGTGCAAATTAGAGGTCAGCCTAGGTTACATAGTAGCAGTGTTCTGTCTCAAACACACACACACACACACACACACACACACACACACACACACACACTTACTTACTTATTTACTAATACCATACTTTCAACCAGCTCAACTCTTTCACAGAGCATTTTGACTGTATATAGTGAAAGCATCCCCTTGACTTAGGGAAGCTACTTCTGGTAATTTATACTTATGGGGAAAACCTGCTCAGTGTGTCTAAAATGTTCGCTGCAGTGTGAAGGTGGGAGCAACCCAAACATAACAGGGCACTTCACTGGACTGCCGCCCACATCTGTGGGGTGGAGTACCCCACACATAGGGTGAATCTTTATAGACCTTTCTGGACAAACACCAACAACATGAGAAAATACAAAGTAATGATAGTAAGATCATACTTTTAATTAGGATGTATGTATGTGTGTGTGTGTAGCCAAAGATGACTTTGGACTCCTTATCCTCCTGCCTCTACCACCCAAGTACTAGGATTACATACATACACACCACAGTTGACTATCTGTATATTTGATATGGACAGACAGACCCACGCATTGCTACCAGTGACTATCCCTGAGGCTTTATGTAAAAAGAAAAAAAAAAAATGTGTGAATTTTACAATGAGCTCCTGTATATAACAAAACTGGAAGTGATTTCCTATTTGTAAATGATAAACAATAATCAACATTCAGATGATGCTGAAGTGTTCTTTCTCAGAATAGCTGCCAGTACTCAGTGAAAAGCACCTGGTTAAGGGTAGCCAGGCTACCTGAGCCCTGGGAACAAACTAGACCTATTATGATGCACAAAGCTTAGCTGCCTTCTCCCGCAATTGTGCATCTTGATGTAGAAGTTCACCCCTCAGTTGACACAAAGTGGCATTTAATATCAATTACCTTCAGGTTCTGAACTGAGCCACCCTGGGCCTTGGGGTTCCATTCATGCCCATGTTGCTTCATGTGCCGACATGATCCAGATCTTGCTGGAATCTGTACACCCAGTAGTATTTCTCTTAGAGTTTCAGTTGTTTGTCTTTAAAGTCGGAGAGGTGCTATTTAAGCGTGATACTGTTAGTAAGCCTACAGAACTTGACATTTTTCGGCTTTTTCCCCATCCAGCTCACCAAATAAAAGTGTAAATTGCATCTGTGCTTTGAATTTATATGCAGCATTGGAGGGCATTATTTATGTAAAGGATTGTTTAATCAGCTGTGAACTGGGGACTTCAAACATTTTAACCATATGCTGCCAGATTGTTCATCACAAAACTCCCTTCTCTCTCCCAGAAACTGGCGAGAGTTTGGCAAACGATTTCCTATACTCTGATGTGTGCAGGGTGGAGACAGGGGAGAACTGCACCTCTCCCGCCCCCAAAGAAGGTAAGACCGCATGGCCCCCAGCCCCAGGTAAATATCAGACTCCTTCAGCATCGTAGGTGAGACAGGTGGTGTCAGAAGCAGATTAAACAGAAATACTGCTCAGGAGTGAGGCCAGCAATGAAAGGGAAAAGTTGCAAGAGGGGGAGATGAACAGAAAAGGAAGCCACGTGTGAAGAAACAAGCTGCTGACTTAAGGCAGCCAATATTTGAGTGCCCACTATGGACAGGACCTGTGTGGGTCCATGGGAGATAGCAGTGGAGCAGGGAGGGACGCATGAAAGATCATGGAACCAAATGCTGCTTCAGGAAGGATGCCATTAAGAAGATAGGAAGCCAGCAGAGTATTGAGGTAAAGGTGTCACAACTAAAACCAAGGGCTCTTAGGCAAAGGAGTGGAGGAAGGTATGCTAAAGGCTTATTAATGGTCATGTGCAAGGAAAGCAGCAACAGGTGATTCCAGAAAAGGATGGGTTTCAGTGGATCGGTGTCAAGCTAAGCAGGAGATACCTTATAGGACCCCAGAAGCAGCAGCAACAGGGTAAGGCTGGAGATACTCCTCGGTGGGGGAGCATTTGCCTAGCTTGTGTGAGGCCCGGCCTGGATTCAGTCTGAGTAATCCAAAATGAATAAACAAAAACAAAAAGATAAGAGAGAGATCTGTGTATTAGCAATCCCATGAGAAGATAGCAAGGCAGGCTGCAAAGTGGGATAAAGAGCGTCTAATGTAAAGCCATGAATGCCATGACCATGCTGTAAGGTCCAGCCATGCTTCTGTCCTCTGAGCATGCCCAGTTGGGAACCTGGCAGATAACCTCACCTGAGAGACAAAATACCTTCTTTTCGGCCTAAGCCAAAGACTATTCCATTTGCAGGTAGGACTACAGTGTGACATGGCAAAACAATAGGGGATATTTGAAACTACGAAGAGGAAGGACAGTGCTGACATAGCATGAGAAGTTTTCAGGGTTTACAAGCGGGAACAGCACTGTTTGACTCCTGACAGCACACATCTGACACCCAATTCCTTAGTTTTATTTCTTGGGTCTGCCAGCCAGAGAGATGGCATTTGGGAAGCATCACTGTGGAATCACAGTGTCTCTTCCCCATCCTGTCTTAACTGTGTTGTGACTCGCCCTGCTCACAGAGCTGCTCCATGCCGAAGAAACGGAACAGGATAAGGAACACACGTGTGAGACGCTGCTCATGTGCATTGTCACTGTTCTGAGTCACGGGCTGCGAAGTGGGGGTGGAGTAGGAGATGTGCTCAGGAAGCCGTCCAAAGAGGTAAATGGATCCCAAGGGAAAGAAAGGACATAGGGGTGTGTGGGGCGGGGGGGGGGGGGGGGGGGGGGGGGGGCAGCAGGGGTGCACAGTGGTGGTATCGAGTGTAAGCTGTCAGTTGGAGGATGAGCTGGGGGTGTGACAAGTCACTGTGCAGAAGCCAGTCAGTGCCCCTTCCCATGCATGCCCACTAAAGCATGTTAAGGCCCCAGGGCAACTTTGTATTTCCCTACTCACTAGACATAGGTCTGCTTTAATATGAGGCCTGGCTGCCCCAACATCCTTACAGAATCTTCCTGGTTGTGTTCGCCCAGCACTTGGAGAATTCACAGTATAGACCTGGGGGATTAAACAGAGACTTATGTGGGGGCTTTAAAGTTTGAGGTAATCCCTGCCCAAGTGGGCAACTGTCCAGCTGGAGCTGGACTCTGACCCCTGCAGAGCAAAGGGCAGGGAGGGCACTGTCTGAGTGTGGCACCTCTCATCTGCAGGAGCCTCTGTTTGCTGCAAGGGTAATCTACGACCTCCTGTTCTTCTTCATGGTCATCATCATTGTCCTCAACCTGATTTTTGGGGTCATCATCGACACTTTTGCTGACCTGAGGAGTGAGAAGCAGAAGAAGGAAGAGATCTTGAAGACCACGTGCTTTATCTGTGGTGAGTACCGGCCCACTCAGGCAAGCAAGGCGCTGGCAAGCATGGCTGAGCACGGACTCTGGGCTGGTGCACCCACTTTGCTCTCTCCCATCCCTGCCCTCTCTTGGCAAACAGCAAGCTTCTATTTGGCCTCTGTTCTGCTGAGAAGTATCTGGAAAGCCAATAAATTCTGTGAAGTAGTTGCCAGTTTGCCTTAAGGAATTAAGCTCTGGAGAGTAGACATGCGGCCACACATTTAAGACAAACATACCTCATAGTCTTCCTGTGTCTGGACATCCTGAGAGTCCCCTGGTCCAGTTCTAAGTCAACTAGGAAGGAGAGCTGTCATCCAGCTGTAGCCTGAGAATGTCTTCTCTACTGACAGGAACAGGCTTCAGTGGAAAAATACCATTAGGGCTGGGCATTGTGGCATCCATCTGTAATCATAACATGTGGAAAGCCGAGGCAGGATGATTGCTGTGAGTTCAATGCCGGCTTGACCTCATTGCAACTTCCAGGTCAGCCTGGGCTACCTAGTAAAACCCTGTATTGAAGAAAAGAGTAGGAGATATGGCTCAGAGGTTAAGAGCATGTACTGCTCTTGCACATAACCTGAATTCAACTCCCAGCACCCACCTGAGGCAACGGCTCATAACAAACACCCTGTAACTTCAGCTTTGGGGGATCAAACAACTCTGGTGTCCATTGGCACCTGAACTCATATGCACATACATACAGACAACACTAATGGGCTCAGTAGTTCTATTTATATATCCATCATATATGTGTGTGTGTGTGTGCGCGCGCGCACGCGTCATGAGTTTGAAGGGGTAGAAGGATGGTGTAATTGTATTTTAATCCTAGCACTCAAGAGGCAGAGGCAGGTAGATCTCTGAGTTTGAGGCCAACCTGGTCTTCATAGCCAGGGGTACATAGTGAGACCCTTTCTCAAAAAATAAATAAATAAATTTATTTTTATTTTCTTTTTTTAATATTTATTTATTTACTTATTTGTTTGTTTGTTTGTTTATTTATTATGTATACAATGTTCTGTCTGCATGTATGCCTACAGGCCAGAAGAGGCACCAGATCTTATTATGGGTGGTTGTGAGCCACCATGTGGTTGCTGGGAATTGAACTCAGGACCTCTAGAAGAACAGCCAGTGTTCTTAACCTCTGAGCCATCTCTCCAGCTCTATTTTTATTTTCTTAAAGGAACAAAACAAAAAGGTCTCTTACAGTCAGGTGAAAGTTAAAGGCTTGGACTTGGTGCAACAGCCCAGCCTCTGGCCCAGCCTCAGCTGCCAACTGGTGTGCACCTGTCTTCAGCCCTTTGCCCTCACTGAAACATTTTACCCACCTGTAAAGTGGGTGGTATTCCCATACACTTGTCTGCATCACTGTGAGAATTAGGAGTGAGGGCTTGGATAAGCTCCTGGCATAACTCCCATCACGCTGCAGGCTAAGTAGGGAGCTGCTGCATGAAAAAAGAGCTCACACCTGCAATTCTAGCACTCAGGAGGAAGCTGAGCCAGGAGAATCATGGGTTCAAGGCCAGCCTTTGCTATATGAGACCCTGTCTCAAAAACCAAAATTAAAAATAGGTTCATGGGGTACTAAAAATGTCACTAAAAGTATAACTATAGGAAAATATATGTAAATGCAAACCGAGCATGTGGGAATCTGGAAACTGAGTAATCATTTCAGGATTATTCATAATATGGTTACTAAATTTATGAATTCCTTCCTGATATATACTACAAAAGTATATGTTTTTCTTTTAAATATTTAAATTCTTTAATTTTTAGCCTCTTTGATACCTATTTTTTAAAGCTTTTTATTTTAATATAATTTTAGTTACAGAAAAGTCATGAAACTAGTACAAAGTATTTCTCCCTGCTCTTACGATTCCCATAATGCTAGTACTGGCTTTCCTTTGCTTTCCTCGTACACACATGCACACTCACACACAGAGTTTTTCTGAGCTGTTTCAGTGTCAATGGCTGACACAATGCCCCTTTGTTCCTGAACATTTCAGTATGTATTTGCTGATGGCAGGAACATCCTCTTACATGGCAGCAGTCTAGTTACTGAAATTGGGAAATTAAAATAAAGGCAAAGCTGTCTATCTAATTAAGAACCTCGAGAAACGGGGCCAAATGGCTGAAGATTGATGCTGTAATGTATGGAGAGAAAATGGGAACTGTCCAGGCAGCCACTTGTATGTCATTTCTTAGTTTTGGAAGCTGCAGACCCTGCACTTCCTATAAAATCAGATATGTTTATCCCTCTCAGGTCTCTGAGGTGATTGAAGAATAGACAGCTAGAGTCTCATAGTTAAATTTAGAGTTGTTTAGGAATCAAGAGGGTGTTCTGGATCTAAGAAGATATTTTTAAAATTATGAGGCAAGTTAGTATGAAAGCTGAGTTAGATATAGAACTTTAAACTCATGGAGATGGTTAGATAGTAGAATGTTAAAGTCAGGTGCCAAATACATATGGACTGGACATTGGGAATGTATG
>CAJQZJ010032121.1:1101285-1160726 GCA_907164525.1 Lophiomys imhausi
GTGTGTGTGTGTGTGTGTGTGTGTGTGTGTGTGTGTGTGTGTGTGTGCGCACGCGCGCTGACCTGGACATTTCTCCTCTCTAAAGTGTCCGGCTGTGTCCTATCTTTAAATCTTTCCAGGGCTGACTGGAGAGCTTTCTGTTAATCACCTTACGTTATGGTCATAGAAAAGTCTGGTGCCTGTCAGTCATGGAGACTTACTGAAGTCTTGTGAGCAGTCACTTGACTGGGATTAAGAACAGACTGATCCCTTGACTGCCACACAGCCTGGTCAGAGTCCCTCTGATTCACTGTTCTGAGGACTTTAGCATTCATTATGCTTCCTGTTTATACCATATTTTGATTTGATAAGGTGACTTGTCAGAAAGCATGAAAATCTAGGGCATCAAAAGGTTCTTAACTCTGAATGGCATCAGCACTGCTGGGGAGCCAGATGTTTTGTGGTTTAAAAGATGGCACAGAAGAATATTAAAGTCACCAGCCGAAAGGCGGAGCCTTTTGCCAGTGCTGTTTGTGGTGATGATTAACTTGGTGCCACGTGAGTCCCTGGTGAGGGGAATTAACCACAGCAGGACAAGATCTGAGAGCGTTCAGCTTCGCCACTCATTGGTGTTAGTCTCCTAGGTCCTCAGAGTTTCAGTGGAGTAGGTCACATACCTGTGTTGTAGCCCATGAACTCATGTTATGTGGAAGCTGCTGAGGTCAGGAGGAGACATCATCCCAAACCTTTCCTACTCACTGATCCTGGGTGGAAAGCCTTGGACACTGTTCTTACTACATGGATAAGGATAGAGAGGGGACTGCTGTCAAAGACAGAAGGTAAAGTCTGGCAGGGCTCAATGCCTCCTGTACACTTATGTCTTTGAAAGAATCTTTGAAAAAGGCTCTTTTGTGGTATGTGGTCCTCAGGAAGGACACCATTTGCCTGATGGGGGAAGATGGTATTTAAATCTTCCACCACTCTCCTTTAGTCAGCTAAGATTTAGTCAGCTAAGATTCCAGAGCTTCTAGAGATCTGTTCAGTAACATCTGTTAAAGGTCATGCAGGAGACCAAATGCGAAAGCCTTGGGTGGCCACTCAGAAGCTAAAAAGAACTTTCCAGTGCCTCAAGGACAGCACCTTTCAGACAGAGGCATCAGGCCTAGAAAATGGGCCCCAACTCCCAAAGCTACCATCTGGTTGGTGAAATGTGATTTAGGGAGAAAGCAATTGACCGGCCATGAATGAACTTGAATGGGTAAGGTATTGCCTGAGTGTTAAGCATAGGACCCCTTTGTCTCCATTCACGTCCCAAAGGCACACGGAAGTATGCCCAATCTTTGGTAATGCCCAACCTGTATAAAAACAGGACAGCCAGGTATGTGGCGGCTCACACCTGTAATCTAAGCACTCAGGATGTAGAGACAAGATTGCAGGAGTTTGAGGCCAGCCTGGGCTACATGAGACCTTTTCTCAAACAATCCCCCATGAGACAAGCTTACTAGGTCAGGTGTATCACCTTTCCTAGTTCAGTAAGAAACAGCCCACAATCAAGGTAACAAGACCTTTCCTCTCCGTCAAGAACAGCTGTACACTTCTCGCTATCCCTAGAGGGAAAAGAAGGAAATTCTCTTGCAGTTGAGAAATTCTCGGCCATCCACCCACAAATTAAGTTTCACTTAATCATGACATGACATAGATCCTCATCTCGCTCTTTTTGGCCATCCCCTCTCTCGTTTCATCAGGGTTGTTCCCACGAAGCCCTTCCCTACTCAGGGATTGGTTTGGGGACAGAAGATCCTTGTTTGAGTGTCAACTCTGTAATCCCCATCAGTCATAGGACATCAGTGACCCATTGAGCATCTGGTATGTAAATTCAGGTTGATGCTACCTCACACTCCCATCTTGGGCTAGACAGGTAAAGCCAGGAGGGCGCAGGAGGGTGTGGAGGACAGCAGCTGGTGGGCAGGCCTAAGCACACCAGCAGGCAAACAGAGGGAGGGCCACAGGGTGACAAAAGGAAAGGCTGCCAGGAGCTTCCTTGTAGTTCCATCCCTGTGGGAGGGAAGTGCCTTGGCTGCTGGCTCACTGTCACCAAGCCATCCTGATTTTAATAACATCCTGTATGGAAAAATCCCAGTGTCTTCCCCTTTCTCTAGTGTAAGTGGGGCTTCTGTCGATTTGGAGAATGGTCGTAAGAGTTCTGGGACTGAGTCCTGGGATTACTCTTGGTTCACTAGGAGACCTGACCTGTGGTTGCAGCCCCTGACAGTGACTGGTGCTGTGACTCACAGGTCTGGAGAAACTTCCTTCCTTCTGTCCTCTGCTCCCTGTGATGCAGATACAGCTTAATACATAGAAATGATGTCTCCTTCGTCACCTTAGTGCCCAGGCAAGCTGTGAATGCAGAGTTTCCTCACATAGGTCCTGGCGGCTCAGATGGAGTGAATGATGAGATTGTATTTTTGCCTTTGGTCATGGTAATAGTCTTAAGGAGTTTTGTTAACCTTGATCTACAGATGCAAGTCCAGTTACATGCATGCCCTTTTGTATAATTTATACACCAGTGGCGTTGTTCTGTGCCCATTGAACTAAGGATTTGTGTTTGTCTATAGTTGATAAGTTGAAAGGCGATGCTATTGGGTAGGAATCCACTCTGAATTATCTGCCCAGGAGGATTGATTTAAATGCTACAAAATTGGGGCATTACAGATAGGAGATAAAATACACAATTCCCAGAAAGATGCGCAATAGCCCATTTTTCTGCTGTATTCAAGGCAGAAGCTTTAATTCTTCTTGAATGTTAGAAGCACAGGAAACATTGAATGGAAGAATGCATTTAAATAAAATAAATGCCTTTAATCCCAGCACTCGGGAGGTAGAGGCAGGTGGATCTCTGTAAGTTCAAGACCAGCCTAGTCTACAAAACAAGTCCAGGACACTCAGGGCTCCGTTACACAGAGAAACCCTGTCTTGAAAAACAAACAAAAAAATGCATAAATATTTTGTTTTGCTAACTAACTAATCTATGTTTATAGATTCCACTTATGTAGCTTGAAATTTTACCTCATAGTCTTAGTTTTTTGTTTTTGTTTTTTTCAGAAGTGTTTCTGTGTGAACTGCATAGAAATTAGGGTGACTGAATAGAATATCCTAGGCTATTCTGAGTGCTTCCCTCCTCTATGATAGCATGGTCATCCACGACCCAGAAGTTGCTGGGGAGAATGTTTCCCCAGGTGTCCTGAATGGCTGAAGGACACTGGTGGTGCCTGAAGGATGCTGTGCCTTCCTCTGCCCTGCCATGACAAAAGCAGGGCTGATGGGTAACCATCGCCTGGCCTGGGTTCTCTCTAATCAACTTGTATGAGATGCACATCTGAGCATCTTGTATGCAGCGTCTTGTTCATCCTGTATCCAGCAAGATGAAACAGTTCACCGATGGGAACCTAAAGCTCAGATGGGTAAAGCAGCCTCTGCAGGTTCAGACCCCTGGACCACAGCTGCTGGGCCACAATTCAGCCTCAGGTTGCCCTGACCCGCACACATCCAGGTGCGCTTGCAAGAGGCATTGTTTGTCTACTTGCACACAGCCCTCTGGGTCAGGAACCTGCAGCCTTTGTCATCTGGCTGCCTCATCTCCCTAGTGTATGGAATTAATCACTCTTTAAAGAGGCAGAAAAAGCCCCATGGGGGTAAGGAGGAGAGCCTGAAAGAGGATCTCCTAGGTAATGCTCTCTGGCTAATGCATAAATCAGCAGGCCTAGAGCTTTGTGGTTTGGCTCCCAGGTGACCACCCTAAGTGCTAGAGAGTGTAGATATGACAGGAGGTGGGGCAAATGAATTTGTCTGGAACACATATGATAAACAACTCTACCTTCACTTAGACCCGAAACACAGAAGACTGTTCCTTGGTGGCCAAATCTGGTGGGAGAGAAGGGAGGTTAAGGACAAGAGGGTAGAGGAGCCATCAGAACCACCAGGCAGAGCAGCTTCCACACCCAGGTGACTCAGACCCAGGAGCTTCGCTCAGTGACAATTAAACAGAAGGTCTGATCTGGCATCCCTTAAGCCCCACGCTGAATCTTTCTCACAGCTGTGGACTCTTTTCTGCTAATCCCCTCTCAGGTAATGGAGCGCTTCTGTCCAGCGAGGGGAGTGGGGGCGCGGAGCCGTGGCTTTGCATTCTTGGAAAATGCTTTCCTTAAAAGCATTTTCTTCGTGAAAGGGTCTGTTCAATGAGTATTCCAAGCAAATAAATTTTATTAGCAAAGTATGCAGTACAAAAGGTCTCTGAGGAACCTCGGTGAGATAACTGGAAAGCAATAGGAGACCCGGCCCCAGCTTGTTTGTCTGTAGTTGATAAGAAGGCACAGGAAGTAAACAGTCAGAAGGCAACTGTTAGCAGGGGTAAAAGATCAGAATGGGAAGTTAGCACCCGCCTCTGCCTGTGTGTCACTCCCTTTTGTTGTAAAGCAGAACTGGCCCAAGTCTTGCACTTTGCTTGACCTGAGAGACTGCAGTCTCTTGACCATAGAGAGGCTCTATGGCCTGCAGAAAGGCACAGTAGGTAGCTTCTGTCAAGGATAGTCCAAGGGCTAGGATGGAGACTCTCTGTGGATCATAGCTAGATAAATCAGAGCCTTGCATGTCTGTGGAGAAAGGGCTGCCCAGCTTAAGGAAATGCATATAAAATGTCACAGCCATCAGGGGGAGACTCCACTAGGGAAATTAGAATTAGAGTGTCTTAATAATGGAACCCCTGCTAGCCATATAGAGTACATACCTGATGGAGCAGAGCCTTGCAGAGCATGCAGCCAGCTCCACCCTGACCCGTCTTGCCTGAGTTTTCACAGACTCTGCTTTGTCTGGCATTGGTAACGTGACATTGACACCCTTTGCTCCAGTCAGGCATACAGTAAGAAGCTGGACTTTGATTCTGGAAATCAAGGGAGGATTCTAGGAGGAAAGGAGTGTCTTGATAAATTCCTGGGGCAGCGATACCAATGTTTCGGTATTCTCCACGCCATAGCAACAGCTTTGTGCCTAACCTGGGAAAGCCATAGGCATTGGTCGAAAGCCCTTAGCTGCCATAAGCGAGGAGACAGCCTGTGCTGCCCTCTAAATACAGTTCCGAGAATGCCTCCTGGAGTTAGCTGACACCATGGCCAAGTTCAAGAATATCAGGGGGAAAGAGAAGTTGAGCGGGATTTGGCACTGCCTTCTCCTCGGTGGCTGGAAACTTTGTGTCAGCACCATTCAAGGCTAGCCAGCCAGACTCCCCCACCCCCCCACCCCACCCCGGGCTTGAGCTTCGGTTTCTGTTGGTGGCAGCTGCACAAAGCACTTGCTGAGCTTAAGTTTCCCCTCCTAACTTCATAACATGTTCTGCCCTCTGCTGTAGAGGAGGAGGTGGCTACCCTGTCTTTCCTGTGCATTTTGTGGCCATCTTTCTGGTGTTGGGAAGTGCACGGCATCCGGCCTGCTGTTCTGCATGTGGCTCCAGCATGTTCTGGATTTCCCCCAGTCTGTATGCTAGATCGGTTCCAACAGGAAGTGGAGCAGAGCCATCATCTGCCCAAAAGGATCTGAAATGCTCACGGAGGCTATAGGCAGTGGGACCACCTGACTGAGACTCTGGACTTCCATGCTGAAGAGAGTGAGGGTTGTACCAGCAAAGCTTAGATAGAGCCATGGAGATTGTATTCACCACCCAGGACAGCATATGCTTATATGCCTACAGTAAATATTTACACATACATATCAACCAACAGGACAGATCTAATAACCTCAAAAGGCAAACAAACAAACAAACAAACCCTCACTGAGCTACCCTCCTATTCTTTTCTCCATCACACAGTCCACTTGGCTGCCACACATCCTGGCTACACCTTTACCATAACTCCTGCACTCATTCCTGCTGGTTCTAAATACCGACTTCGATATAACCAGGCAGTAGTATCATATAGCTACCACGGTGTGCAGCTATTTAAAAAAAAAAAAGTCTATAAAGTGGTATAAACCTCAACCTAGAAAATACCCTGAAATGGAATGTCTTTATCAAGTGCATACATTGAAAAACTTTTAAGACCTGTCTTTTTACAGTGAATGCTTGTAGGGAACATGGGGGGAAGGACTTGGTTACACAGAGGTCATATAGGTGGACAAGACTCTGAGTGGTCACCTTCATACACCTTCTCTTTAGTGCCTGTTCCATAAAGAAGAAAAAATTAGGGATGGGGGTCTTGTGTCCTTGTTAGCTCTAAAGCCCCCGGCATACCTTTCAAAGTGTATAAGGGGAGACCTGTGTGATCGGGCTTGTGAGTATCTGGAGATTAGGAAAGGCAATTTGGAGAGGATGGAGGGGTCTGGAGAGCCTCTATAGGTGAGCTCTGGCATGCATTCTTCAGAGGTGGCACCATCCCTGCAAACCTCTTTCTGGTCAGCAAGTGTAGACCTCAGTTCCTTCAGAACTCTGTGGGCAAGGATAGTAGTAGAACGTTCTTAGCCTGCCCTCAGACTATCTACAAAGCAATGACCCTGAACAAAGCTTTTCTTGAGTTTTCTGTTTTGTGAACCCAGATGACAGAGCTCAGAAAGGGCTGGAGAGATGGCTCAACGGTTAAGAGCACTGGCTGGTCTTCCAGAGAACTTGGGTTCAATTCCCAGCACCTACCTGGCAGCTCAAAACTGTCTGTAACTCCATTTCCAGGGGATCGGACAGATAGACAGAGACAGATATGCAAGGAAAACACCAGTGCACATAAAATGAAAAATAAAGTTAAATAAATCATTTAAAATTTATTTTTAAAAAAGAATTCAGAAGGAACATCATGGTACATGAAACAGATTGTGTGTGTGTGTTTGCATATATATATATATGTGAGTGTGTTGAGACCGGGCTGTGTATCCCTAGCTGGCCTTAAGCTCACAGATATCTGCCTGCCTCTGTCTCCCAAGTGCCACCACCCTCAGCTATGTGTCTTTATGTGTGTTCAAAGGTGAATAGAAGTGCTTTCCCCTGGTTGGGGGGGGCGGGAAGCAAAAGATTTTAGGAAGTTAGTTATCAAAGAAGGCATAATACAAACAAGAAAACACTGGATCTGGTCAACCATGTGCAAAGTTAAAAGCTCATAGAATCTAAAAAGAATCAGAAAACCATTGAAAATTACCAGGATCTCCATCTACACCTACAGAAATGTTCTGGCCAGTTCTCAGCAGTGGAAATTGCAAGGGAAGCTGCCTGGGTAGTGTGTTAGAAGCCAGCTTGATGCTGTATTCTGGAAAAGGGTGATTAACAGTCTCAAAAGAGCCAAACCTGCCTTGCCTGGCACAGGCAGCTGGCCCACCTCCTTCTTCTCTCTGACCTATGGTTTGCTCAACGTGGCAGCCTCAGGTGCCCAGAACCCAGGTGTGTCACTCCCAGGCCTGAACTATGCCTTCTCACAGTCCCCATGGGTATCCAGGGAACACTTTACTTGTGGCCCCAGACTGACTTGAAAGGATGATTCTACAGCTGGCTGTTGATGGGAACTTCATCAGAAATGGGTGCAGTTCTCTCTGCTGGCATGAGCTGGTCTTTGTCATGCTGTATCATCCAAGAACAACAATTAACTGAGTCTAGGAAAACTAAGAGGTCATCACAGCACAGCTGAAGATTATATAATGTGCCTGTTTTGGTAATGTCATTCTAAGCTCAGAAACAGCCAGACTAACACCCCAACTTGTGAGCAGCTTGGGCAACCCTCATTGGTAAAAGAGAAAGCAGTCTCCAAAGCCTTATCACAAAGAAAGTAATTTAGGTAGGAGTCAAGTTGATATCTAGGTTACAGCATTGCCTCTAAGTGAGCTATGTGACCTTGGGCAAATGACATTATTGATTTATAATGCTTTTACACAATGCCATCCAGTTTAGGGGACACATTCATAACCACTTGATCCTTACAGTCGCCAAGTGCAATAGCTGGTGAAAGAAAGAAGAAAGGAAATTCTGAGCTAAGTGAGCTGACTCATTCTGCCCAGTGTTCATGGAGAAAGTCACACCTCTGACTCTGCCTGGCTTCTTATCCAGGCCACTGCTTCTGCTACAGTCACAGTTCTGCGGTGGAAGCTGTGAAAAAGCAGTGTCACTGTGGCTTAGGTGGACTGTATTCTTGCAGAAAGCTTATTTGAGGTTGCAATGGAATTCCAGGTAGAAATTCAATTTTTTTTAATCAGTTCACAAACTTCAGGGTTTTTTTTTATATTTTTATTTAATTTTTTTTAGCAAGTTTAGGTTTACAGAGAAATGGAGCAAGAAGTACATCTTCCCATGTATTGCTTCTCACCTCTTTCCTTCCTTCTTCTCTCCAGTTAGCCCAATTAAAAATGAGCATTCCTGAGCCATATATATAGCGGCTGACATACAAATACTGTGGCACCATTGTGACAGTCAGGGTTTGCATTAGGATTGCTCTTGGTGTTACACATCCAGTATTTTTAGACAAGCGTGTGGTTTGTGATTGCAAAATCCTACAGAATGGCTTCACTGCCCTTAAAGCCTCTGCGCTCCATCTGCCCCTCCCTTCTGAGCCTGTGGCAGCCACTGATTTTCCTAGTACCAAGCTGGAATATACTTTCTAGAGGTGCTTAATGTATAAATGTCAAGTCGCCGAACATAAAGAGCAAATGCACTGTAAAGAATAGTTACTCTCCTCTTCGGTGTAAATGACCCAGCCTTGCTCACCAAAGGGGCAATTGATTCCAAGTCTGATGAGCACTCTGCATGTCTGCTTTGGCAAAATTAAGCATTGCCTCCAGTCCCCTCCTCTTATAAGCATTCTGAGGAGTTAAAGACTGAACTCAACCCTATTTCCTGGCCTCCCCATTACAATCTTTTATTCATTTTGCTCTTCTTGTGTGGTAAAATACACCTGAGTTGAAAATATAGAATATAGAATCTTCCCAGAGAGCGTACTTGGTAGGAAAGCAACAGTTCCATCTTCTAGAATTTGTCCTCTCTTTCATAACCCATGAGTTTTGCCCTTCACTCCGCCCCCAAATCCTCATGGTCTAATCTTTCTATAAAAGAACAAAGGGTTTCATAACTAACCTTCCCTTGTTTAGGCAGTACACAGAATTCTCTACCTCAGCAGGCTCCCTCTGAGGAGGCAATGGATTCTCTGGAGTCTTTCTCAGAACATCAGTTTCACTTGTACCTGGGAAGAAAACACCTGCTTCTCAGCATTTGCAGCATATAGTCCCACCTCTGCTCTTCCTCTCCCTGGCTCTGCCTCCCACTCGCCCCTACCACACACACACACACACACTCTCCCTCTTTGCAGGGACTTTTCCAACTCTACCTAGAAAAGGACTAACCAGAACTTTAGCACTGTGGTTAGCCAGCTTCCGGCTGTGGCTTCAGTTAGTCTGTGTGCTCTGACAGAGGAAGCATTTGCAATGATGGGAACTGCCTGACTGGGCTGCGGGAGGACCAGGGCAGACGGTGCTTCATAGCATTGGCATGTGAGATGCCAGCCGCAAGTTGATTGAGGAGAGCAAACAGGGATATATCAGACCCAGAATGGCAGATGCTGTGTGATGCCCCCAACAACAATGGGAACTCATCTGTAACCAGAATGTATTGGTCAAAGGTGGCTTCCCCCAAAATGTAAGAGAAACCAAGATAGTGGCATACTTTTGAGTAGACTTCAAGAGAAGAGTCTACAGACATGGATGTCTAGGGCTTCACACTCTGGCTAGAGAGTCATGGGTGACAAGTTGTGGATGACAAACTAGTAATGTCATAAAAAGTTCCAGGATCCACATTCATACCCCTAAACACACACACACACACACACACACACACACACACACACACACACACACCACCTTCACTGTGATTGGAATAGTCTGAACATTTTCTTTTCAGATTGCTTCTCCATGTAGGTTGGAACCCTCTTGAAGAGGAACCTCACACCAGCAGGAGCTTATCCTACTGAGCCAAATGCAAAACCACCTGGAAATTAAGAGAAGAGTTTGGCTAGAATTGCTAATTAATTTTAACAACTTTGTAATTGGAGATTTGACCTAACAGCCAGGTGATTATTTAATTAAAATACTAGCAACACCAAGTATCTCACATTTAAGGATCTGTTACTTTGGTGCAGAACAGAACAGGGTCTGCCTTCCACAGAACTCAGATTTTCTTCTACCGAGCTTGTCTCATCTTGTATGGGTCAGAATTTTAGTGGGGTTCCTCCTTCCCTGGTTTCACATTACACATTTAAGGAGACATTGAAGGAGAATTTACAGTGAAGGGATCATAGCCCAGAAAACCCTTTTTCCTACCTTTGTATGGAAGACCCCCTAAGAAATGGAGAATGAAGGGTTATCCCAGGGTTAGAACACATGGCCTTTGGTTGTGGTGGTGGATGCTGCCTACGTCTGAAAGAGTTCCACAGCACTCTTTCAGTTTAGCTGCATTATCTCTGTGAATGGTTTTATGGACTACTTGAGCAGGGCCTTCATATCCTAAGGTCATGAGTGTCCCATGTGTAGAGCAGGGGAAAAAAAACACAAAGAATTAAAGTTCTGTCAAGGACTCATGGATGGAAGAAGTATGTTTATTTTGCATGTGTTCAAAGACCTTCCTACAGTTGCTGCTAGAATTGGGGGAGGGTGAAAATCACATGTGCTTCAGAAGAAGGTGAAGAAGGTGGGAATTTACAGTAGTACAATCTCATTGTAATGTCATTGTCCAGTCAGGTGTTACCAGTCCCTAAATTCAAAGCTGTGTGTACACCCATGCGTGGATCTTGTGGAGTCTTTTGAAGACCTCATTTACATGGGCTCTTTGGAAACCTGTCTTCTCTTTTAATAAAAGCTTTGCTAGACAGAGGAGCACATAAGGGATTTGAGAGCCTGACCTTAAATGAGTTCCCTACCAGTTTGGCCTTGGAGCATCTATTTGCGCAGTAATACGTTAATCACAGTTGAGACTACTCAGTGTTCATGCCCCCATCTGGTAAGGTGGAGTATCTTCTCTCACATCTCCTTGCCTTTTCTTTCCTTCATTTCCTGTTTCACATGTAGCTCCTGTCTTTCTTCCTATCGCAGACCCTCCCTTGCATCACGGTAGAGCTACAGTCCACGCTGCCTTGCCCATGTGTCCCATCTCCAGCCACACTGGTAATCCATTACACCCTTGCCCTGCTCTTCTGCGGACATTCTCATGCTTGCTCCCTTCAGAGCCTGGTGCTGGCCTCCTTTAGGCCTTCTTTGCACAGGATGCTCGGCAGGTGGTCAGTAGAAGCTGGTTCTGTCTTCAGTTTTTCTCTATTGCTCATTTAACTGAGCACAGCCTGCTTTTTCTTACTTAACATGTACTCTTCTCATTCCCATTGTAGGCGTCTGGGGATGGAAACCCTGCTTCCTGCTTAGTTGTCCAAGGCAAACATATCTACTTCTAAAGAGGTCCCAGGATCCAGATGCAGTGACCATATCTATATGGCCACTGGACCATCCTCAGTGCCAATCATGTGAAATATGGCCTCCTACAGTTTATGTTGAATTTGTTATACTTTTAAAGTACTTTCATTGCTCATACATTCTTGAGCTCAAATAACTATCAGATGCCTACCTATATACTCAGTTACAATACAGTTTGTAAATGCATATTAATTCTTAAGATTTTTCTTTTTTGTTTTATTTTGTTTTGGGGTTTTTTGTTTTGTTCTGGTTTTTGGTTTTTTGAGGCAGAGTTTCTCTGTGTAACAGCCTTGGTTGTTCTGGACTAAGTCTGTAGACCAGGCTGTCCTTGAACTCACAGAGATCTGCCTGCCTCTGCCTCCTGGGTGTTGGGATTAAAGACATGTGCCAGGCTTAAAGACGTGCGCCACCACACCGGGCTAATTCTTAAGATCTTATTTGAAAAATGGGCTTTAGACCTGTCTCCTACACCCACGTCAGAACATATGTGCTGGTGGGATCTGTAACCCCCACCGCATCCCAGCCAATGGTGTATCCATGCATTCTTCAGAGCTTAAGAGATTTGGAATCCTTGTTCTACTTCTCTGAGATCGTTCTATAAAAATTTGTAGCAGTGAGGCTGGATGTCTATGGCCTTTGATGGGTATGTTGGCCTGAGGAATCCCTCTGTAGTTTTGGGATCATGACTTGGTCCACATCCTTCCATCCCCTCATAAAGGCTAGTTTACCCTGAGGAGAGAAGGTTTAGTACCCACCAGCCACATGCTGCTGTCTTCTGAAATATAAGGTTCCTTTCTCCCTCAGCATTGCAGCCCTTGAATATGAGATGTTTCCTTGGTGGGAACATGGAGCTTTATGTCTGAATGATGGACACAGACATGTAGAATCTCTTCAACGGCAGGTCACTGAAGCTGTTCCATAGAAAACAAATTACAGGCAGAAAAATACTTTGGAGTTTTAAGCTAGTGACTTTGAAATGGGGTGTGTTATGGGCTGATCTTCTCCCTGTCACTCTGTTGAGAAATAGACTAAAATGAATGTAGGGTAGCATGAATGTTTGTCATGGGGTATAGTGGGGTAGACATTGCCATTTTTCCATTTCATCAGAAAAGACAAATTCTAAGCAGTTCATATTTACTATTTAAGCTCAAGTGAGTAGACTCCGTGAAGGATCCCTCCACCCTCCCACAGACAGTGATTGCTTTGGTCTAGTCGCTCCATAGAGGGGGTTCCAGACCTCACCTTACAGAGTAGTGAGTTCCTAAGAATGACTTCCTGGACTCCCCTGATATGTATGACTGAGCTGGGGTGTAGCTCAAGGGGTAGAGTGCTTGCCCAGAGCCACATAAGCAGACATGATGGTGTATAGGATAATTTCAGCAGTCGGGAAATAGCAGCAGAAGGATCATGAGTTCAGGGTCACCTTAGCTGCGCTGTGAGTTTGAGGCCAGTCTGGGATACACAACCCCCCCCCCCAAAAAAAAAAAAAAAAAGATGTGCTAGTAAGTGGCTTACCTTCTTTATTTTGCACCTAGTCCTTATATGGCTCCTCTGGCAAGATCACCTTAATTGAAGACAGTTTAATGGTCTCAATTGATATGTCATATCTAGACTTAGGTCTCGATTTTTATTTGAAGATGCCAATGCCCTCTACTATATACAACAGAAGTTGGCCAACACTGGGCCACACTCCAAACCCAGTGAGCCACCAACATTTGTAAATAAGTTTTTATTGGCATGTTGCATCTTTCCTTTTACATAATGCCTATAGCTGTCTTGAAAGGGCAACAGTCGTTACAGCAGAGACCTTATGATTCACAAAGACAAAAATAATCTGTATCAGAAAAGCCTGATTCCCAGAAAAATGCTGAGAACCCGTAGTGGATCAAAGCAACAGTACTACACTGTTCTTACTTGCAGGGGTGTCTTGAAAAATATATGCAGTGTATACTGATAAGATCAAAATGGTCCAGGTGAGAATGACACCGGCTAGATCCGAAATGAGTCAGTTGCCCTGGATCTTGCTGTTCATCCCTGCCCCTCTGCTCAGAACCTGGGTGTGAGGCATGCTGCTGAGGAGAGGGGCATCATGGGCAGAAGGAAGTGAGGTGAGAGAAGGAAAAGTCCCATTTTGCTAACCAGAGATGAGAAAGACTGCTTCTATGTACAGGCTGAAACATCAAAAGGATGGGGTTGAGTGGGACCTGCCCTGCCTGAAACAATGGGCAGCATCTGTTGCCCACTGCAGGCTGGAAGGAACACAAGTACCTTCCATAAGCTCAAAAATTGGAAATGGATTGAGGAGCCCATGCCTCATCTTCAGTCCATTAATAATCCCTTTACCCAAACAGATTCACACATTTGTCCATTAAAATGCCAGAACAGGTGGGAACTTATGGCAGATTTTCTTGCAGTGTAATTCTTTTTGAATACAGCACAGTATGAGGTATCTACAGCACTCAAAGCTCAGAGACAAGAGAATAGATGGTGACTTCAAGATATTTAAAAGGGGATGGGATTTCAGTTGGGTAAAATGGAACATTCTAATGTAGGCTATGCAGCAATGTGAATGTATTCAGTCCCCCTGAATTGTAACTTAAAAATACTAAAGTTTGTTATGAGTGTTTTTCCCCAATCTGGACCAAAGCTTGACAACCATGTAATTGTGCAAAGACAAGAGCTGCAGTGGCAAAGACAGGAGCCCTAGTGCCCATATCCACTATTGCATTTAGGAGCTTAAACTGGAAGCCTACTTTCCCATTATAGTTAGTGTTACAACAATTCCTCTTCTAAGAATTAAGAGTCCCATTGTATTAAGTACAGATACTCTAGACTAGGGAGATGGGTCAATCAGTAAAGTACTTGCCACATATGCATGAGGACCTATGTTTGGATCCCTAGAACCCGCATAAAAAGTCAGACAAGGTGGACATACCCCTAGTCCCAGAGAAGTGGACATTCCTGGGGCTTGCTGGCCAGCGAGTCTAGCCAAGCTGAGGAGCTCACATGCAGTGAGAGACCTTTTCTTGAAATAATTATGTGGGCCAGGCATAGTAGTGCATGCCTTTAATCTCAACATTTGTGAGGCAGAGGCAGCCAGATATCTGTGAGTTCAAGGCCAGCCTGGTCTACATACTTTTGGGCTAGTCAATAGTACATAATGACATCTGTCTCAAGGAAGACTTCTGACATCAACCTCTGCCTCCATACTCAAATCATTATCCGTTCTACCACAGGCAGAGGTAACAGCATGAGGGCTGGTCAGTGGGAAGGATGTCATGAAAAGATGGCTCTTCTTGTTTCCAACCTTAGAAGTAACTTCTACTTTTTTTTTTTTTCCAATGTTGGATCCTAGGAAAGAAACCTTGATTGGTTCCCCAGGATGAGAGCCATGTCCCTGGTCAGCAGCGATTCTGAAGGGGAACAGAACGAGCTGAGGAACCTGCAGGAGAAGCTGGAGTCCACCATGAAGCTGGTCACCAATCTCTCCGGCCAGCTGTCAGAACTAAAAGACCAGGTAATGGACAAAAACCCCTCGCCCAGCTCCCAAGCCTATACTCGTTCCACTCGCTGTCGTACATCCCAAGTCTGATGGAGAGATGGGCCTACAAGGCAGCACCACTAGGGCAAAGTCTCTCATTGATAGAAAAAAAGGTCTATGTTCCTGTTCCCTTTGGTGCAGTGGTTGTAGTATAGTTATCTTGTATTATATGGCTAAAATCCGATTATAAGTGAATAGATGCCATGTGCATCCTTCTGAGTCTGGGTTAGCTCACTCAGGATGAGCTTCTCTAGTTTCATCCATTTGGCTGCAAATTGCATGATTTCCTTGTTTCTGATGGCTGAGTAGTATTCCATTGTGTAGATGTACCACAGTTTCTTTTATCTATTCCTTGGTTGAGGGACATCTGGGTTGTTTCCAGTTTCTAGCTATTACAAATAAGGCTGCTATGAACATAGATGAAGAAACTTTCTTGTGATTTGGTGAGGAATCATTTGGATGTATACCCAGAAGTGGTATGGCTGGGTCTTGAGGTAGAGCTATTTCAAGTTTTCTAAGGTATCGCCAGACTGATTTCCATAGTGGCTGTGCAAGCTTGCACTCCCACCACCAATGGAGGAGTGTTCCCCTTTCTCCACACCCTCACCAGCATGTGCTGTCATTTGAGCTTTTGATCTTAGCCATTCTGACAGGTGTAAGATGGTTCTTTTCTTTCAAATGCACTAAGATACAAATAATAAAAGACTAAGGAGAAAAGGTGGTCTTATCGATGACAGCCAGTCATCCATCCGTTGCCTGGAGCTTGGCAACCACCTGAAATGAATAATAACCTAAATAAGTAAACTAATGAAGATCTATCTAGATTACTTTGTATATTAACTGTCCATCTTGCTGTGAGATATCTAACAGATGCTTTACAGGACCAAGCTGACCCATGAATATATCAATGGCTGTGTCTGCCTTTGTCCCTGTAGCCCCTGAGAGGCTGGTGAACGTTTTAGGAAGCTTTGTAATCCCACTTGAGATAGCTGTCCATGCAGTGCTGAGCCTGCCATTTCCCAGTGGCTCACAGAGGGAGACTCAGAAGCTTCCTCAAGCCCCATTTCATAGACCAGTGATCCTTGTCCACTGTGTGAGTTGGGTTGAGGAGATACAGCAAGAATGGCAGGTGTAGGGAGATGCTCGGGAAAGCATGGGACCATCTTAGCAGTTTTTACCATCTTACCCTGGTGTTTTGATGAGGATGTCAAGTGGTACAGAAGGCTCTTAGGAAATCCATCCCACTGTACATCACAGCATGAAGGTGTGAAGCCCTAACCCCCAGTGTTGGCCTGCTTTGATGTGTTGAGTAGTTTTGTTTTGAGTTTGTTTGTTCTGTCTTATATTCGGTTTGCCTTCTGTGATAAACTTTAAATTTTTTTTTTTTGAAAGGAAAAACATAATATTTCATGATGCTGGAGATACAGTCACTGTATACAGCTGAGCATAGCAGAGACTCGGCTTTTGTCAAGTCAGGTCGGGGTAGAGCTATTTCTATTGAACTAACATTTGGCTAAACATAGACAAAGATTCATGAAGTCACCTTAGACCATGTGTGGCTTCAACTGTTCAATCCTTAGCCCTTGTTACATTTTTTTTCAGTTCTCAGGTCGGCAGTTGGAACCACTCTGTAGAAGGCCCTTCCCCTGTGAGTGATTCTGAAAACAAACTACTTTTTTTTTTTTCTTGGAACGTGTTAAGGCTACAAAGAAGCTTGGAAAAGTAGTGGCACATTTTGAAGTTCTTTTACTAGGAATGAACTGCTGAACTTTCAAGATGCTAAAAAATACAGGGAGAGAAAAACAGACCATAATTGCTTTGGGGGCAGGGAAGGGTTGTTTCATTCAAAAGGAGGTAGAAATTACTTCCTTAATCTAATGTCTAACAACCTTTCTGCATCATCTTTTGAATATTATTAAGTTTGGTGTTAGGAGAATTGTAAACATTTTTAAGCTGTTGGGAATAAGAACTGAGCGGCATGTTACAGATCTGGTTTTGGTCATTGCAAGAATTCCTGCCCACAAAAGGCAACAAAATGGATTAAAACCTAAAAGCCCCACTAATGATTCAAGAACAAGAAACTCTGTCATAGACATTTTTACTACAGCCATGAAAGACTGCCATTCACTGGGAAGTCTAAAAACTGCTTCATCCCTCAGCTATTTTGTGAATGTTCTGACCCAGAAACCAAGCAATAGAACGATGGTGATTAAGTATGAATGACTTCAGGTTTTACACTTTACTGTGCTCAAGGTCTTTGGTGGCGGCTCTTCTAAACTACCAAGTGGGGGAGAAGTCCTCGTGGGGTATTAGTGGAACTGTGATTAGTGGTGTCAGGTGTCCAGTTGACTGAGAACAGTTGCTTAGGATTGCTATCCTAAGTATTAATGATGCATCTCCTCTCCAAGTTTCCCTCCCAAGAGATCTTGAATACTAAATGTGATTCTCTTACATTCTTATATTTCAAGGAAAAAGACTAATGTAAGAACTTCATAATTTTTTTTTTTACATATTTCCTTCATAATGTAAAAGAAAGAGCAAATACTAAGCAGAAGGTTGATCTTTCTTGAAATTGAGACTGGCTTCCTCCAGGACAGCACCCCTGATCTGTTATGCTAGGAATGTAAGAAGTGCTTGGACATCTAAATCATTTTATTAGCATGTTGCCTGTTTCATGAAAGAGAGTCAAGACATCTGCCTTCTAGGACTCCATGTTTAGCAAAGCCAAAGAGGAGTTAATGGAGTTCCATGGAACATAGAGGAGGCTGGCCCAACAGTGGCTTAGAGTAGGAAAGGAGTGTAGCTTCGGAATCATACAAGTAGATGGCTTCTGGCCTGGCAGAGAACTACAGTAGGGATCTTCCAGGAAAGGAAGCAGCATGAGCGAATGCATGACAGAGCATGGCATGCTCAAGGAATGGCAATACGTCCAGGTTAACCTGACTCCTCATTTCACCAAACACTTAGGAGCCATGTGTTTACCACACACAGTACAAGAGGCAAAGAGGACCTAACACCTTCTAGCAGGTGAATTACACTTAAACATGGTATGCTACAGAGGTCTGAACCAGTTTCTGTGGGCGTGGACAAGGGGACTGATGATTTCTTCACAGTGAGCTTAAGGGGAAGATTGCAGTCACTGCCCCCATGGCCTTCTCAGGGTTGTTCATGCTTTAGTGCAGAGCCTGAGAAAGAGTGTGTCAGTGAGATACAATTTAACATATTAGGGGGTCACCTCTGAGGATCTGAGCAGTAATAATATAGCAGCAATACAATTGTATTTAGCAGATGCTGTGTTTTGGGTTTGTTTGGGGGGTTTTGGTAGTTTTGGTTTTGTTTTGTTTTTTGTTTTTTCATTATAATGTTTATTTATTACATCAAGTTACATCTCCATCACAGTGCCCTCTTTCCACCCCTCCCGGTTCCACCCTCCCACCTTCTCCCTTCCTCCCTCACCCATCCCACTCCTCTGACGTGGAGTGTCAGTACAAATCAACCCCTCTCAGTTCAACAGTCATATGAGGGCTAAGAGCTCCCTCTTGCACTGGGGGCATACATGATAGCACCCCTAGGACAAATTTTGTTTTTGTTTTTCACTTCTAAGCATTTGAGGTTCATCATTTAAGCCTTACAGACTCTACAGAGCCATAGGAAGGAATTCTGGTTACTAGATTTCACTGGCTATTTGGAATCTCAGTAACCAGTATGCTTCTCCGTGTGTAACTGGAAGCTTTTAAGAGAATATTAAGATCTGTTGTGAGCCAGACTAAAGTATTTGCGTACTGTCAGTGAGCTTCCTCCCTATGCCAGCTTTTAATCACTTCATGCTCATCCATGCTGTGTGTTCTCATACAAGGTCTTTTTGATGTTACTTCCAGCTGATTTATAAAGCTATTGACGAGTGGCAAAAGGCAGCACAGAGATGTTCAAAGTAGTTTCTGCATTTATATAACTATGAAGCGCAGCATTGCTTCAACTGTCCATCTTCAACTACGTGGAGATTCTTTTATTGTTCTATAACTAGGATGTTTTGTATGACTCGGTTACTATAGGTATAAATATGGAGATTTTTATTAGTAGTCAATTTTGCTTTGGATGTCTAGTACACTATGTGAGATTAGGATATATTTTGGTCATTATTTATATTTCCTGGCACAGTAATGGTAGCACATAGTGAGTACCTTGTAATATAAGACAGGCAGATAGAATTGTGTGGGGGCCTAGGAGTATGCATTTCTAATGAATTCCTGGATGCTGAAGATGTTGCTGGCCTGTTCTTGAAGAGCTGGGATATACATTTTGTATTGTGAAAAGTCTGAATAAAGCTAATAAAGACAAGCTATTTGAAAATAGGCAGGAACTGTAGGAAAGTTAAGTGGTCAATACTGTTGGCCTTGGTTCTGTGTAAGTCAGATTTAGTCCTTAGCTGTTTTATGGCTTTATGACTTTTTTTTTTTTTGCTTTGTTTTTAGCTCCCTTATAGTTGTTACTAATTGACAGCCAATTCTTCCAATGGCATTGGGTTAAATGACTTCCTCCTGTCTAAAATACACAATCAACTGGTGTACTAAGTATTCTCATCTTCAAGACCATGTAAGAAAAGCACATAAGAGCCGGGCAGTGGTGGCGCACGCCTTTAATCCCAGCACTTGGGAGGCAGAGGCAGGTGGATCTTTGCGAGTTCGAGGCCAGCCTGGTCTACAAATTGAGTCCAGGACAGCCAGGGCTACACAGAGAAACCCTGTCTCGAAAAACCAAAAAAAAAAAAAAAAAAAAGAAAAGCACAGAAGTATATGAAAACATGCTCAAAATGTACATCCCAGCTCTTCAAGAACAGACCAGCAACATCTTCAGCATCCAGGAATTCATTAGAAATGCATACTCCTAGGCCCCCACAGCAAACATGATAGGTCACATTCTGTTTGTGGGCCCTTTTGTCTGCATTTTAATGTTGATTCTGGGCAGCTTTGGTGCCTAACCACTTATGAACCATTCTATGGAAACAATCAAAATCAGATAAGTCCATATCAGGTACTAGCAATGATCAGAGATTAAGAATTGGCCACTAACCTACAGCACTATGGGCCTTTCTGGTGTATGAGGGATTGAATATGAATTGCCAACCAGCTTAAAAGCAACAAATGGAAATGAAGATGGGAACCATGAGGGAGAGAGCCATTGGTGGCTCTAAGTGAAGCCAAAGATTCTCTTGCTAAAAGGCAGAAAGCTATACAGGTTGTGAGATTAAGACAAAGATAGGGTGACTGACTTACTGAGCAGGGACAAGGCAGTGCTTATAAAAGGTTTTCTCTGGTACCAGCAGCTACTAAAAGCATTACAGCTTGGAATTGCCAGGTCTCAGCAGCTTCATATAGGCACTTTAGGAAGTACCCTTTCATAGAGGGTGAGCATGCCAAGATTTCTAAACCCATTTATACTTGAGATCACCAAGATATGAATGTACCCCCCCCCCATCAAGATAGCCTGTGTGGAGAGCACTTGCAGTGAGCAAGCTCAAGCTACTCTGCAGCTAGTCTGAACTGTAAACCATGCAGATGAGCATGTTCCTGGCATCTTAACGTAACGATGAGTGCATCCCATGTGCCATGTTAACATCTCCTTCCTCAGATGAACTCGTGAACATAAACTTTGGAGGCTGGCTAAAATATCTCCATTTAGTTCCTTACAAAAACTTTCTCTTGAAGCTTCCACATGGAAGTGTTCAATCTCTGTACATCTTTTCATCTAAATTAATAAAGAAAGCATTTCTATAGGAGCCTAAAAGTAGCATCTCTTGGCTTAAACAGTTAAATGCTCTGCTTTGAGAAAGCAGAATATAACCACTTTAAGCTTGGACCAAAGTCAGTCCAGTAGGTATGGACTGGCAGTCAGTTCCGGTGAGAGCCGGAACCTGAGCATTCTGTCCTCAGCTTCTACCCACCAGGCAGGAATTCCCTTCATTACATGGACTAATGGACAAAGTGACAAAAATTAAATAACATTTTACACTGAGTTAAACGGCTGTCTGATTCCAAAGTCTGTATTTTTTTCCTCTGTTCTACCCTGAACCTTATGGTATTTGCACATAACTTCATCTAAAGTATTCATCTAGCCCTTTACCTTCATTAACTTGTGAGCCTCAAGTCCAGAAGTGGTCCTGACAATGCTGAGAAAAAAGTCTTATTGCAGAGGTCTGGGTCCTAAAATACTCAGGAGAGAGCTAGAGATCCAAGTGAGAACTCCAGCCCAACATCCAGAAGAAAATCAACCTCTCGCTTTGGGCTGTGTGAGTGCACTTTTTCTTGGGAACCCACGTTGAGAAATTGTCTCTCCTGATGTGACCCAAAATCCAGTGCCTGTTCACAGCACCGGTGGCCAGAACACTGTTTATGTAGCCTTTAGTTACCCAGCATCTTGGGGATGCAAGGACCCCTCTCATCTTTCCTAGGAGAACCAGGTAACTTTTCTCTGACTTTGATGAATCACTGAGGAGAGGAACCCAGGACCCCCTGAAGAATGTCGGCATAAAGTGTCAGAGCCAGGGATTTTGAAAACACTGCTTCTCTGGATAGCATGACATGTCATAATCATAGCAAGCTACCATTTTCCAGTGAGTCTCTATATCACTTAGAAATGGTTTTCAGAAATGATCTGGAAGCCTGTGCTTCATCTGTCTTTTGTTTCTCTGTGAAACAAGTAGCAGGCCGTGCTTCTGAATGTCACCCTGCATGATGAGGCCAGAGAATTCCCCATCTGCAGAGGAAGATGCCCTTTTGGAGGCTGTGTGTGTGTGTGTGCGTGTGCATGCGTGCGCGTGTGTGTGTGTGCGCGTGTGTGTGAGCGTGTGTGTGTGCGTGTGCGTGCGTGCGTGTGCGTGTGTGTGTGCGCATGTGTGTGTGTGTGCGCATGTGTGTGTCCATGTGTGCATGTGTGTGTGCGCGCATGTATGCGTGTGTGTGTGCGCATGTGTGTGTGTGCGTGCGCGTGCGTGCGTGCGTGCATGTGTGTGTGTGTGATAGTACACTATTTGTAGAAAGTGGGTTTCAGTATAACCCGTAACCACAGAGGTAAATCTATGGTTCAGTGTGTGACCTGACGCACAGGAAGTGTCTGAGTGTAATGATGAAACTTCTTAACTTTCCAGATGACAGAACAAAGGAAGCAGAAACAAAGAATCGGCCTTCTAGGACATCCTCCTCACATGAATGTCAACCCACAGCAGCCAGCCTAAGCAAATGAGACAACGGAGGGGACCATATTCACCCTTTATAAATTAATGTCGCCATGGATATGGCGCATTAGTTTTGATATTCCCACTAAGGTTACATATGTGCTTAGTACATTTATTTGTAAATACTCAGTTTTGTATTGTATGTATATGATTGCTACCCTCAGAGGTTTGGATTTACGTATTGTAATTAGCTCTGTTGGCATGGTGACTTGTCATTCCTGCCAAAAATATTAAAAATGCCTTTTTTGGAAGGACTACAGAAAGTACCTGATTTGCACTTGAAGCAGATTATAGATTTAAAAGTATATGACATGTATTTTGTATTTAAAGCTAGGATAGCCAGTATTTATGTTTTCTATGAAACTGTGCAATACAAATTATACAATCACTATAACTTTGTAACTCCTGAGTGTCCTACAGGGAGGGCGCATCTTTGGAGGTGATATGTCAGTACTTATGTAATAAATGGTTAGATATCAAATGATGCTGCTGCCAAAATTATATTCATAGCGAGTTTCTGGCCCCTGGGCAGTTTTGTACCTTGTAATTATCCTACGGTGATGCTGTTTCTCGTTGCTAATGGCATTGGTGCCCCTGTCTCCTAGTGATAACTCCAGGTCTGTGAACCATTCAAACAGCATCCATTTTGAGAAAAGCAACTTTAGTTTTGAGGATACTTTTAAGCTTCAAATTAATCATTTAAACTATTTCTTTAAGAGAGCCATGTTAGTGGCTCACACTTTAGCTTGAAAGGAATCGATGAATTTTTTAAAGGGAACTTTTTACATGACGTTTGGGATAACAGCATATTGCTGGCCAATCAGTGTCATCTCCTGGGTGAATTTTGATGTCACGTTATAGTCAAATGAATTAGATGAGGGTTTCTAGATTTTCTTCATCTGAACCAACATGATACAGTAGGTAAGAAGTTATTATGCATATATATATATATACATATATACATATACATCCATATAAGAGGAACTAGGAGCTGGCCCCTTAGGGTGCATAGTTGAACACTGACAATGCTGTTCCTCTGAAAGAGACACGTTTTGGTTTTATTTCTTTGTCACATGATTTCTTTTCTGGAATGGTGCAAAGTATAACAGGAAACATTTTCTACCTGTTGCCTCATTTTGTACCTGGGTCTCATCTTACTAGACCATCTTGCACAAAGTTCAAAAATGAATCGTAAGCAGAGTTCTGAAGCAAGTCAAGTTTGTAAATGCATACATAAAAATATTTAATAAATGATGCAGAATACTAAATGGTGACTGGCTGATGGCTTTCATTTTCATCTCCTTGTGACTTAAGAGCAATTCCACTGCTAGACTTTTCTTCCCATTAGGACTGAGTTAAACTAAGCTGGTTGGGTTACCAAATTATTCAGGAAATGCTGACCGGATTTTAGAAAATAAACAGCTGTTTATATTCTAAGAGAAACCAGTAAAACAAATATCAGAGGGAACTTCATTTAGAAATCATTCTCCTAGGTAACTGAGTGGCACCAGGCTGTCACAGGCCCCTGGCATGCCATGGTAAGGTCCAGGGTGCTGTTTAGTATGGAGACCTTTAACTTAGTATCTACCAATATCTTGGCAGCTACCAAGTATCAATAACCATTAAATTTTGTTGGTCCACTCCCCCATGATCAGGGTCCTACCATAGACCATTTATGATGTTTGTTTTGTACTAGGCTCATTCTCTTCAAATACAGAAAAACATGTTCCTTCCTGAAGCAAGGCTGACCTTGGCTGCTTTTTTTGACACCTGTTTTCTCTGTGCTTTGGAAAATAGGAGTAATTCCCACTCAGCTCAGAGAACTGGGTCAGGATTAAATTCCAGCTTAATGGGTAGTTTCATAACTGATACTTCTGCTATATATGAGTAACTTAAATCAATTTTCCAGTGAGTTTAAATTTTTCCACCATAAGGTAAGACTACAAGAGGTATGTGTTTTTTGTCTAAAACCAAAATGTCACCTGTGTACAATTCCACAATGCAGCGCAGCCAGCAAGGACTTGCTCATCCCCCTGGGCCTTGTCTTTGATTTCTCAAGCTGTCCAACATGGTGTCGTTGGCAGTGTGTGGTGTGTCTCCCCAAGTCCAATCCAGTTCACTGGAAAGTTCTGCATTGACATGTTTAGGTGGCAGCTTTTACAGGTTTGTCGTGTCTCGTTTGAATCCTGTCACTAAAGATATAAATCTTCATTCAGTTTGCCAGCTTCAGCAGAAAATAACTGAAACTGGAATGTCACTCCGCCTTACATGCGGCAGGTCCTACCCTGGGAATGTGGGCATCGACACCAAAGCTCCTGGAGCTAAGACAGAATCTACAGGCAACTCTCCCAGGGCCCCTGAGAGGCCCCTGCCTCTGCTGCCACCTTCACAAACCACCTTTTTCTGGACCTCTATTTAAGAGATTGAGATCCTTCAAAATTACCTTCCCCCATGAAGGAGCATTGCCAGTGTAAGCCTTAAGTATAACAGCTCAGTGCTAACGTGCTTCATTTGCTTAAATGTTTGCCACCATACCAAATCAAGTTTTGTTTAGTTTTGGGGTTGGTTGGTTGGTTGGTTGGTTTTTGAGACAGGGTCTCACTTAAAAGACTGCTTAGTCTACCAAACCACAGACCTGGAGCCTTCAACAGGGACAGTAACTTCCTGAGCACTCAGCTCCAAAATGAACAGACATCTCCTGACTTCTGCAAGAGACAGCGAGCTTTTCCCAAGTCGGGGTGCTGCCTGCCTTTCAGAGCAGGGCCAGCCTATCTTAGCAGTCATTCCCTTCCTGCCCTTATTCCTGTATGGGAAACACTACCCACTGATCTTTTCAAATCTCTTTCATAAGAGAGTCTACAAGCTAGAAAGTACTAAATGTGGATACTATGTCAAGACTAAAAACCCTGTGGCAAAGATAAGCAACAAGTAAAGTCCTAACATCTGCCTTCCACACCCAGGAATCCTGTACAATACCTCTTACTTAGCTACATCTTTCAAAAGGAGAAACCCAATCAAGGCAGCTCCCTCCGGATGACAATACTCACGTACACTGCTGTCCCAGCCCCTCCCAGAAGTCAGTGTTTAGCCAACTCCACTTAGCTCTTGTTCACTACACTGATCACTTGTTAACAATCAACTGGGATGTTGGAAAACCCCCATAAAGATTTCGATTTTACAGAAAGTACCCAAAATTCCACTGATTTTGCATCACAAAGTCGTGGTTAAAGTAGAGTTTTGAGTAAAACACCATGTGTGTGGTTTTTGTGGGTGGCTTTAGCTAAGAATGACTATCAGACCTCAAGTACCTGAGGGGAGAGAGCTATGACGGCAATTATAATTAAGACAATTATGATCATAACAAACAATTTTCCACCCTCAGCAATAGAAGCCATGTGTAGCATCCCAAGGCCAATTCAGAAACATAACCAGCCTTCAGCTCAACATCTGCAAACTTACCAACACAGAGAATTTAAAAAGACAATACTGGCTTGTGTATGTCACAGCTCAGATTATAGGATAGACTCCCTTAATGCTAGACTTCTGATTTCATTTACTAAAATGATTCTCTAGAATACTAGAGGCATGACTTGAAAAAACAGTTAGCAATCAGACAACCTAAAATATTTTAAGGTCATGACAAGCTAGTGTGAAAGAGAATCCTAACACCTAGAAGTGAAACTGCATCATCCACCCAGCCTGGAAAGAAAAAAGAAAGCTAAAAAACACCATAGAGCAAGAAGGCAGAGTTTGAGAAAACCCCTAAGGTGAATTCTGAACAACAACAAAAAGAGTCCCACAACATGAGTGCGTGCTGTGTACAGGAACCACTGGTGGAAAGAATTCGCCAGCACTTTTGTAATCACTTTGAAAAGAGAGAGAGAGGTTGGGCCCATGTCGATGGAACTGTACACAGTACAGTTCATACAACAGTACAATTCAGGAATATAACCTACTCACTACTGAATGTTTCAAGTCATTCACTTACAGATATCTCAGAAGTCTCCTCAGAAGTTTTCTGTAGAAACTGGACGATTTGGTGTTGATACTGGGCAAGAAGACTGCAACACACAAGGCCTGTAGCGGTTCTCAACCTTCCTAATGCTGCGACACTTTAATGTAGTTGCTCATGTTTGTGGTGACCCCCAACCACAAAATCTCATTGCTACTTCATAACTATGACTTTGTTACTGTTATGGATCACAATGTACATACCTATGTTTTCCAGTGGTCTTAGGTGACCCCTGTAAAAGGGTCGTTCAACCCCCAAAGTTGTCATAACCCACAGGTTGAGAAACACTAGCTTAGAGGCTCAATGTTGTCTGACCTCCACATGGGTACACGGTAGAATAAAAAGAACAGGGTCCTTGACAATGAGAATCTTTGTGCTAGCTCAACCACCTACATGTTTTGACTCTGAGAGAGTCATTTCAATTTTTAATTCTCCCCATGCTAAGAGTAGAGATTCTTCTACTTCCTCCCACAGGTGGTAATGAGCAGGAAGATGTTATACACCGAGGGTCTGCTCGGTACACTCCCTCTGTATTCCCTATTCCTTGTGCCTGACATTTTCTTATCACACCTACCCACAATCTCAGCTAACTATTGCACAACCAAGCTCCTTTCTGTTCCTACTAAATTGCTCTGCTGTTATTACTGTATATCTTAAATCTTTATGTCTTCACATGACATGTTTGGGTCACATCCAGTCATTTTTATTTTAACTATGTTGTAACTATCAGTTTGAACTGAATAATTCATTTTTTAAAAAATGTAGTCATACAGCTCCCAACTTCCGGATAATCACTCTCATGATCAGTGTTGAATTTAAAATCTGAATTCTTATTTTGAAAATATATGAAGATACTTAACGTCTGGGATCATGTATTTCTTTAGTTTACAAAGTATTTTCATTTAGATTGTCACTTGAGCCTCCCAACCCTGTTAATGACATAGTTTCTCTTGCATCTGAATCATCCTTAATTTCACTTAACATTTAAATATAAATTCCATGCCATATTGCATGTAACTGTGGAGACCCAGAACCTTCCTTAACAATTTCAAGGAGCCTAAAGGAGGTGCTTACACTTTCAGTGAACCCTGTCACTTTAGATACTAAATCCTGATTCCTATTCAGTTTTCTGTTCCTTCTCGCCACCTCTTACTCCACTTTCCTTGTAATGTGGACATGGCTCTCCAGTGTCAGTGACAGAGAGGGATGTGAAAAATAGATCTACACTAGAGGAAGAGAACAAAGAACAGGAAACCCTTGAAAACAGAATCAGAGCTCCCTCCCTTCCTTCCTGTCCACTGGAATAACAAGTTCTGAACCTTTGAGGGACAGTTTATATTTGCCCACCATCTTGTCCAATAACAACAAAACCAAAACAAAATTCCTTCCTTTCAGCCCTCTCAAAGAAGGTATCATGTTAGAACAATGAAATGGACTTAACGTAACTAATTTAACAGAACGCTAGGCCTAGTATTCAAATCCAACAACCTGGCCTCGTGCACCATAGACAATGTGTAGGCATAGCGCACAGCTCAGATCCAGGGCCTTCACCTCTCCTGCCTACCTGTCTGGGGAAAATCAGAAGGTCTGGTTTTTTTTTTTTTTTTTGGTACTGCTGTTGTGTGTGTGTGAATACACACTACACAGGTGCACACACATGTGGGGCTATACGTGCTCATCTGTGCATGTGTGTGTGGAGACCACAGGACATACTCGGGTGTCAGTCCTTGGACGTCATCCAACATTTTTATTTTTCACACAGGGTCTCTCTCTCTGGTCTAGGACTAGGCTAGGATGACTATCGAGTGAGCTCTAGGGATCTGCCTGTCTCTCGGTCCCCAGTGCTGAGAGTATAAGTGTGTGATGCCTGGCTTTTTTTTTTTTTTTTAAGAGGTTTGGGTTCTGGGATTAAACTTGGGTCCCCATGCTTATGGGCAATCACTTTGCTGACTAGGCTATTTCCCAAACCCTAAATTGAAAGTAGTTTTAGGCACAAGGGTGACACTACTTTGTTTCCTTATCTTGAGGATCAGGCACAGTTTCTCCCAAGTGAAGAGGCCCTGTGCATTTGAAGAAGTTTTCCCTTGGTCTGCTTTAGGGGTTTGGAGTCAAATCCAATGAGGAAGATTTCATGAAGGAAAGAATATGGCAGTCACCCCAAAGAAGAAGCATACAAAACTAAAGTCCCAGCAGCTGCTGCCAGATAACGAATCATTCCTCAGAATGCTTCTGACTTCAGAACTCAAACCATAAACTAAGTTGATCCCTCTGAACAAGCAAAACCACACTCCTCGTTCTTCTTAAGAAGAGATGAGACACGGTACGGTGATTTAGTGTAGCCTCCATGAATGTGAAAATTCAGACCCGCCTGTACCTCTAGATGCTCCCTGGTATACCCCTCATCCAGGAACCCTCAAAGGCAACACCCTACTCCCTCATATAGAATTGAGTCAGTTCTTAGAGAGCACACCTTAGGTAGCATAAGGAAATTAGGCCCATCTGGGGTATTATAAAGAATTATGTCTCATTTATTTATGAACTATATGTAAATGACTGAGTCACATTTTCCCCCCAATTGGATAAAACAAACGTGTTTTAGAGTTTCTGCTAATCCTAAAAATCTAATAATGGCAAACAGACCTAGAAGTAGAGTGGAAGTCTGTATCCTCTCCTACTATTTAAACTGGAATTCTTACAACTACTGGTAGGGAAATGATACAAGCATTTTGAAAAGGTTTAGCAGATCTAAAAATCCCACTTTCAACAATTTCTCCAAGAGAAATAAAAGTATATGTTTCCACAAAAACCAGTATGCAGGTCTGGGGGTATAGTGTTGTGGCCAGATTGCTTGCATAGTATGCTGGCTAGTTTTATGTCATCTTGACACAAGCTAGACTCATCTGGGGAAAAGAAATCTTAATTGAAAAAAAAAAAAAATGTTTCCACCAGAGCCTATAGGTAAGTCTGCAGAGCATTTTCTTGGTTGATGATTGATGTGGGAGGCCCTAGCTCATTGTAGGTGTTGCCACTCCTGGGCTGGTGGTCCTGGGTGCTATAAGAAAGCAAACCAAACAGGCCATGAGGAGCAAGCCAGTAAGCAGTACCCCTCCATGGTCTCTATTTCAGATCCCGCCTTGACTTCCTTTGATGATCGACTATAATATGGAATTGTAAGCCTGAAATAAACGCTTTCTGCCCCAACTTGCTTTTTTTTTTTCCAACTTGCTTTTGTTTATGATGCTTTATGATAGCAATGGGAACTCTAAGATACCTAATATGTAGAAAGACCTGGGTTCAATCCTAAGCACTGCATAAAACCAAGCATGGTGGTACACATCTCTAATCTCAGCTCTATGAAGATGGAGGCAGAAGGATGATCAAAAGTTCAAGGTCATCTTTGGCTACATACTTAACAAGTTCCAGCCCAGCCTGGGCTCCATAAGCCCCTATATCAAACAAACAAACAAACAAACAAACAAACAAATAAATAACCTGTACACAAATTATGATTATAACCCAATACCAAAAACAACAGAAATCTCCACCAACCAGAAATGGATAAGTAAATTGTGATGTGTGCATCTAGGGTTACCTGGGGTATTGGTACCCTGTGGCTCCTGTGCTGAGAAATATCACTGGTATTGGGGTTGTACCACACCTCTTTTGTTTGTTTGTTTGCCTTTGGGATAGGTTCTTGCTATGTAGCCTAGGCAGACTTCACACTTGGAATTCTCCCATGCCAATCTCCCTAAGTCTAAGATTCCCAGAGTGCACCACCATGTCTGACCTACTTTTTAATCTTTTCTAGCACATTAAGTATGCACACTTTTTAACTACTTCAGAGTTGAGGACTAGAATAAGAACCAAAAGCAGGGCGCAGTGATACACACTTTTAATCCCAGCACTTGGGAGGCAGAGGAAGGAGGATCTCTGTGAGTCTGAGGTCAGTCTGGTCTACAAAGCGAGTCCAGCACAGCCAGGAATACACACAGAGAAATTTTGTCTCCAAAAACAAAAACAAAAACCAAACAAACAAACAAAAAGAATAAGAACCAAAAAAGTGCTTGCGATCGAGTCTAATAGAGATGGCAATGAACTATAGGAAGGGATGGAGGAGTCAGAGGAGGGAAAGAAAAAAAGCTGTCCTCCTGCTTCAATTTTTGTAATTATTTTTAAAATAACCCTGCAAATGTATTTTGTGCTCATTTCCTCATGGAGATGTAACAAATGACAACATAAAATAGAGATAAAGATGAGATGCTGTGGTGGTTTGAATAAGAATGGCCCCCATAGGCTCATATATTTCAATGCTTAGTCACCAGGGAGTGGAACTCTTGGAAAGGATAAGGGTTAGAAGATGTGGTCTTGGAGGAAGTATGTCACTGGTAGTGAGCTTTTGAGATTTCAGAAGCCCATGCCAGGCCCAGTCGCTCTCTCTCTCTCTCTCTCTCTCTCTCTCTCTCTCTCTCTGTCTCTGTCTCTCTCTCTCTCTCCCCTCTACTGTTCCAGTGTACCTGTTCCCCACCATGGTGGTCATAGACTAACCCTCTGAGACTAAGCAAGCCCTTAATTAAAGCTTTCTTTAAAAAGAGTTCCCTTGGTCAAGGTGCCTCTTCACAGCAGTAGAACCCCTATTATTATTATTGTTGTCAATATGTTATCTCACAATTCTGGTTGTCCACACTCCTGGAGGACCTAGGGAAAAACCCATTCTCTGGTTTAACCAGCTTCTAGAAGAGTGATTGGATTTGAGCCTGCTCCCACTTAAAGGCAGACATGGCCACTTGAGTCCTTGGCACAGAATATCACTCTGATCTTCTGCCCACCTCTTTCATCTTCTATGACTCTGCTCCCCAACTGGATAACCCAGGAAGTCTCTACACCCCAAGACTCTTTCTTCAACTCCATCAGCAAATCCTCCTTCACCATACATGGTAACATAGTCACAGGACTCTAGGATTAGGATACAAGCATCTTTACAGGGGCCACTACAGAGCAAAGTCTAGGCAAGTTGTGTTTCAGACAGAAGAAGAAAATCATATATCTGCTTTCCACTTCTGAGATACCTAAATACAATTCAGAATACCATATTTTCTCAAGGTCCAAACAGGATGAACAAGTCAAGTCACTGAAATGATCATAGAAAGGGACAAAGCTATATATACCTGAGTAAGAATCAGGTCAAATCCTTTCACATTTATTGTCTGTTGGACAACAGGAACACATGCACATGTATACACATAGACACATATGGTTAGTGTGGGGTGTGTGTGTGTGTGTGTGTGTGTGTGTGTGTGTGTGTGTGTGTTACTAGATTTCTCCCTGTTGGGTGGTTTTATTTGTGATGATTAACACTTTACAAATAAGTAAGACTGAGGCAGTTTGGTGGCAGATCCTAACTGCCAAGCAGGCCCATTTCTGAGTTCTAACTCAATAATCACCTTTCCTTTCCCCCTTTTCAATGTCTCCTTTGGATACAGGCCAAAATCCTAAGCATGCTTGCCCTGCCATTCTGGACACTCTTTCTCTGAAAATACCCTGTAGTCCACACAGTGCTGGGTGACCACCACTACTGAATGTACCTGCTTTCTTGAGCCCTGACTCAAAAGACAAGTCTGCCTATCTCTCTTTCTTATCTTAATCTCTTCTGCAGCTGCTGAGGTTTATAATTTGTTTGTCTTGTTATTTCTCCCAAACTCTAACAGAAAAAAATTATCCTCAAGCTTAAACAAAAGTCATATTGGATGAAGAAACTGCATGACAGAGAGAGAACCAGGAAGTAGGACTGACCACTCACAGAATACTAATTCTTTCGAAACCCTGGTGAAAAAAAAAGAAAAAGAAAAAGAAAAAGAATTGGCCCAACAGATCCAAGATACTTTCATCATCCCAAATGATTCTATCATGAACTTGACGCCACAGGATCCAGCTGGTCTCATACCTTTGATGAACACAGTGTTCTCTGGAGGGTCCTAGGCACACCCCTTTAAATGTGGGTGAGCGCTGTGTGCGCTTGACATTACAGGATCTAGCCAATTCCAAATATCAAAGAATCATTAAGGACAACTTTGCTTACCCACAAACCTCATGAAGAGCGGGAGGCTGCATTCAGCCAGATGAAAGCCTCAGAAAGCATTGCCTTTGAAACCCAACCTAAAGGAGATAACTGTGAGGCTGGCTCCAAGACCATTGGTAAAACTGATAAAACAGCAACAATAGTAAAAAACATGACCAGACTGAGCCAAAAATACACCCAGCTCATTCAGAAGGGCCGCCAAATCTTTTTCCCCTTCAGCTTTGGAGTGTCATTCCTCTCCCCACCCCAGCCCTCAAACCCTCCCAATGGTCAAGGGACTATCTTCACAGAGAGTCCCTTCATTGATCCCCAAATGCAAACCAGATGGAGAGAACGCTGCTTTGTGCTATGGTGCCTGGGATGACACTCACATCAGAGAACTCTGCAGTTCTCCTGATGAGGGTGACATGTTCTGTCTTCTTCCCCCAGCCAGTAGCAGGACCTATCACTGCAAGGTCTCAGCAGGGACAGGGCTCTTCTCCAACACCCTCATGCTGGCCCAGTATAGGTCTATCTAACCTAATCAGCATGACAAACCAAGGCTTTGCAGTTTTGCATCTGGCTAGCCAATGCATTAATAAATGCCAGAGCATTTATTGGGGGGGGTAACATCAGCTAGTGGGTAGCTGAATAGTGGAGTGCTTACCAAACATGAGTGAGGCCCTGGGTTAGATCCTCAACATGCACACACGCAAACACTGGCATCCTGGAAGAAAGCGTACCAGAAAAGTTTGATGATTTTGTCTTTACAGTAAATTCTTCACTATGACACCAGATGCCTAGGCAACAAAAGCAAAAACAGACAAGTGAGTCTGCATCAGAATTAAAACTTTTGGCACTCATAAACACCACCACGAAACAACTACAGAATGAGAAATATACCTGCACACCCAAAATCTGATAAGGGGCTAATACTCAAAGGTATAAAGAATTCCAATAATTTAACTAAAAGCAAATAAACAAAAGTAAACATACTTTTAGGATGACAAAGCATTCAGAAACATTTTCCCATTAAAGAAACACACACAGCCAGTGGGTGGGTGTGAAAATTCATCATCGCTAATCATGGTGAAAACGTGAATCCAAACCACAGTGAGAGAATACCTCATACCTATTAGGATGAGTACTATAAAAACAGCAACAGAGACAGAAAATAAGAAATAGCAATTATAGGCAAGGATAGAGTCATAAAGTCCTTCCATACTGTGTATAATAACGCAGACACAAACCAAAGGACAGAGGTGCCTCAAGTTCTTGAAACAGAGCTGCGGTGATGCTTCAGTGAGTATTTGCTGTGCAAGCAGGGGAACCTAAGCTCAAATTCCAGTACCCACATTTTTAAAAGCTAGGCACAGCTACATGTACACACACCTATAACTCCATTGCTGTGGGGGATGGAGACAAGAGGATCCTGAAACTTGTTCGGTGCCAGTCTAGCTCTGGGTTCAGTGAGAGATCTTTGTACAAGAAATTATTAGAGCATGATAGATCAGGATACCTGATATCCTCCTGTATGATACCTGATGCCTGACCTCCACCTGTATACACATGGGCGTGAACACCAGTATACACATATGTTATACACTATTAGCATTTGCACACACCAAAAGCAAAACCACTTAAAAATACAGCTAACATTCACACCAACTTGCAACACAATTTTAAGAGTAACTTCTTAGATCTATAACACCCTCTTGATTCCTAAACAACTCAAAATTTAACTATGAGACTCTAGCTGTCTATTCTTCAACCACCTCAGAGACCTGAGAGGGATAAATATATCTGATTATATAGGAAGTGCAGGGCCTGCAGCCTCCAAAACCAAGAAATGACATACCAGTGACTGCCTGGACAGTTCCCATTTTCTCTCCATACATTCCAGCATCAGTCTTCAGCCTTTGGGTCCTGTTTCTCTGACAGACATTTGTTGTAGAGCAGGGATTATGAAGGACCTACCCACCCTGTCTTGGCAGAGTTAGGCTGTCGACTTCCCTGCCACAAAGTTTTGTCCTTTTTGGACAGCAGTCTGTCAGCAGTTGGAGCAAGGAGTTTTTTCATGCCAAGAGATAGGCTTGCCACTAATTCAACCATCTTATAGTGGAGATTCTTCGATGCTTATCTTCTACTTGGAGTAGAATAGGGGGTGCTGTCAGGAGCTGATATGTCTCGATATCAAAAAAAAGAAAATCTTAATTTAAGATAACATCTTTGAATGCCATATTCTGCAGATCTCTTGGGGTTTTTGAAGATGCCCTATCCATCTCTTGTATTTAGATAAGCAAATGTTGCTTGTCTCTTAACAACTTGATTACTGAGTAGTTTAGTAAACTCATGGAGATGGTTAGATAATAGAATGTTAAAGTCAGGGGCCAAATATGTATGGACTGGACATTGGGAAGGTATGCTGGGCCATTTAACTCTCATAAATGTGACATATTTATATCTGTTGTTTTGTATAGAATTTACTCTTATAGGAGAAGGAACCATCTGTTGGACTGAGAGGGGAAGCTGCTGGGGGGAAGAGGGTGGAAGGGCGGGATAGGAAAGGGGAATAGGGAAGGGTTTGTGACTGAGATGTAACTTGAAGAAAAAAAATAAAGTATTTAAAAAAATTTTTCAAAAAAAAATACAGCTAACATAAGATCCAAAACTCAGACTTCTAGTTTATTTATCCAAAAGTACTGAAGTCAGGATTTCCAAGAGCGACCTATGCTCCCATCATTATTACAGCACTCTTCAAAATGGCCATGATATAGAAACAACCTAAATATCCACAGATGGATAATTATGTAAATAAAAGGTGATATGTGCATATATGTGAATACTATGCAATCATGAAAAGGAAGGAACTACTGTCAATGTACTACAGCATGGATGAATCATGAAGGCATTCCACTACACAAAATAACCGAGTCACAGTAGAACAACTACAGCAGGACCCTACTTACAGGAAGTATCTAACCCTCAAACTCAAAAAGAACAGAAAGTGTAATAGTGGCAACAAGACTGAAGGGAGGGAAATGGACAGTTCCTGTTCAATGCATGAAAAGGTTCAATCATGCAAGCTGCAAAGGTGCTGCTACACAGGTATATGTGTATATGTGTTTATGGTGTGTTTTTGCTGATTTTAAAGGGGTGTGTGTGTATGTGTATGTGTGTATAAGAGTGTATGCCATGAATGTACAAGGTGCCAAATGGAGGGCAGAAGAGGGTATAGGATCCCTTGGGGCTGGTGTCATAGGCCATAATGAGCCATCCAATGTGGGTGCTAAGAAACACAGGTCCTTTGTAAGAACAGCGAGCACCCCACCCCCAAAAACAAGGTTTCCCTGTGTGGCCCTAGCTGTCCTGGAACTCTCTTTGAGACCACGCTGATGGAACTAAGAGATCCATCTGCCTCTGCCTTCAAAGTGCTGGGGTTAAAGACCTGCACCACCACCATCCAGCCACAGCAAATACTCTTAACTGCCCCTTACGTTGTGTTTCTAAACACAGTTTTTAAAAACTTCATTCTATCTTGATTGTGGTAACTTGATGGTAATCATAAATAAGTAATGTGTACCCTCAGGTTTTTTTGGTTTGGGGAGTTTGGTCTGTAGCAGGCATTAATTTGTTGGGTTGTTTTGTTTTGTTTTGTTTTGTTTTTTTCTCTTTCTGAAAGTTCTTCTGGCTTTCCTTGCTTCTCTGTGCACACTTTAGAAATAACCTGTCCACTTCCCCAAGCAAGGCCATGCAGTCAGTCTGTTCCTAAAATCTCACTGAATGCATAAAGTATCTCAGCAGTAAATGGAATTTACTAATACCAGGTCTTCCAGACTATGCATATACAACCAGTGGTTTTTGTCTAATTTGATTTCTTTTATCAGTGTTTTAAGAGGTTTCAGCTCATAAATTCTGCATGTTTTGTTATATTTATCCATAAAAATTTTAATTATTTGAATGCTATTGTCATAGTACTTTTTAAAAAAATGTTTTCAAAACATTTATTCATTGTTTAAAAATAGGGGTTTTTTTTTACATTTATTTATTTCTTCAAGTTACTTCTCAATCATAGTCCCCTCCTTCCTCCCCCTCCCAGTCCCACTCTTCTACCCTCTTCCGCCTCACCCTCCTATCTGCTTTGTTTTTTTAATTTAAGGTATATCTTCTTCCCCCCCCCAACAGCTCCCCCTTTTAGTCCAATAAAAGGCTCTTTTTCTTATAACAATAAATGCAAAACAATAAGAATAATTAGGCCACAATTATGAAAATTATAAGTTATAACATACATTCCAAATGTTCAGTCCATACATATTTGGCAACTGATATTAATATTCTATTATCTATCAATCTCAATATGTTTTCTGTCAGTATTGAAAATTAACTTTCATATATTGAACTTAAGACCTTGCTTATCTTAGCATTCAGTAAGTCATCACCAACTTTTTGTAGCCTTTGAATTTTCCACATAGATAATCATACTATAAATCAATAAAGGCATTTAGATTAGATTTTATGCTTCAATTTGTATGCCTTTTTTTTCTATTTCTTGCTTTAATGTATTAGGTAGGATATCCCAGACAATGTTCAATACTCATGTCAAAAGGGCATAAAGATGACTCAGAAAGTAATATACATACACATATGCATGTACACATCCACACATACACACATACACACAAAATAAATATTTTTTAAAAGTAATAAGCTGAAGCCAACATTGTTTCTTTGTTATGATCTCAGGGGAAAACCATTCAATATTTCATTTTTATGTATAATGTTAGTGGTGAGGGATTGTATTTTTAAATAAATGCCTTTTATCGAATAAAGGGAAATTTTTGTTTTCTGAAAGTTTTGCCAGGAATTGATGGATTATTATGAACTATGTTATCTTGATCAATTGAGATGCTATTTTTTCTTTAGTGTCATGAGATGATAAATAAAACTGACTGACTTAGGAATATTGAACCAATCTTACATTCTAGTCACTAAGTTCGTTCTGTCACGCTTTACTTCTTCTTGTTTCTATATGATGGATCTTTTTCTTACTTTCTATTATTTATTTATTTATTTATTTAGTTTGGTTTGTTTGTTTTTTGAGACAGGGTTTCCTCTGCATAGTCTTAGCTGTTATAGAATGGATCCTATTTAGTAGCCCAGTTGCCCCTTGGTATTCAAGTACCTATCATGGAGGGCTAAACCCAGTACACTCTACAGATGCCAAAATCTGCATGGACTTTATGTCCCTCCTAAGTAGCTTAGTATTTGTGAGTAGCCTACTTTCATTGTCCTATATACTGTAAATCATCCCTAGAGCACCTATAAAATATCTAATATAATGTAATGTAAATGCTATCAACTTGTTAAATGGTTGCTGTGATGTATTGTTTACAAAGTAACAAGAAAAAAAGTCTATAAATGCAGATGAGGTTTACAAAAACTTTTTTTTCACCTAGTTGAATCCACAGATATGGAGCCCATGGTAATCTTGTAAATGTGGGTGGTAAGCATTCTCTCATTTCCTATTTCTGGGAAAGGTTGTGTAGCACTCATATGATTTCTTCTTAAAAGTTCATATTGCTGTTTAGGTGGTGGTTAGTGTGTTCAGGAGCTGGCTACTGAAAGTCATCATACTTTCCTTTGGGAAAGGTTTTTAATTACCAAGTCTTCCTTACATCCTTTTTCCTTCAAGGGACATGTCCTTTCGTTCTAAGTTATCAGTTTTGCTGGCATTTTAAAAATTGCTAATAGTAGTCTCTCATTATTTTAATATCTGTAGGAACTCTTGTAGAAGTTAAGTCTTTTTAGTGAAATTAGTAGGAAGTTCAGATTAACATCTGACAGCACATAAGGAGGAGCTTGGTGTCCTTTTGGTTCACTGATAATGGACAAAAAGCCAGTTGTAGCTGGACAATATGCCGTGTTGAAGGGGCATGGCTAAGAAACTGCCCAAGTCACACAGATGACATCAGTTATCTTGAGAAGCAACAGAATTGTTGGACATCGTGAGAAATCTCATGGACCCTTGAGACTGCCAAGTATTGAGAGATAATGCAATATATAAAATGAGAATTCCACTTGGTCTTTCTTTTTCTCCTGCTCTCACTGACTGAAAAGTCACGCTGAATAATCGCACAGAAAGGTTCGCCATTAACAAAATTTAGACTGCTATAGCCTAAAGCAAAGGCATAGCATAAAACTTACTGAGAGAGAGTTCTTTAAAGGCAACTGTCTTGGGGCCCTGAGTGCCAGAAAAGTGCGCCAGGCAAGTGGAGTTCGGAAGCCGATTGGAGTGGCCTTCGGCTGTGAGGTTTGGTGGGGCCAAAGAGACCATTAGAGTTTCAGCTGATGAACAAAGCCGGCCTCAGTTTGGGGGCTGGAATAGACTCACTTTATAAACTGGCCACAATTTGGTGTTGGAAATAAACTGGCATTGAGAACTTGCAAAGTAAGGCCTAATGAACACTAAGCTTTGAAAGGGACTGCCTTCCAAGACTGCCATAAACCAAGCTATCCTGAATGGACCTACACTAAGAACAGATACATCTATTCACTTATAGTTGAATTTTAGCCATATAGTACAGGATAACTATACTACAACCAATGCACCAAAGGGAACATGAACATAGACTTTGTTTCCTGTCAATGAGACACTTTGCCCTAGTGGTGCTGCCTTGTAGGCCCTCAGTGTATGAGGAGGCTCTTGGCCCTCATATGACTGCTGAACTGGGGCGGGGGATTGATATGTAGGGACACTCCACTCCAGAGGAGTGGGATGGAAGGGATGGGGGGTAGAGGGTGGGAGGATGGGACTGTGATGGGGGTGGAGAGAGGTCACTGTGATGAAGATGTAACCTAAAGTAATAAATATTTTTTAAAAAAAAGTTATAACTTTACTCAAAAAATATATTAATATCCTTTTAAGAAAGCTAAAATAGTGTTAGTTAAGTGTTTTTAGATAGGTTTTAGAGTGTTCTTAGGCATTAGGGTACTCTTCGATTATAGATTTTAGATTATAAGTTTTAGGATATAGGGTTTAGGTATTTTATAGAGATTTGTTAAATATTAATAAATATAAGTGTTGATAAATAAAAATATTTTGCTACAAACTCTAGTGATGTCTCCTTTTTCACGGTTTATTGTTGTTTGTTTTGTGTATATATATATATATATGAATAAGAGGATGGTTTTAGTTTAAAAGCATAGCAACCACTTGAGAAGCTGCTCGTAAAATTGGTATCAGGTGATGACATTTTTTAAAGCAAGGGTTTTTAGATTTCAGAAAGCGAAAGGTAAATTTGGCTTCTCCTATGCCTTAAGTAGGGTTTTGGCTAAATGGGTCTGACAGTGACTTTGAGCACCAGTGTTTTAATGATATATATGTGGGTATGATGCGTATCATTACTCAGTTTACAAAATTCAGCTCCTCTGGTCTCCATCCACTTCTCCTGAATTGGTTTGGTTTGGATATTGCTCAATCCACTTAAGAAATGAGAAAAAAATATGATAGGGTGAAGGAAGCATCTGATATCTACTGAGTGTCAAAGGTTGAAAGGGGGAATTATGTGACATATATATATAGTCTTTGTAAAGCCCCCCCAAAACACTGCCAGGTTTCCTTTAAAAGTTAAAAACAAAAGGGAACTCTATTTCTTAAACATTATAAATTACCAAGACTTATAACACAATTAAAAATTAAAAGTTACTGGATACATACCTCAATGATAGAGTACTTGCCCAGCAAGGTCCTGGCTTTAATACCCAGCACAAGGTTGGGGTGGCATGCATAACTTTATACAAAAAATTTTTTAGAAACAGCAATGGGGTAGGAGTGTGGTTCAATGGTAGAATATTAGCCTCGTGTGTCCGAGGTCCTAGGTTTAATCCCCAATACTACAGAAAGCAGAGAAAGGGGGCCAGGGGAGGGGACAATGCCATAAATGCTGAAGGAGTGATTGATAATGGTATATAGATGTAGCTATATATACACACACATTAAATGGAGTGATATATAGATATCACACACACACATACAATAAGTGTATATACAGAACATTCTCAGTGAATGTTGATAACAATCAAATACTGATGAAGTATATGTATATTCCTTGTTTAAAAAAAAAATGTGTGGTGGACTGAAATTGTGACCAGAGACAGACAACTGGTTCTTTTATATCAATCTCAAGAGCCCAAAACAATAGTAACTAAACTCACCAACTTTTTAAAAGATTGAAATAATAATAAAAAAATAGGCTAACTGAAAATGTTGAACCCTGAAATTCTTCATGTTTTAGTTATCTTTAAGTTATTATTCATAGATAACATTAACCAAATAGCTACTGTTTTCTAACAAGGAACTATTAATGTGTGTGAACAGACCACTAACTTCAACAAACATTAAGCAAAGGGGTCAGGATCAATTGGTTGCTCTTGTGTGTTTTAAAGATATTTTTTAACATTTTTTTATTTATTTATTATGTATACAGTATTTGCTCTACATATATGCCCGGGCAGATCTCAATGTAGATGGCTGTGAGCCACCATGTGGTTGCTGGGAATCGAACTCAGGACCCTGGCAAGAACAGCCAGTGCTCCCAACCTCTGAGCCACCTCTCCAGCCCTCTTTTGTGTTTTAGATATGAGGCATCACGTAGTGTGTGCACCACCTTAGACTTAGAAAAGCTAGTCACACATCCTGGTAAAATATGTTTTATGATAAACAGATCATAAAGAGAACTACCAGTGGCAGGCAGACACAAAATCCAGCTGGATTTCTTTAGTCCTGATCCCAGCTTCAGCTGCAGGTTTTTTCCAGAAAGAACAGAAATTTGATTTACACAACATTCTGCAGAAGTCAGGGGTGTGGTTATAAGTCATTACTAATGGGTTTTCCCTTAATTCTTGTAGCAACAGGACCTTAAAGAGGCTACTGGCAGAAAAAAAGGTGAAATTAAGGTCACAGCAGGAGTCTGCAACATCAGAATAGAAACAGCTGTTGAGGACCACCTAGTGGCAACAGGGGCAGCAGTATGTTTTTATATTTTCGATAAGGCACAAAGACTGAATGTTTTCCAGACTTAGAGCAGAGAGCTATAGCAACTGTTGAAGACTATCTGCTTTTACCAACTCTGCCACTAAATGCTAGTAATTTCATTCCTAAATTATTCCGATACACAAATCACCACTGAAGTAAACCAATCTTGTTTCCTTCTTATTCATTAGAAAATTTGAATTCCGGGGGACATATCCATGAAATGTTCATTGGGGTTTTTGTTTTTGTTTTGTTTTGTTTAAAGCAGGGGTTGGACTATAAATTTGGAAGCAAGGCTGAGAAGCTTTTGCTAAGGCAGGGACCAATGGGAGTGTGCTTAATGAATAATTGCATTCCTTCTTGGCTAGCCAGCAGCATGGGAACTGAGCCCTGCTCCGCACTGTGCACACCCAGCTCTCGAGGTCTGTTTCCACTTCTCCAGACCAGGCTCGTCTCAGAGGAACAGCTGTCTTCAAACCCTCTGCGCAGCCGGAAGCCTGTAACTTGGGTTAAGAGCCCATTTTGTGCCAGCGACTACAGGAAATACGTCATAGACCGCGCCTCTTCTCATGACCTTTGAAGCCAATTTGTAGCCTGGTGAGGAAACTGAGACCAAACTGGCTCCCCGCCCACTCTGGAGCCCCAGCACATAACTTGCACGGTGCTGGCACTGGGCATCAGACCCCCAGTATGAGGAGATGGCCGAACATCCTAAATCCTCAAAAGACATGAAATGAATTAATCGGATATGACATGTTTTTCCATCCTAGCCAATTTCAAGCCTCAGCCCCTCAGGACAACTGAGGAAACTGAGGCCCAGATCAAGTGACTTAGCAAGGTCACAAGGCAGGTAGCAGACAGAAAAGAGCTTGGAAAAGTCTTTGAGCCTCTCCATGCTCCTAAATTGCTTTCCAAAGCCTCTCTGCCTTACATTCAAGGTCCCCAGACTCTGAGCGGAAAAAGCCTAAGGTCCCATCCCCAATCGCTTTCGGGTCAGCAGCTCCCAGCAGGGCAGGGCGACCCCACCCTCCCGCCAGCTGCAAGGCTCAGTGCCAGGCGCACACTGACTGTTCCCAGGCACTCCCTCGCCCCAGCCCCGCTGCACCCGTCTGCGTACTGCCAAGGGCAAGCAGGGGAACAGCTCACGTGGGCCTCTGTGGGGGCAGGCAGCTCAGATCGCAGGGCGGGGCTTCGTCATCACCACGCCCTCCGGGGTGCGCCCCACGGAGCACTTTGAGACCCCACTCCTGATCCAGATCCAGCAATGTAGGCTCCAGCGTGGGCTGTAAGGATTTGAGGAAGTACGTGGGTGCGGCTGAGGCTGCAGCGCAGGCAGCCAGCTCTGGTAGAAGGGAGAGGGTGTCTAGGTCGGCAACATTAGAAGAGAGGGCGTTTCTGCAGAAAAGGAAATGGGTGTCAAAAGGTGCACACACATTGCCCCGTGGGAGTCTTTTGAGGGAAGTCATCAGGACCTCCCACTTTATGGCTGCGTGCATAACATTCTCAAGTCGACCTTATCACAATTCCTGCGACTTCTCAACACGCTGCAGGCAGTAAGCATGGGCATCCACTGTGTGTGGGCCACCTATCCAAGCTTCCTGCGAGCCTATTATTAGTCCTTGTTGCCACACGGGCCAGGCTCCTCCCCAGTCAGAACGCTTAATACCTCTCCCCTTACCTAAACCAAACTTCAGGTGTATTCCTGCAGCTTCTAGAGGCCTCCACACTGCGTTGATTTATTTACAAGCCCTATCGTGGTCACAAGGTGCGTTGTTATCCCATAGAAACTCAATAAAGCCCATTCCGTGAGGACAGGAACTTTTTACTGGTTCGGTTTTGACATGGTTTCATGTAGTCCAGGCTGATTTTGAACTTGCTAAGTAGCTGAGGCTGACTTTAAACTCCTGATTCCGTGGCCTCCCAAGTGCAGATTGCTGAGATTATAAACATGGGCTACCACACCCCATTTTTTTTAAACATTACTTTGAACTCGACCAATGGCATTTAGTAAGGTGGGGGAGTTCCTAGGAAAGGATTTAGATGAACAAGTATCCCACATTTATCTCATTTGATAGCATGAAGTTTTACTTAATTGTCAATTTCTGGACAATTTTTTTATATGTGGGTACACATACCCTAAAATTTCATTTTCTTCCTTCCTTGAAAAACAAACAAACAGGAGACTAAATCCAAGTCTTAAGACCTTAAAACCACCACCAAAATATTCTACCACTGAGCTATGTATCGCCACTCCTCACTTTCTTCTTAATCTTGCAGAAGCCTTACAACTGACTTATTCTTGGTCTCATCTTGTGTGACTAGTTTTACTGAACACTATTGTAAAAAGGTTGTGCAGGGGATGGGAGGATTGCAGAACGAGAACTAAACAGATTACAGAAAAATCTCCACGACCCAGGTCCTTCACGTCCTTTGCCACCTCTGTGTGCCCTCCTCTCAGGAGGTTTCTGAACTGGCTGACTGCTCATGGATTGGTTTGATCATTGTCTTAATTCCTAACATATAAACCAGGATGTGCTTGCTTAGGCCCATAATCCCAGCACTTATGAAGAGAGGAAGGCTATCCATTCAAGAACAGCCTGAGCTATATAGGCTACATAGCTAGGCACCCCCAAGAACACATAACTCAAACAATATCTTCTCTTGATTTGTGTGAACTATGGTGTTTCATTTGTTTTGTTTTGATTAAGATAAAAGTTTCATCTCATTAGACAAGGATGGCCTCAACCCCATTAACTTTGTGCCTCAGTTTTCCAAGTGTGGGATTACAGGAATGCATATCACTGAAGTTTTGACAGCCTAGATGCCTTAGAAACGGGGTGGAAGGTAGTGTCAAATATTTGAAAAAAGGAGGAAGACTATGGTTTGGGGAGATTTGGAGGAGATCTTATAGAAAGAACGAGTACAAAAAAAAAGCAGAATGGGTAGCCAGTTAATACCAGCTAGTCTGTATTTTAATAGCTGCAGTAACTTTAGTTCTTGGCATAAAGGATTTGTATATTGTTAATTCCATGTCCTCGTTTGGGGAACCATTTTAGTTATATAGACTCTGAGAAATCCTTGCAGTAGAATAGGAAGAGCCTAGGAAGCAAGTAGTAATTTAAGTACCAGGGGAAAAAATCTTCTAGAATTCGGTGGATCTTGATTCACATTGTTTTGTTTCTCCACTATACAGGTGAAACTAGTTAGAGCCAGGCACACAGGAGTCTGCCAGAACCTGGGGCTTGGTGCTGAAACTCAAGGAGCAGGTGCAACCAGAAAGAGCTTGACTGCTGTATCCGCAGACTTGAATGTACCAGGCCACTAACTGAACCTTGAGCAAGAGACCACAAGCTGAAAATCATTAAAGTAGCAAAAGACTGTTCCCTTAAAATGATGTTTTATAGAACGCTGGCTGAAGGAACTGTAAATTTCAAGGTTATAGAACATATGATTGAATATTATTAAGAGCAAAAAAAAAAGAGCTACTTCAACAATCTTTAGGAGGCTAATCTTGTAGTAGATTTATATAATTGATATAAGCTTTTGGGATCTGTGCAGAACTCTAAAGCTCCCCCTCCCTGTAAAAGACAACAAAACTCAAAAACAAAAACAAAAAAATGGGATAGCATGTTGGGTTTCTATCCTGTGAAGCTGAAGAAGACTGGGGTGCAACAGGCTTAAAGTCCTGAAGGTGGAAGAGTCACTTGAGAAGCTAAGGTCATAACCCCTGAGGATGTCACTCAGGTTTAAACAATAGCACAGCAGAACCACCACCTAGAAGAACACAAATGGGTAATTCATCCATCCAGCATCTGATTATAACTGATCCCTCCCACACCTCCTACACTCATATATTATATAGATTATCTAGAACAGGGCAGGATCTTATGGCATGTTCTCAGCTGCCATTCCCCTCAGCTATCATTTAAGCAATTTCACATAGCTAAAGGCAGTCCCAGGGTTAGAAGCACTCTCTTGGGCCAGGCATAGAAGCACATTTTTGTTATCTCGCTATTTGGGTGGCTGAGGTAGGAAGGTGGTGAGTTCTAGACTACCCTGGGATGGACAGTGAGTTCCAGGCCAGGTTGAGTTACAAAGGTAGGCCCTGCTGGGGGTGAGGGTGGGATAAAGAAAACAAAACAGTGGTTCTCAACCTTCCTAATGCTGTGACCCTTTAATACAATTCTTATGTTGTGGTGACCCCCAAGTATTAAATCATTTTTATTGTTACTTCATAACTGTAATTTTGCTACTATTATGAATCATATTGTAAATACCTGGGTTTTCCAATAGTCTAAGGTGGACCCTGTGAAAAGGTCATTTGACCCCCAACTAGGGTCTCAGCATCTCTGAAACAAAAAGAACCTTTCTTTTGCCAGGCTTGGTAACTATAATCCAAGAATTTAGGAGACTGAGGCAGGATTGACATGAGTTTGATGCCAGCCTATGTGAGGTTGTCTATAAAAACAACACAACAACCAAACACAATTTCATTCTCTCCCTATTCATGACCAACTGTTCTTCCTGTCTGTCTTCAAAGTGGCCATCATCAGATTCTTGTCACCCTGAGTATGCATGACACACCACTCATATGGAGCCAGCACCACTTTTCTCACCCCTTGGCTTGGTCTGTGACTTTATTTGACCAATAAGATGCAGTAAAAATGACATTCAGAGACTGCCTTTCTCTGGGTCTTAAGAGATCTGGCCACATTGGCTTCATGTCCCTCTGGGAAGAAAGCCTGAATGCCTTTGTGAACCCTGGGCTGCTGCAGGGGTGATGAGAATCATCACGTGGCTGGGAAAGGAGGCCATATGAAAGGGCTACAGACAAGAGATGGAAGGAAGTCTTCTGAAGCCACCTAGCAACACCCTGGCCCAGTTCCTAACCCAGAGAATCATGAGAAATATACAAATGAAGAACCGTTACACCCTTGGCCACACTTAACTCATCTATCGATAATGAAGTCAGAACATGAGGGTTTAGGGTTGGGAGCCTGAGTAAGAATCTTGGTCTAACAACACCTTCTTGTTTGTCTACATCTCTTCCCAAGACAACATTAGCTTCTGCTTTAGCTCAGAAAATTAACTGAATCTGTACTTTGATAATTTGCACGATTAACCAGCCCTGCTACATACAATAATTGACTTTAATATTCTACTGTAACAAGATTTTCAAGTCTAATATACTAGTTATCAAGTGGTACATAGACAACCATTAGTAGACTCTACAACTCTAGAGTTACTTCTTAGTACATACAGGGGAGCAGTGGCAGACACAAGCCCTTTATTCAAGATGACATAGTGTTTGTATGTAACCTATACACACCTTCCTATAGACTTTAAATCATCTCTAGATTGCTTAGAAAACCTAATACAGGGGCTAGGAAGATGGCTCAGTCAGTAGAATGCTTGCTACAAAAGCATGAAGACCTGAATTCAACCCCTAGAACTCACAGTTTCAGAAGTGGAGAGGGTGGCTAAAGAAAGGGCTCAGAAGTTAAGAACAGTGATGCTCTTGCAGAGGACCTGGGTTTGCTTCCAAGCACCGGGTGGCTCACGATCATCTGTGACTCCAGATCTAGGGGATCAGACTCCCTTTTCTGACTCCACAAGTTTTGCATGTGCATGATACATATGCGTACATACTGTCAGGTCCCAAAGGGAGTGGGACAAATGGCTGTGGTGCTTATTAGCATACCAAAGGGTCTGCCTGGAGTCTAGGCTCAGTAAGTGCCTGTGGCTACTCTCAACACTTCTCATCCTGCTTCCTACCCTAAACTTCTCCAGCCCAGGAGCTTTGCTTATCTCCCCCACTTTGCTTTCCTATATAACTCCGCCATTTTGGCTACATGTTCTCTTGGATCTTCTCTTCCCTTGGTTCTCTTTTGCCCTCTTGGTTCGCTTGCCTCCCCCACCTTGTTGTTCTCTCTCTCTCTCTCGCTCTCTCTCTCTCTCTCTCTCTCTCTCTCTCTCTCTCTCTCTCCTCTCATGGTTGGGGTCAGACTGGACTCTTCCAGATGCATTTGGCAGTACTCTCTCTCATAGCTTCAATAAAAATCTTTTTCTTCAACCATACCCTGAAGTATCCATGTCCTCATTTTCATTCACATATAGGCAAAATATTTATATGTGTGAATATAACAGATCTTAAAAAGAAATTTAAGCCAGGTATGGCAGCACATGCCTGTAATCTCTCTCTCTCTCTCTCTCTCTCTCTCTCTCTCTCTCTCTCAGAGAGAGAGAGCTGCCCCAAAACTTCAAGCCAGGACTAGCAAGAGAATGAAGAATGGGCAGACGCAGATACAGTCAGAAAATCTGGGGACAGGTGGGCCAAGAATAATCTAATAGACTGGCACCAACCACTCACAACAACCCAGACAGAAGCACAGCAGTTTTATTATGTACAACAAAGAGGGGAGGCTTAACTAGCCTCTTTAGGAGTCTCTGCAGGGAGAAGTTTCAAACTGTAAACATCATGGGCAGAAGGAAACTGCAGTTGCTAGTTTTTGCACATCCTGCCAACATTTATTTACATTAGAAGCAGAAGAAGGCTTTGCTATCCCCATGGGTGTGAGGATTTAGTCCTTAACCTTGCCATACCTGTGACAACAATATTCATTCATGTAGGACTTCCTCTGCTCTCTGGGGCTCAAAGACCATCTAGTCTAGCCAAATTAGCAAACCCAAGGTTCAATGAGAGATGGTCGACACTCAAAAAAGAACAATTGAGGAAGACAGTAAACTTTGACCTTTGGCCTCCACATGCAGGAGCACACCACACACACACACACACCACAAATAAACGAACAAACAAAGCAAGAGAACTCTATGTACATGCTACGTGCGCAGTAGCTATATTTTATTATTTGGGGGATAGTGACAACAAAAATCCATATGAGCTCAGTACAGATGCATCTTGCCTGGATATTTTTCATGTGTACTTGGTTGAATATCCATGGATATTGAGGATGCACTCACTGTGCTTATATTCTCAAGCACTCTGCAGTTCGGGCCAGGCTCCATGGAGACAGGTGGTCCTGTCCTCCACACAGCATCAGCTGGGGCTGGCTCAAAGGCTGGAGGGTGGAATAATTTGAAGGCTGGCTGTCTCATGTCTGGAGGTTGGTAGTGGGAAGAAAACTGAAACAGGTGGGCTGGGATGACTGAGCTCCTGTGGCATCTATGGAGCTTTCCAGAGGGCGTCTCCTGCATGAAGAGTTCTGGCTGGCTGACCCTTTTAACATGTCAGCCGGAGCTCCCGAGAAACCAGTTCCCAGTAGACACTACATCGACTGCTCTGACTCCCACTTTGCAAATCATCATACTATCTCCTTTCTGCCCTATCATTGGCCCATCCATATCCAAGCAAATTACTCTATTTGAGTACAGATCACCTCTTAAGGAAGGAGGACCAATTCATACCCCTAGAACTGTGAAAGGGCAGGATTGGATCTGCCACATTTGCAAAACAAAACCCTGTTGCACCCAGGTTCAAATCTGCGTGCGTAAATTTCATGTTAGGGATTAGAAACTTGGTTAGGGCTGGAGAGGTAGGTAGCTCAGCAGGTAAAATTGCTTTCCCTGCACGCCCCAAAACCTGAATTTGATCACCAACACATGATGGAAAGACAGAACCAATTTCCAGAAGTTGTTGTCTGATCTCCACGCATGCACTATAGCATATATTAAGGTGTGTGCATCCACGCATATGTTCATGATTGGAGGGATGAGGAGATACCTCAGTTGGTAGAATGGCTAGGATGTACAAAGCCTGAGGCTGGTTGTTAGCACAGTGTAAACCAGGTATGGTGGTGCATGTCTGTAATCCCAATACTTGGGAAATTTAGGAAGAAGGATTAGGCAAAGTTTGAGGCTACTTAGATAAAGGGCTGGCTGTGTCTCAAAACAAGCATACAAATAAAACATTGGATAGAAAAATGAATTACAGGAGCTTTGAATAAACTAATAAAACTGCAGCTGCTGATGGCAGCACTTGGGAATGTGGACTCAGTCCCCTCTAAAGTTTGGGGCTCAAGTTCAATCTCCCTTCCCTCTTTGAGCTGTTAGAACTCCAGGGGAAGTGGAAAATATGAATAGCTTATCATTCCTGCCATTTTTGTAAACCTGTATTTAAAAGGAGTGTTTGTTTTAGTCACACCTGTGTCTGTGCATGCCCGATCCACACAGGAGCCAAAAGAGGACCCTGGGTCCCCTAGGACTGGAGTTACAGAGAGTTGTGAGGTGCTGTGTGGGCACTGTGAATCACACGCAGGTACTCTGAAAGAACAGCCAGTGCTCTTGACAGAAGCCCCGAACCCTTCTCTTTAAAACGACTCCAAGTCATTGGAATGACCTGCTTTTAACATTTTACATTTATTAGGGGAAGGGGTACATGAGCATTGTCACAACATGCATGTGGAAGTCCAGGGACTACTTACAGGAGTTGGTTTTCTCCTTTTACCATGTGGCTCTGGGGACTGGACTCAGGTCATCTCTGAGCCATCTTGACGGCCCCCTTAGCATATTTAAACTTCATTTATTTAAGTTTTATTTTGGTGTATGTGCCTCTGTGTCTTTCATGTGTGCAGGAGTCCATGGAGACCGGAAGAGGACATCGGATTCTCTGGAACTGGAGATACAGACCATTGTGATGAGCCTGGCTTGGGTGCTGAGAATCAAACTTGGGTCTCCTGGACAAGCAGAAGCATTTTAACCACTGAGATGTCCCTCCAGCCCCTACTTGCTTGGTGAATGTGTTTGTTTCATTGTTTTAGGAATAGTGTCTCACTATGTAGCCCTGGCTAGCCTGGGACTCACTATATAAACGAGCTGGCCTCTAACTCATAGAAACCCACCTGCCTATGCTTCCTGAATGCTGGAATTAAAGGCTTGTACCACCACATCATCCAAATTATAATTTTGGGAGAACAAAAAGGTAAGATTTGCATAATTGCAAAATGCCCCGGGGCACATGCAAATTGAAGAGGGGCTGCTATGCCTCCCTGGCAATCCTTGTAGACATTTTGTAAGACCACTGCTTAAAGCTCTTACAAGTAATAACATACAGATAAAATTCAGTAAAAATGATCCACAAACAGGGCTGGGGATGTGGCTCAGCAGACAAAGAGCTTGCCTGGCATCCTCAGGATCAGTGGCTCACAGCTGTGATCCCACCGGTGGAAGCTGGAGGGTTAGAAATTCAGGTCATTCTCACTGCAGGATGAGTTGGAGGCCATCCTGGGCTTTATGAGGACCTCTTCACATATATATAGATATAGATATATAGATATGTAGATATATAGATATAGATATCAATCACATATTCCTTGAATATTATAATATCTATGTGAAGTATTTACCTGTGATCCAACCTCTTAATCTGCCCTCCTCCTCCGAGATTTATTATTTTTCTCTAGAATTAAGCTATTTTCATCATGACCTATAGACATGATTTTATAATTCTATGTTGTTCATAAATTTTATAATTCATGTTGGTTTTCCAAACTATCTTAGTCAATAAACTTTGAAGTCTGCCCAATAGTGATGAAAATGGGAACATTGGGATGCATCAAATGTTTGCATTTTAATTTGTCTTCTCAACAATGTGACTTCAGAGAGTTTTCGGCCAACTGACGCCTAACGTTTCACGCATCAAAGTCAAATATATCACTAAGGAACCCATATGTGAATAAACATTTCTTTTATAACGTGAATTGTGCCCTTCACAGTATTTACTGGGAATTTTTCATTTCCGTCATTTATCTCTATCAAAGCTCAGCACAATAAAACACAATTATAGAATGAGGAGCGAGTCTGTTCCCAGCTCCAACATTTTAACACTTCGGTTCATTTTTAAAAGCAATGGGTCTTTTTTTTTTTTAATGTTTTGTCGGGGTAGGGGGGTGGATTGTTAGAAGAAAAAGAAAGATAAAGGGATGGTTGGAAGAGGGAGCTTTAGTGCAGAAGAGGAGATGTCATTGCTGAGCAGAAATGACATGGCACATCTTTGTCACAAGCTGGTGAGAGGTGTCAACACATTTCTGGGCCAAATAAGGCAAGGGCCAGCCGGCACCCCGCAGTTGGAAGGGTGCGGTACCCTTTCTCAAAGCCGCAGCAACAAACAAAGCTGGGCTTTCAGGGCAGCTTTTACAGGCTGCACACTCACAGAAACGTGCAGGGGACTACTTTTCATTTTGAAGCGAGAAACTTTACCGGAACTATTACTGGTGTATTCTCACCATCTCTTGCTCCAACCTAGCATCAAAAATAAAGCAGCGTGAAGAATGACCCGAGCCCTCCCTGTTGATATTCAGCTCCCCTGTGCTTTCCGCTCTAGGCTGGACATGTGACTGACTATGCAAGAGAGTTGTCGGGGCCACATGGGGCCAGTTAACCCCACCACAGTGGTTCAACTGGCGTTTCAGGTTTGGGCTTGCTCCACCTTTCAGAATGATCCCAGGGAGCTCACTGATTTGCCTTTTCCAGTCCTGGCAGAAATACTGCAAGAGCCACTTGTCATTTCGCTTCATCCCTGAGCACAATTTTCCCCTTTGGGGAAGAGATGCTAATTCCACATGCCCTGCTTTTTCACGAGGGAAAAAAAAAAATTGGACAATAAGTAATGCTATGAAACATTTCCCACAACCCAGCCTCTGTGAACATATCACAGGCGTTATTCACCAGATCCTAACGATGACTCTATGAGACCAGGGTTGAGATCAAGCAGAGGCTAAGCACCTTATTCTCTCTGTGTTTTCGAGAGGCAGAGACATGTACGGAACTGACCTCGAATCACCAATCCATCCCACCACCCATGTTACAAGCAGAAAGCTGCTATTTTTATTGTTAAAAATGCTACATAAGCATCGGATGCTATCACCACCATTGCAGCTTTAAGGACAAGAAACTTTATCTTTAAATTATATTCTGGAGCAAGCCTGTAAAGGGCTTGCACACAGCCGTGAGGACCTGAATTCAGAGCTCCAGCAGCCACTTAGAACCCTGGACAGTAGTAGTGTGTGACTGTAACCCAGCACTAGGGGATGGGATGTAAAAACAGATGGTCCCTGAATGTCTCAATAAGTAGGTAAGAAAATAAATAACTAAAGTGGAACCAGCCATGGTGGTGCGTGCCTTTAATCCTGGCATTTGGGAGACAGAGGCAGGTAGATCTCTATGTGCTTGAGGCCAGCCTGTTCTATGTAGCAAGTTCCAGGCCAGCCAGAGTTACATGGTAAGACTCTGTCTCAAAAATAATAAAGGAAGAGAGAGAGAAAGGCAGAACATGTTGAGGAGGGCACTCGACATCAACTTTTAATCTCTACATGCGTGGGCACCCACATACATCTATGTATACACACAAAGAAGAATCCCCACACACCACTTGCATATATTATAGCCTATGTTTATGTGCATCTGTCACTTTTTAAGCATTTTCATTTTTGCTGAATTGAGGAAACAATGTATTTTTCTAATTTGTTATAGTGTTGGTAATATTATGTGCTTATTACAGAAAAATAAAGAAAAGTTAACCTAAAGGAAGAAATATCTAAAATAGAGAGTCAAACAGAGAAGCATGTTGAATAAGCCCCCAACTCCTATCTCCCACCTTAATGCTTTCCTGGAAGGAACAGGAAGGTGTTTTAACACCAAGTGGTCAGTAACAATGTTATTTGTTAGTGGATGGTCAGAATGGCATGCAGGGTATATCAAGCTGTAATAACTTTTCAGCTTTAATTACACCAAAACATTTTAGAGAATTAATCTAATCGCTCAGCCTCAAAATGGCTGGCAGAGTATTCCAAGTTTGTTTTGTTTTTTGGTTTTCAAGACAGGGTTTCCCTGTGTATCTCTGGCTGTCCTGGAGTCATTTTGTAGAACAGGCTAGCCTTGAACTCACAGAGATCCACCGGCCTCTGTCTCCCGAGTGCTGGGATTAAGGGCATGGGCCATCACACCAAGGATATCTTGAGCCTTGCTGTTTAAAATAAATAAAATATCCCTGCCATTCAATTTTACCAATGGTGACACAGGAGCCAGATACTAGTATGAAAAATCTGCTAGCTCAGAGAGGCAGAGAAAGGACCCAGCTGATCTTCCTATTCCATTAATGCCCCAGAAGGAAAAAAACCAAAAAACCAAAAACAAAACAAAACCCCAAAAAAACAAAAGCTAAATGCCCAAAGCTAAAAAGCTCCTTCTTCTCCACTCTGTCTTAAATACCCCTCAGCTCAAAGACTCTCCTTTCTGTTTAATCCCTGTCAGCTGTTTTCTTGCTCCACCTCTTGACCTAGGGTTAACTTTCTTTAATCCTGTGTACAGAAAGCTCTTTGATTAAAGGTGTGTGCTAGGTCAGAGCCACACCATAACCATTTGTTTACAATAAACAGAAAGTTCTAGGATTAAAGGCCGAGACATCCCACAATTAGAAACAGGTTTTTACAGTTCACAGTCTCAGGGTTCACAATGGGATCAAATATTCTGCAACAGAGCCTCTCAATTTGCTTGTATCCCTGAGGCAATATTCAATTCTAGAAAAGCCAAGTCCAGAAGAGGGACTCCAGGGTTCATCATTAACATAGTATGATTCAGAATATATGTATCTGTAAAGAACAACCTGAAAGTATTGATTCAGGTGAATGTTTGTTGTGGAAACCTGCACAGATAGTCAGGAAATATCTTGAGTACAAAGTATACCTTTGCCTTAGTTAGGGTTTCTATTGCTGTGATGAAACACCATGACCAAAAGGAACTTGGGGAGGAAAGGGTTTATTTTAATCTTACATTTCCATATCACAGTCCATCACTGAGGGAAGTCAAATAGAGCAAGAACCTGGAGGCAGGAGCTAATGCAGAAGCCATGGAGGAGTCCTGCTTACTGGTCTGCTTCTCATGACTTGCTCAGTCTGCTTTCTTACAGCACCCAGGACCCTCTGCCTGAAGGTGGTTCCACTCATAGTGAAGAGGACCTCCAATATCAGTCTTCAATCTATTAATGTCTCACAGGCAAATCTGGTGGGGGCTTCTTCTCAGTTGAGGCTCCCTCTTCCCAAATATCTCCAGCTTGTGTCAAGTTGAAAGAAAACAAGCCAGCACAACCTTGGACACCAGGCTTGTTTGATGCAGAAATAGAGGAAGAATGCAGAAGAGTAGGCTCTAGTCCTGAGCGTGTTCTTTCAAAAGGTGAGACTAAGACTAGAAACAAGCAGCGAGGGGTGAATGTCTGTCACTATGTTGTTAGCTACATGAGACAGGATGAGATCCAAGACACAAAACAGGAGAATCTGAGGTCCTCCTGAGCACCCTTCCACGGAGCCTGTCCAAGATCTCAGAACCACTTGAGATGACTTCCCTTAACTCTGCCCCAACTGGCAACAGGCACTCTACCTTTTCCTGTGCTGTTCTGGACTCTGTCCTATTTTCAGCTCCACACCTGACATGAACAACATTTTCTTGTCATCTTCCTAGTCAAGCGCTTACCCACAAGGCCCCTCCTCAGACCTGGGGGCTGTGATGAACGCTCTCTACTGTGCCTCTGACTCTCAGACCTAAGCCTAGCCTTTCTCTCTACCTGTCTGTCTCCCTCTGCATCTGTACCATCTCTGGCCATTAATTCAGAAAAGAGAAAATTTCAGGGAAATAGTAAAAATTGAGGGAAAAAATACACAAGGCATCCTCAGAGTAGCCCCAAGGACAGGTAAAGCATTTCCCAAAGGTTATATACAAGATTTCTCAACACATCCCCTCATTCCTGCCCTTCATTCTCTCATCATAATCCAGTTCTCTGGTTCCCACCCAATTATATATGGAAACATACAGAAGGAGAGAAAAGAACTAATTTTAGTCTTTCAGGAAACTTGCCTATGCTGACAGTTCACAGTCTTTCTCATTTTGAAATTCTATGACCCGAATCATCTCTGACAGTTGCTATACAGGCTCAAATATTACATACAAGAGAAGATTAAACTCATCACCCTAATAAACTACTTCACTGCAAAAACAAGGGCTAAGTCTTATTTCATTAAGCATAAAAGACACTTAATAAATCCACCAAAAACACTCACACAGGGGCTTGCGGAAGACCTGGGCTCAATTCCCAACACCCTTAGGGCAGCTCACAACAGCCTATTTATTATTCCAATACCCAGGAAAGTTAGCCTGTAACTCCAATTCCAGGGAAACTGATGCTTCTTCTGACCTGTGTGGGCTGCTGCACACATGCTATCTACATACATTCAGGAGCACACACATATACATAAAATTAAAATTTAAGGAACCTAGAATGTCCACAATAAGTACAAGAGGAGTTTAAATTAACAACTGCTTTCTATTACACTCTAGTCACAGGGTAATTTGATCTCATGACACTCTTATTTTTTTTAATTCTCATATGCAGTTTATGAAGAACCACTAATAAGGAATCAAACAGAGAGTCACTCTACTCAGGCAATAAAATCATCAATCGATGAAAGCCATACCACAAGCATGGACACTTATTTAAAAAGTAGCTTTAATTGCTACCATTGCTGCTTTGCCGGGAAATGATCCTTTGTAATCCACTCTTACTCATCATGGGCTCTGGGTCAGCACCTTCAAAGCTGCCTCACCATGACTGCCTTGTGGTCATCATGTCCTCATTCGTCAACAGTGACCACCCATTCGTTACAGGACTCTATTGTTTCACAGTGGAGCAAGCAAAGCCCAACAGATGCAATTTTTTGTTGTTGTTTTTTGTTTGTGTGTGTGTATGTGTGTGTTTGAGACAGGTTTCTCTGTACAACAAATCATTGCAGGTCAGGCTGGCCTGAAATTCACAGAGATCTGCCTGCCTCTGCCTCCCAAGTGCTGGGATTAAAGGTGTGAACCGCCATGCCCAGCCCAAGATGCAATTATTTTTTTAAAGAAAATTTTTTATTTGTTTTGTGTATTTCACATCATGAGCCCTGTTCCCTCCCATCTGCCATCTTCTCCCAGACCCATCCTCCACCCTTGCAATCTGTCCCAGCATAAAAAATAACAGTTTATTGTGGAAGCTGCAGTGTATCTCAGTATGTCCCACGATATTCCCCTCTGTCCATACATTCTCCTTGCAAATGTTCATTATAATGACTCCTTGGTCTGGAACGAGGCCCCTGGTTTCTGCTACTCCGTCAGTACTGGAACCTCACTGGAACTCCTCTCAACTATGCTGTAACTGTCCTGTGTCATGGAGATCCTGAGTCCTGGGTTGTGGAACTGACCTCTTGTTGCACTTCCAGTTTATCCATGGGGTAGATGCTGGGGTGGGTCAACTCAAAGCCCTGGTTCTGGACTGTCAACCCCCACTTGCAGGGTCAGCTCTACTATGGAAAGGTGCAGGTCCTGCTCTACCAAGTGCGGCAGCATGTGAGGAGGAGGGACAGCTCTCCTGCTCTTGTGACTCCATCTGGGCAGATCTCCTGTCAGCCAATGATGGTGAGGGCAAAAGGGAGGGGAAGGCATCTCTCCCTAGCCAATTCCACCACATAGCAGACTGGAGGCAGGGCTGGCTCTCCCATACACTCCCTCAGGGCTGCCTCACCCACAACCCCCATATCCAGGACCAGCTGTAGTGTGCTATCCTGGCAAGATGCAGGGCCTGCTCTCCTGAGTGCTGCAGCATGTAAGGGGCAGGGACAGCTCTCCTGCTCTTGTGACCCCATCTGGGCCAGATCTCCTGTCAGCCAATGGTGGTGAGGGCAAAATGGAGGGGAGGGCATCTCTCCCTAGCCAATTCCACCACATAGCAGACCGGAGGCAGGGCTGGCTCTCCCACAACCCCCACATCCAGGGCCAGGCAGAGTTCTTCTAGTTTCTGGTTTGTTTCCTGTCCTGGTAGCCCATCTGGTGCTTGCCTGGTCCTGGTCTGGTAGTCATCACAGGCTACCCCATGGCACCAACGTTGTGTTGGTAACCAGCTTGCTTTTTTTTTCCAGGAATGTTAGGCTACTATTCATTCAGATGTTCATAGGTCAGAACCCTGAATGTAGATATAGCCTCTCTCCTCTCTGCCACCTACTGATGCACATGTCACATGCAGCAGTCACATCTGCAATGCCTCTAGGGTCAGGTGCAATTATTTTTCTAAGATCCAATTTTTTAAAGGTATTAGTAGCAGAACATTTCCAAGGATTTATAACTTAAATCATCCCACCTTCTAGTCCTAGTTTTGATTCACTCATTTCCTCATTCCCAGAAAAGCATTTGACACAAGTAATTTATACTTAGATTCCTTTTTTTTTTAAAGATTTATTACTCTTAATTCATGTGTATGTGTGTTTACCTGTATGTGCATGTGTATATAGATGCTTACTGAAGCCAGAAGAAGGTGTCAGATCCTTTGGAGCTGGAATTATAGGCAGTTGTGAGTTGCCTGATGTGGGTGCTGGGAACTGAACTAGGGTACTCTGCAGAAGCATCAGATGTTTTTAACCACTAAGCCATCTCTCCAGCCCTAGCATAAATTTCTTTCAATAGAATTTGAGTATTTCCTTAGTTATGGTTGTTTTTTCTCCCTCTTTACAAAAAACAAAAAGTTAGACTTTTATCATTTAAGTTAGCATATAAAGTAATACATCAATCATTAGAACCATGCATTTACTAAGTAAATGTGAAAAATTAACTTTGACTTCATTTAGTTATATATATATATATTTCATTAGTTATATTCATTACATATATATAGTTACAGTAGGCAAAAGCAACTCGGTGTAAAATTAATAAAGGTTTCTCCCGCATCATCATATTGTGTCTCCAATGAAGATCACAGATTTGTACCTTTGAGATACTTGCTTTAATTTCAAGATTATATTTGCAAGAAGAAAGAGAATCTAAGCATAATTTAGAGATCAATTTCTATTTCAAATGTAAAGTACATCTAAGTTCTACTACGTAGTCTGATAGGACCAAGATTACTTCAAGTGCATGGTCAATGTGTCAACGGTTACTGAATTCTTACAAATGTCTGCATTTAGCCAGGAATGGTGGCACGTGCTTACAGCGCCAGCACTAGGGAGGCTGCAGGAGAAGGATTGCAAATTCAAGGCTAGCCTAGGCTACACAGTCTCTGCCGCACTCCCCTCATAAATAATCAGCTTTCTATTAATTTTCATATATATGAAAGAAACTCTTCATTAGACCTGGTGTAATGCTAGTGGAGATACTTTTCCAGGAAGAAGAAAGAGCTGACTTAAGTTTGAACAACTTTAAATGCCAAGGTGGGGAGAGACATTCCTGGTCCATGAATATCATTTCCAGAATGCCTGGTGTTCCACCTCTTCTGTGCTTATATGAATACGAATCATCTATGCTCCCCCAGCGGACTTTATGTACTCATAGAAAATCAGGAACTGCGCATAAGCAGTCCAACAGCAAAGGTAGTCTATGAGTTGGATGCTGTAACTCACTTACAGGCTCAGCAGTCTAAAGACTATCTGATCTCATACATAAGCTTCCATAAGCATAAGCTTCCAGGTTAAGCTAAACCAGTGATAATCTGTGCATACCCTGAAAGGGTGGGGGAATAATGGCACAGACATCTCTTTGCCCTTCTCCTTTTTGACACACGACTTTGCATGTGATTATCCCATTGTCATTATAACCTTGCAATTCCAAGTATTATGTAACTGATTGTTGTTTCCAATTAAAACTCTTTGTCAGTGACAAAGCCACCTTACAATAAATGTAGAATTTCTAGCTTTTTGAGACAAAGTTTTGCTATGTAGCCCAAGCTTGCCTTAAACCCAAGATCCTCCTTCCTTGAATCTCCTAAATGTTAGGATTATAGGTGTACATCTTCTTATCTAACAAGTACAATTTAATATTAATCTCAGGGATGGGGACATAGCTCAGTTCATGCTACACAACTGTGAGGACCTGAGTTCAATCCCCAGAACCACAGTGGATTGGCACTTTGAATCTTGTACCTGAAATGGGGGACTCACTGGCCAAACCACCTAGCCTAATCAGCTACTTCCAGGCCAAGTGGAGAGTCTCTCTCAAAAAGCAAGATAGACAGCTGCTGAAGAAGGATACTCAATGTTGACCTCTAGCCTCCACATGCACACACACACACACACACACACACACACACACACACACACACAC
>CAJQZJ010032121.1:1183142-1215224 GCA_907164525.1 Lophiomys imhausi
TGTGTGTGTGTGTGTGTGTGTGTGTGTGTGTGTGTGTGTGTGTGTGTATGTGTGACTATGGGTGTGGTGGTGTATGTGTGGGAATCAGAAGACAACTTGTAATTCTTACCTTCCACCATATGGTTTCTGGAGACTGAACCCAGGTCATCAGGCTCAGCTTAAAGCAACTTTACCCACTGAGCCATCTGGACAGCCCTCACCTCAGTTTTGCTTTTTTTTGGGGGGGGTCTCTCATTGGTCTAAGGCTCACCTATTATGTTAGTCTGGCTAGCCAGTAAACCCCAGGAATCCACCTATCTGTACTTCCCTAGTGCTAGGATTATAAGCACAGGACACCACACCACACGTGGCTTTTTACATGGATTCTAGGGAACTGAACTTATAATCATCTATAACTCCAATTCTAGGGGATCAGACACCCTCTTCTGGCTTCTGTATACACCAGGTATGCATATGGTATACATACATACATGCAGGCAAAACAGCTATACACATAAAATAAAAATCAGAAAGAGATATATGAAGACCGACATGGCTTCAAATGGTTCTCAGCAAAGACACATTTGCACCTAAGAAGTCTATCACTGCCATCTAGACGTTAGCATGTCTAAGAATCCCAGCTTGTTTTCCAGTTACAGTATGACTGTGCATCAAGTTTTTCTTCCTTCCTTCTTGACTGTTTGCTTGAGACAGACTTTCATGTAGCCCAGGCAGGCCTCAAATTTGTTATGTATGTAGCCCAGGGTGACCTTGAAGTTCTACTCCTGCTGCAACCACCACATCTGGCTTTACACAATGAGGATCCTACCCAGTGCTTCAAACATGCTCGGCAAGCAGTCTACCCACTGGCCATATCTCCAGCCTTGTTTTATGCTTTCATTAGAGACTTTAGTGTCTCCCTCAGCTATGTGGAGCCAGTGGCAAAGCCCATGCCAAGACCCGACTGCACAGCAGACCTTCTGGGGTGTAGACCCTGCCACAGAGGAAGGTACAGAACACTCTCAGCACTCAGTAACACACAGAACTGAATTGGGCACATTATCTGAAGCTTTGGAGGAATGGACATGTGATCTCCTGATTCAGGACAGTGTTGTCTCCCATTAGTAAGAGCAGTAATAATAATAATAATAATAAAGTATCCTAACTTTAGTTTAGAAACTACTGATGGGGTCAACATACTGACAGATAACTCATTATCCCAGCAGACTGAGAAAGGAGGACTGAGAGTTCAAAGAGGAAGGAGAAGTGTAGGGAGGAGAGAGAGAGAGGTCATAGACCTGTAGATTCCTAATACTTTCAATTGTCTTCAAACTTTGCATCATTTATCAGTAATCATTACAGGGTTGGCCAGATGGCTTGGCAAGTAAAGGCTTTTCCTATACCAGTCTGGCAACCCGAGTTTAATCTCTGGGACTGCCCAAACAATAGAAGTCCTGAAGGTTGTCCTCAGGGGAAACCCTGCGCAACAGGACAAAAAAAAAAAAAAAAAAGATTCTCAAAGCATGTTCTGATTTGAAATCTGATAATCTCATTTCCCCCATTAAAAGACAACCCCCCCCAAAAAAAAAACTGTTGATGTAAATGAGATTTTTCTCTTTTCAGCTTCCAGAGCATGCTGAGAAACTTCTACGGGCAGACATCAGGTAGGTGATGCTGTCTTCATTTTGTAGCAGAGGAACCTGAGACAGTGAGCAGTTAGAGCTGGATGAAGGTCAGCCATTTACTGACACAGGGCCAAATTCAGAAGCAGAATGCCACATTCCTGACACCCTCCCTAGGCTGTACTGCTGTCAAAGAGTACTTTGAAGAGTTCCAAGGAATAGATTGTGACTTATGCTCTGTTTGCTAATGGTGACCGCACAGATTAACATTGTTTATAGACGTATAGCTGAAAGCTACTGATTAAATGTTCAGCCTAAAAACTATGAGGTTCACATTTCAGTGATTAGAATAAAACATGTCCATGTCACTTCCTCAAACTATGGTCATATCAAACACCAAGGGGAAAATGAGAATCATCCTTCCCGCCCCTAAGAGAAGAAACTGCCTAGTACAGCCTCCTCCTAAGACCTGTTCCCCGCTTTCCTGCCTTCCAGTAAGGTGTAGCTATCACAGGGACTTAAGAAAAGGACCTTACATACTGTTTCCGCAAGGGGACTCTAAATTCTAGGTCTCTGACCTTTCTCCACCCTGCCCACCTAATCCTTCAAAATCTCTTATCTTCAAGGTTCATCTTAAGAATACCTCCCTAGGAAACCACTCCCTATTGCCCCACCACCCCCTGGCTCTCTTCCTTTGAAGTCCTTATCTAACACCATCTTCCTCCACATCTTTGCTAACTGGTCTCATGTCCTTTCCAGCCCCATGGGACAGGGAAGGTTTTACTCACCTTTGCAACATCTGACAAAGCAAACACAGTGCCCTCTCCAAAGGGACACTGCCCACTACCAGGGTAAGCTTGCTTTTGCTTTGAAAGATCAAACTATATTTTAGACTTCACTGCCCTTGAATGAGCTCTTTGGATTCTTCATGATCCTTTAATATAGGAGCCATTCTTAGCTCCCAGGTCAACTAGAGGTTAGATTCCCAGTATTACAAAAAGGAAATTGCAGCACATAGCACAGATACTTTTTAAAATATTGTTATTATTTCTAATTATGTGGGGGGGGATCTATGTGTGGGTTTATGCAAGTAAGTACGGATTTCCCAAGAGGCTAGGGGTGACAGATCCCCTTGGAGCTGGAGTTCTAGGAGCTACCTGACGAGGGTGCTGGGAATTGAACTTGGTCTACCTTCCTCAAGAGCAGTATGTACTCTTAACCACTGAACCATCTCTCTAGCCCGTGGATAGATTTTTGCACTCTTTGTTTATTTTTGCTTCTAAGGGGATTTTCTCTAAAATGTCACAAAGTAGTATCTGTATTAATTTTGTTGAAAATGTAAAAATGGGGGCTGGAGAGATGGTTCAGAGTTAGAGAGAGCATACTGCTCTGTTGTTATAGAAGAACTGAATTTGATTCCTAGATCACAACCACTTGTAATTCTAGCTCCAGGGTATCTGATAGTTCCATGGGCAACACATGACATGTGCATAAACACATACATACAAATAAGATAAAATAAAATATTAAAGTCATGGGAATACAATTCACATTGTTTAGCACATGCTTAATTTTTAGGTCCAATCTCCCGCACCATGCCAAAATAAATAAATAAGTCATTATCATAAAATAAAAGATGAGAACAGGGAAAACATGGAGGAAAGCCATCACCTATGTATTGAAAACCCTAAACTTGCAAAATCCACGCTTGCATCCTTTTGCGTCATTTAAGGTCCAAATTCCAGCAGCCTTTCGAAGATTCTGCTTTGCCTAATGAGTTCTCATGGCCTTTTAGGAAGTGGGATAATAAACAGCTCGGGGATATTGGAAGGATTGTTTTCTAAAGGTGTTGCAAAATGTTTCATGCATCCTTTCTATGATTACCATGAAACCGGATCTTGAACGAGTTAATATTTATCATGTCTGAGACTCAAGAAGGAAAGACAAAGGACCGGTCCCTTCAAAGTCTCCCCGACCTGGTTTACTGCACTCACCCACACAGTGCCACCTGCATCACCTTCCTGAGGCCAGGAATACTGCCCAGTAATAAGCATTAAATGTTTAGTCACTTCCTGCATCACGCTATCATGGCCTTCCTCCATTAACATATCTAACTGAGTTATAGTTCAAACAGCCTGTTTCCATATCAGCGGCAGTTTGGCTTAACATCCTTGCAGCAGAGGTGCCGTGGGGAGCCTTTTCAGAAAACCTCCTGTTAATGCTGGAGCCTGTTTTCCAGAGGAGCTCCAGCTGGGAACAGCGTGGACTCTCAGTTGCTGATAATTTGCTCGAGTGTATGATTTGTGAAACTTGTGCAGATAAAACTGTCTGAAAGATGTACATCTGAAAACCCTCTGAACCTTGGTAAGCAGGGCTTATGTGTTGGAGGGCATGCCCAGCTCTTGTTAGCATGCTGAATTAGCAGCCTGCCCCAGTGCATGAGGCTTACACACTGTGGATAGACGGTTGCTGTCTGCTGTGAAAGTCACATCGATAGGAATAGAAAAACTGAGGCCTCAAAGACAGCAATAATTACAGTGTGCTGTCTTCCTCTTCCTCTTGGCAGGGAGGCCACAGTGTTTCAAAAAGAAAGATCTATCAGGTAGGTGACCAACAAAAATGCAGAAACAGAAAGAAGAAAGGTATAAAATTACCTTGTTAAAATACTATTCAGAATCAGACTTCTTCCCTCTCTAAAGCATAACACTATGGCTGAAGGTCATAGGGAATTCTATTGAAAAAATATCCTGTTCTTCTAAAATTAAAGCTGATCCATGGTAAAATATTCAAATGTTTTGTCATTAAAAGTTTTTATAATAAAAAAGCCATAATTTTAAAAATATGCTTACTTATTATTTATTTGTACTTTATATCTAGAAAATGCCTCCCGAGCCCAAATGTTCCTGAAGTAGAAATGACAACACATTGGTTTTTGTACAGAATCAATTACAGATCCAAACTTTTGATCACCATTTCCTATGCTACTGATCATTATTAGTCACATGCTTGTTCAGTCTAGAAGCATGTGAGGGGAAAGAGCACGAATTGGCGGAGCTTTGGCTTTGAATCTTTAACCTGGCTCAGTCTGGACTCAGCATTCTTCTCGCTGAATCTTACAAAATTGTTGTTTCTTCAGTTAAAAGCAGCATCAAAGTGTGGCAGTTGTATAAGTGGTCGCTGGTTATTCTCTCAGTGCTTCCTGTTTGTCATCCCTGTGGTACCGTCTTTGACCCTCACCACTGGGCATGGGAAAATGAAACAGTTACAGGCTAAAAAAATCTATTCTTCGGTAAGACTGTAATACGCAGCAATAGGAAACAGATAAAAGCTAGAAACAGGTAATGGATCTGTGAGTGATTTATAGGCAGCAGGAAGATAGGAGATATCAGATGATAGACAAGAACAGCTGATAGAATTTGAATCTTTTTATTCCTCCCAATCATTTGAAAGCAACAAGAGACACTTTATCTTCCCCAAATTAAATAACACGACAGGTATACTTTTAATCTGCTCTAAGTTGAGAATGTTGAGGGCTTCCATCTATTCTGTTTATGTACTGATTAAATGAATAACGCAAGCTATGTAATTATGGAACACTTAACATGAGGTCTTCACATTTTCTTATTTCTTCAAACTACTGTTATAATGTCTGTTTTACCTTTCAGAACAGAAAGAAAGCTAAAAAAATCTATTTTTGGTCCCATGGTATTTGATTAAATGGAGAAAACAAATTGGCTAGTGAAATTGGACATCTTTCCTAACACTGAATAAATAAATGTGACTTTGGTGCCAACATCTGGAAATCTCTATTGGTGTGGTTTCTGGCAAATTGTAGTTTTGGTGCTTAAATCTGAATTTTAAAATCCTACCTTAGGACACAGTGATAGGACTTCAGGACTTAATGAAATTTTAGTATTCTCTTGTCTGTACCTATAAAATAATATGAATTCTTCTACTTCCTAGAGGCTTGCAGATTTCCACGGATACGAGACTTCTATAGATAAAGAAAGTTCTAGAATCTATTTTAAAAATAGAAAGAACCACTCTTACTCTTGGGTTATTTGGCCTTCATAACAGTTGCTATTTCTCATCTCTAAATTTGTGGTAGCAGATGGGTAAGATGGGGCTGGGAATCCATAGCAAACATTTTGATCGTCCTGACAAAACTCATATTAAGGTTTCGTAATCAGCATAATGGTGTTGTGGGGTGGTGGTACCTTTATGAAGTAATTATTCCCTGGTGTGGTTGGCCTTTAGAAAGGGATTGATGTAGCTCCAGCAAGAATGGGTTAGTTGGCTGGTCGTGGTTTAACTGGGCACACAACTTTAGTCCCAGCTCTTGGGGGGCAGAGGCAGAAGGATTTCTATGAGTTCTGCCTTGAAAAACCAAAAAAAGGGGGGGGGTTAGTTCTCATGAGAGCTGGCTGTAACCCAGCAAGCCTGGCAACCCCACCACTCAGTCTTGCACTTTTGTTCCCTCTGCACACTCTTGTTTCACACACAGGCTGCACATAGTTCTCACAAATAGCCAAATGGATGCTGGTGCCATGCTCTTAGACTTTTGAAATCACAAGCCAAATTAGACCTCTTATCTTTATTCATCACCCCAGCCTTGGGTATTTTGTTACAGCCATAACAAAAAATAAAAACCCATGCCAGTTAGAAATCAGTTTTTACAGATTTTTACTTTCCCTAACCTGCATGTAGAAATGGCTAATTAAATTATTTACTAGTATTTATATTATATTTAATTGGTCGACGGTGTTAATCCCTAACCCTCCATTATAAATGAGCACTGGTGGTTCTGCCTTGTAGGCCTCCAGTGTGTGAGGAGGCTCGTGGCCCTCACATGACTGATGAACTGGGGCGGGGGAATGTTATATAGGGACACTGCACTCCAGAGGAGTGGGATGGAAGGGTTAGGGGTAGAGGGTGGGAGGGCAGGGCTTTGATGGGAGGAAAGAGGGTAATATGATGGAGATGTAACCAGAAGCAACAAATAAATAAATTTATTTAAAAAGAAAAGAAAAGAAAAAAATAAATGAGCACCCAGAGACTGCATGGATTTTAACACCACTTGGCTTGGATTGTGCAATCTTAGCCCATCTAAGCTATCTCTTGATTCTATTACCCAAATATGACCCCATATATACATATATCCCCTGGACTGCTATTCTCCATGCTATGCCAATGTTCCAGGACATGTGGAATGATCTTTAATCTACTCCATCATGTGTGTGTGTTTCCTTCCTGCTCCTTGCTTCTTGTCTTGGAGGCTTCTTCTGGAGGCTGTTTTTTCTTCCCATAAACCTCTCTGCTTCAGAAGTTCTCTTACCTTAGTCCCACCTATCTCTGTCTTTGCCCAATCTCAGGTCTCAGCATTTATTTAACAAATCAGAGACAATGTAAGTAACAGATAGCAAGCAGGACCAATTAATTAACATTTAGAATGCATGACATCACCTGTACTATTCAATAAAACTCTTTTGACAAGAATATGCATTTTAGCCAGATGTGGTGGTGCACGCCTTTAATCCCAGCACTTGGGAGGCAGAGGCAGGAGAGCTCTGCAAGTTCAAGGCCAGCCTGGTCTACAAAGTGAGTTCCAGGATAGCTAGGGCTGTTACACAGAGAAACCCTGTCTCAAAAAAACCTAAAAAAAAAAAAACAAAAACAAAACCATAGAATATGCATTTTAAAAGCCTATAAAAATTGTCAGACATGATAACACACATCTTTAATCTCAGCATTTGGGAGACAGAGGCAGGCATATTTTTGTGAGTTTGAGGTCAGCCTGGTCTACATAGTGAATTTCAGGGTAGCTAGGATTAAGTAGAGACAGCTTATCAAAAACAAAAACAATACTTCCAAAAAAAACTTATAAAAATGTATCCCTTGTGCATTATATATATTCTATATTATAGAGATTAAAAAATTTAAACTGATGAAATTATTGTCATTTTTTCAATAGCATATGTCCGTTCACTGGGAGCATTGCTGTAAAAACCTAATCAGCCACACGAAAACGATTTAGTTTTCCATGGATTGTCCATGAGTCAACAGTGCCCCTAGACAATATTGTCTTAATTCTTCCGAGTACAAGATTAGCTGAAGAAAAAGAGCTGATTTTTTAAGTGATATCGAGATGTCTTTGCAGACAGTTGAATCTGGGTTGGCAAGGTAAAAAGTCAAACAGCAGATCAAAACAAGAGAAGAAAACTGACTAAAATAAATGTGATGATATGTTTGCCTAATTTAAACCCTCAAGTCTGTGTGAATGAATTATGGAGTTTGCACTCTGAGCTCCTGGTAATTTCTCACCACTTGGTTAGATAGACCAAATAATTTTAAACAATCTGGAGGGGTTGAATTTGGGTCCTAATTTTTAAAACATTATTAGCAAGCAGATGGTATCTTAAAAAAAATATATCGCAGGCAATGACTGTAGACACTGCTCAATCAAATTCCTTTGCTGGCACTGGCCAGTCTTTGACGGCTTCCTGTCTCTCCATCTGGCCCCCCCTTCTTGTTCTCTCTCTGCTTCCTGTGTGCAGAGGATCAGCCTGGAGCTCCCGCTGCCGTGGTTTCCCATCCCTGATGAACTGTAAGTCAAAAACACCCTTTCTCCCCTAATTTGCTGAATGCTGGGCATTCTATCATAGCCATAGAAAAATAAAGGACACAGAATACCTGAAGAGAGAAGGAAGCTGAGGATAAAGACCCTTCCTGAGAGCCTCAGGTAGGCGTCATTCACCTACACAATTAGAATGTTCCATCAAGCACTGTACACATAAACACGATATGACAACAATGTAAACACTTCTTTTCTAACCTGATAGCTCACTTTTCTTCAGATTAGCTAGTTTACAAAAGAACATAATTGCTAAGTACAAAAATAAAAATAAAACCAAGGAGTACCCTGTGAGCTCTGACAACAGGCACCCTGGGATCTAAAAAACAACTCACCACACAAATAAATAGGAATAATGACTCCAGCTGGGAGAATGAAGTCCAAACAAGCAGTTGCCTGGGGCAGCAAACTACCAAGGGTAGCAGACTTCCCAAAAGCAAAATACAGCCTGTGAATTTAGATATTACCAGATAAACACAGGGTAGTGGAACATGTAAATCAGCAGCAGATCACTAGAGAGGTTAAGCAACCTGACTATGGGACTCCGTGGGTGAATGGCAGGTGTTTTAAAAGTGAATATTTTCATTTTGACCTGGTGGCTCCTGGCTGCAATCCTAGCACTTGGGTGGCTGAAACAGGAGGATTATCATGAAGTTGAGGCCAAGCTAGACAACACAGCAAGTCAGCTTTGGGTGTTGTTTCTCAGTTGCCATCCACCCTGTTTCCTTGCTTTTGTTTCTTGAGACTGGGTCTGTCACCGGCCTGGAACTTCCCAATGAGGCTAGACTTGCTGGCCAGAGGTCTCAGGGATCTACCTATTCTGCCTCCCCGGCATGGGATTATAAGTGTGTACCAACACACCAGGCCTTTGTACTTGGGCTCAAGGAATCAAATCTAGGTCCCCATGTTTACATGGTCCATACTTTACTGGCTAAGCTAACTCTCTGTCTAGATCATCATATTTACTTTTGCTATATGTTTTGCCTAAAATTCATTCCTTCTTTTTCTTTTTTTCTTTTTCCCAAGACAGGGTTTCTCTGTGTATCCCTGACTGTCCTGGACTTGATTTATATATAGACCAGGCTGTCCTTGAACTCACAGAGATCTGCCTGCCTCTGCCTCCTGAATGCTGGGATTAAATGTGTGCACCACCACACCCGGCTTGCAAGAGCTGTTTTGGCTAAGCACAGATGTCCTATGTTGAACTGGCTCACCCGCGGTGAAAAAGCTGTTCCAGCTGCAGGATTCTTGAATTTATTCATGATGAGAGAGTCTTCACAAGAGGTCTTAGAAGAGAGGGATTTGCTGGGCAGAACATGAATGCCAGACTTCGAGGAACAGTTCCATGTCCTTTGTTAACCTACATGATAGTTCTTTGCAATTCCCGCACCCTGCCTTATTAGCTAAGAAGTCCAACAGGGATGGCATCATCTAGAAATGGGCTTCATTAGTCTAGGTTGTTTACGCTGTTTTCTCCTGACATTTTATGTCTTATTATATCTCAGGCGTCACTATAAAAGAGATGATGTGGGTAAGCAAGACAGTCAGCACTTAAAGATGCCTGCTGCCAAGCCTGACAACCTGAATTTAATCCATGAGACTCACATGGTGGAAGAAAAGAATGGACTCCCTCAAGTTGGCCTCTAACCTCTCCCCCGAGCACACACACACAGTAAATGAATTCTTACCAAACAAACAATAGATAATAAAAAAAATTTAAAGATCTTTTAAAATACGTTTGCCTATTGTTTTAGATAACTGGATAAGTCTAAGGCATTTATGGCTGGATATTTGTATGTCACTGTCAAGAGTTAAACCACAGGTTGCAAGAAAGGGTAGGTTCTCCCTGACTCCAGCAGCTTAGTGGTAATTCAGGGAATTTAGTTCTGTGGGCTGCTTCTGGCTTCCTGATCAGGAAGCAACCTGAGGACCTGACTCAGATCTTGAGAGCAGGGCAGTAGAAATCACTGCTGCTTTCACAACCCTCAGCCCTTCTGATCTTCAGAGCAATCCTGAGGGCAAACAGGGAAATTATTAGTAACAGTGACCTGGAATCTCCAAGATTCAACACCACATTTTAAGTTTTCAGAGCAATTAAAATAAAACACCCGAGACAGAGTTGGGACCACATGACTCTGGGAATGTACAAAGAGCACACCGGGCTCTAAGGGACACTTGTACCTTCCTAACTAACTCAGAATACGAAGAAGCAAGCTCACTTTAGAGAAAGTGTAGGGGAACCCAAGGTGAATACCTGGCATTTGAACTTGTTGGTTATGGTGTGGAATCTCACTTGAAGGAGACCTCCGATGTCTGATGGCTGAGAGGAAGATCACAGTCTGGGGCAAGGGAGGGTTGAATCTCACTAACTTCCATGGAGCATGGCGTTTGGCAACATTGCCACCCCAGGTGGTTCCACTCGGGCACATATGCTCAACCTTTTAGTAAAGGCTACAGTCTTATTTAAAAACAAAATATCCAAAATTTCTATTATGAGTTTCCCAAATCTCTATGAAATAAAAAATGCAGTGTTTTCCTCACTCATCTTCCTATGCTGACATTTTAAAATACCAATTGCCTATTTCATTACACAGCTTCAGAAAGGAAACTGTTCAGAGTAGCATAAAAAAACCTATTAGAGTTCCAGAAAATCAGGTCCTTGAGCCTGCTTAGCTTGCCTGTCAGACTTTGGGCAAGTCACTTGACCTCTCAGGACTTGATCTATTCAAGAAAGCTAGAGGTGCTCCTAAGACTTGAGAGCTCTTCTGATTCTGGAATTCTCTAGTTCTTCTCTAACTTAGGACTTAGGGTTCTTTTACTTAATGGCCACAATTTGTTCTCTTGGATTTGTTGTTGTTGTTGTTGTTGAATGACCATTTTGTTAGTGGTTGAGAGAAGAGGGAAAAACAAAAACAAAATCAAACAATAATGACAATGACAGGGAAACCCAGCAGGTGCCCACAGAAAGGAGGTGGAGAAGAGGAAGAGAGGGACTTTTGAAGTTAGGGACAGCAATGGAAGTCTGAGTGTCAGGGAAAGCACTTAGGATGTGGGTCAGTATCCCCCCCCCCCAAAAAAAAAAAAGCTAGAAAGGGAAAAGGAAGAGTTACTTCGAACCGGAACTCAGGAAAGTGGCAGGCTTTGCAATCATCTGTCTCCTGGATGTTAATCCACTCCGGTGAACTAGGTTAAATTTCCAAATGACAGTGTTTATGCTACCTGCATCCTATCACTATTCACTACAGACATGCTGGCCTCTGATTTCCTCTTCAGTGTAATCTTAACTTCATTATATTAGGAGGTGGGTTAAAGATATCAATATGTTTAATCAAAGAGCTGGGCGTGGTGGCGCACTCCTTTAATCCCAGCACTTGGGAGGCAGAGGCAGGAGGATCTCTGTGAGTCCAAGGCCAGCCTCGTCTACAGAGTGAGTCCAAGACAGCCAAGGATACACAGAGAAACCCTTTCTCCAAAAAAAAAAAAAAAGTTAAGAAAAAAAAGATATCAATGTGCTTACCACCTCCATCAAAGAAAATCATTAAAGTCAACCGCCTCAAACACCAGCAAAGAACTGCTGATTCGTGCTGAAAGTGAAACAGTCATGTAGACTTGGGAAAGGTTTCATTAGGCAAAGCTTAAAAAATTCTTTAAATTTATTTATTCACGGGAAGGGTGGTTTAGGGATGCCACAGACTAATTTATGGGAGTCAGTTCTCTCCTCCATCATGTGGGTCCTGGGGATCCAACTCACGCCACGAGTCCTCAGGGCAAGCACCTTTTCCTGATGAACCACCTCACTAGTCCTAGATAAGCTTCTCTATCCATCTCTCTCTGACTCTACCAATTTGTGATTAAACTTTTTTTTTCAAGACAAGGTTCCTTCATGTAGCCTTGACTATCCTGGAACTCACTCTCTAGAGCAGGCTGGCCTCAAACTCACAGAGATCTTCCTGCCTCTGCCTCCCGAGTGCTGTGATTAAAGGGGTGAGCCACCGCCGCCCAGCTGCGATTAAACATTCATGTTGAGACTAACAGCAGAGGCTGCAGTCGTTGGGGGGGCATCCTACCCATGTCTATGAGGGCTATGGATAGAATACTCTCTGTTCTGCTTTAAAAGCCAGGAAACTTTTCCCAGAGCCTTCAGGAAACTTCTTTTTACCTCTCGTTATTCTTCAACAATCAGAAGGGTCCCACATCATTTCAGAATTGATCACTATAGGGGAAAGAATTCTATACTGATGTTTAATCTTGGGTGTTTGCATCCATCCTCAGTAGGGGTGAGGGGACTGATATGACAGGTTTAGACTAGTCAGAACCTACCCCTTGAACTGGACTTTAAACCCTCATTTCCGTAGCAGTTTCAAGATGGCAGAAGAGAGGATGTTTTAGGACCACCTTGTTGGTCCATTATGTCTTGCCTAACACTAAGATCAGGAAGTGCAAGTTAGGTTTTGCTATCCCATGTAGGCCAGGCGCCCAGTCAGCGTTCAACTTAATGGGATGGAATTTCAGGTAGTGTGAAGACCCAAAACCCAAACAAAATAAGGCTTAGTTCTCATCCTTGCCATCCTATTCTTGTCACGACTGCTGTGTCTGCTCCCGAACTTTCCCCACTATTTATATTTTACCTCTCTTATTTTTAGCCATAAGTTTTACTTAGTCTGAAGATAACCAAATATTTCCTGAATAATAAGTCTCTGAATATGCATATTCCCTAAGTATGAATATAAGCCTACTTGTAAATCTAGCTCTTACATTTAGAGTGTTGTTGGCAAGACTCTGGGGGAAAAAAAAATCACGTTTTTTTCTTTTTAATGGAAAAATGTACTACAGCAGAAGGCTTTGTTTTCCACAATGCAGAACCAACTCTTTTGATGCCAGTAATCTTAATATATCTATAAGAAACTCGTATGCTCATAAAATAAATAAGTGTTAAATCAAACTTTCTTGGTTATACAGTGTCCTGCTACTCAGAATTGAACTTAGAATTGATAGGTTTTTATCAAAAAGAGAAGGGTATGCAGTAGCAGCATATTTAAATTTAAAGCCAGAAGTGCTTTAAAATTGTAACATTATTGCTGGCCAGAGCTGGGCTTCTGGGTTAATTCATCATCTCTATCCCACTCCAGCCCTTTATATGCCCATTCTCACAGGGCACTGGGGTCTAGAGGGAGGTGACAGTAAGAAGAAAATAAGAAAGAGGAAATACCATAAATGGATTTGGTAGCACCCTTCTTCCAAACAAAGACTACTTAACTGGGCTCATCTCAGAAGGTGCAGGATGCAGAGGTACCCAATTCAATGGCTGGGTCATTTATAAATCTTTTCCAAGCACACAGTGGAGAGGTACATCCCTTCCCATGAGGAGGGAATACAGACAAGGATTCTCCCCAGGATGAAGCCAGTGAAGCTGTAAGGACAGGTAGAGGGGCAGATGGGAGAGCTTTCTGGTTACCTAAGATACCTTGAAACTTGACCTCTGCAGCTCCCCAAAGAGGCAACTCAAGGAAGGCTTCCCAGCAGAAGGGGATCTGATCTTTGGAGGAAGAGGGGGATCATTTAAGAAATCCATACCACATTCGGAGGCTGCAGAAGCAGGTACAGTGGCATCAACTTAGCCCATTCCTTAGGAGAGCCATGGTCAGTGCATTCCCAGTCAATCCTGGGAAAGGGGCAGTTCTCCTGTGAAGTGGAAAATGCCAGGTGCCAGGGTGGGCTGCCTATGAGCCTTGGGTCTTTTTTGGTACTACTGTCTTAACACTTTCCCAAGTCTCCACATATCTGCAGGCACAGGCAAACTTTGGAAGAGTGAAGGGCTCAAACTTGGGGCATGTCTTGAGATATCTTAAGACACACTGTCTGTGAAGAAGATCATCTGTGAACTATGTAAGTTACCCCTTCCCTACCTTTCAAAACTTCAATAGGCTTAAAAAAAAAGTCTACACTGCTTAGAAATAAGTAGAAAAAGAAAGGGGTTGGTAATCATCAAAACAATTCTATTCAACACAAATGTGAACTTTTGAGAAATTCACTATCATCATCCAGGAACCTATTCAGAGCTGGTTATGATAGAAGCAGGTGCATCTAAACACAACGAAATTACCAGAAGGATGCTCTGTGCCCACTGAAGGAGATGTTGAATGATGTAGGATTGCTGATATCAAATGAAATTATAAAAATTGGGCCATTTAAAAGGTGTGTTATCTAAATTGCTCGTGAAGGCAAGCCTCTTAATATCATGCCATCAGAAAAATGTCGACTTGATATTAAACTTGATTACTGGGTATGGCCGTTTCAGGAATGTAAGACACTGTCCTGCTTGGTTTCGAAAACAGAACCGCTACTGTCTGGCTCTTATGATCCCTATTGGTCAGGAGAAATTATGGCACATGGAGTCATATTTTGAACCATTTGTGAGGTAAGTGCTGATAGCTCCAGAAGCATCCATTTAAAAAAAGGTTCTTTTTTTGTGGGCTAAATTTTAACTCTGTATGAGTTCCACCTCTGTCTTTATCAGAACTCCTATAGGATTTGAGAATTACAGTGCTTTGGGCTGACAGCATTACTTATATCCTTGAGGTTTAAAGGAGTTCATTTTGGTTTTTGGTTGTTTGATCTTAGAACTACCTCACTCTGAACAAGAAATTCTGGAGCAGCCAGACCACCTGTGCCACAGCAGGAGTTGAATGTTGTAATGAGTTCATGGCCAACGGCAGCCCTGACCAGCCACAAGAGTTTGTCAATGCTTGTGGGGTACCAAGAACAACCATAAACTGCACTGAGCCTTGAAAACAAACACAAGATTCTCACTAGGACCAGCCTTTCCTCTTTTGCAAAACGACGCTGTTTTAAAATCTTATGTTTTGCAAGATGAGTTCCTTTTTGAGCTGATAAAATGCATTTTGCTTACATTTTCTAGGGTGTTCACTGCAGCTAAACACATGAACTTCTGCTTACCAATAAGTACAGAACATTATGATCCCCAGAAAACTATCACTTCTTACGGTGCTGGGGCTCAAACCCAGGGCATGCATGTGCTAGGCAAGTGCTCTACCACTGAGCTACAACCAGCCCGTAAAAAATTCAACAACCTGTGGGTTTTAAGTTTTCTGTTCTTACCACAGAACTTAATCAGAGACAAGGATAGTTACATTTGTTAAATAGCAAACACCCACCATTTGCAAGATGATTTTTATTAAAAGTCATGAATGAGGGTCAATGAAATGGTTCATTGGATAAAAGTACAGAGTAATACTGACAGCATAGGCTTGATCACCTATGGTGGGAAGGGAACACGGACTCCACAAAGTTGTCTTCTGACCTCTCCATGTACACACACACACACACCACACATGCATGCATTAAAAGAAAAATCATTGGAGATGGTTGCATTAGCAGCAAGCTAGCCTCGGGGCAAGAGAAAGCCCTTGATTCAACTGTAGACAGAATGCTGTCCGAAAAGTACAAAATTTGGAAGCAGATAAGTCAACAGCCTAGCTCTGCCAAGACAGGGTAGGCAAGTCCTTCATAATTCCAGCTCTACAATTAATATCTGTCTGAGATACTAGCCCAAAATGCTGAAGATAGATGCTCCAGTGTTATAGAAAGAAACTGGGGACTGTCCAGGCAGCCAGTTGTCTGTCATTTCTTAGTTTTGGAAGCTGTTTGCTCTGTACTTCCTGTTTACTCAGATATATTTATCCTTCTCAGGTCTCTGATGTGGTTGAAGACTAGATAGTTATAGTCTCACAGTTAAGTTTTAAGTTGTTCAGGAAGTAAAAGGTTGTTCTAGGTCTAAGAAGATGTTTTTAAGTTGGTAATGCAAGTTAGTTTGGAAACTGAGTTAGGTATAGAACTTTAAACTCATTGAGATAAGACAGATAATAGAATATTATTATTAGTTGCCAAATACGTATGAACTGGACACTGGGAATATATGTTATACCTTATAATTTTCATAATTGTTCTTTTTGTTTTGTATTGTATTTATTGTTATAAGAAAAAGAGCCTTTTATTTGACAAAAAGGGGAAGATGTCAGGGGGAAAAAGATACTCCTTAAATTAAAAATAAAGAGAGCGAATAGGAGGGAAAGGAGGAAGAAGACAGAAGCATAGGACTGGGAAGAGAAGAGGGATGGGGTTGTGATTAAGATGTAACTTGAAGAAATAAACAAATGTTGGAAAAAATCATGAAGTTTCATATTCAAAAGTCACCCGTGAAAGGAATCATGTTTGAACAATTCACAATAGCACAATTTAGTTACACCATGATTTAGGCTGACAGGATTTTCTGAACAGAAATGACCACTGTAGTACCTGGGACAGGTGAGGAAAGTCTTCCCCAAGTGGAACACACAAGTCAGGCTGTCAGAAAAGATGAGCCAACTCCCATAAAACCACAGCTCCATAAGGACTTCTGAAGACACTCAACTAAACCTAACAAAAACAATGTTGTGTTATGTGGGTTTTAAAACTATTTATTGAAGTATAACATTTGTTGAGTGTTCCACATTCTAAGATTATAGAAAAAATATGGAAACAAAAGCAAATGTTGAGCAGATAAATCTTCATCTTACTTGTCTGAATTCTTCAGGCACCTTTCTTTTGTTCTTTACTTATTTTTAAATTTATGTTGGGGATTTGTGCACTACAGCACATTTATAGAAAACAGAGAACAGACTGTAGGTGTCAGTTCTATCCTTCTACCACGTGGGTCAGGTTTGGAAGTAGGTTGTCAGTCTTGGTCACAAGCACCCTTACCAAATTAGCCATCTCTACGGTCCTGCAGAGATTTTCTATGTAACTAAGTTTCTTTAAATATTTCTAAGACTGATGCTTTTCTAATACTCAGGTGGGTATTAGGAGCAGTTATTGAGATTTCTTTTACTCAAAAATCTGATAATTTTTTATATTGTAAATGTGGCCATATGTATGCAGAAACAACTAAGATATTTAAATTTAGCCAGAGAATAGAACAATTCTCAACTGTCTGTTTGGTAGCAAAAAGTCAAAATTCATTGAAAGGATAAGTTAGTATATTATTCTCTCTCTCTCTCAGAATCTGAAGGGGTGAAAAGAGATACATAGATCTTCTCAACTTGATGGCTGTTACAGTTCAGATATGGCATGGCTCTCAGAGGCCTGTGCTAAAGGCTCTGTCTGCAGCTCTTGCAGCTATGGGAAAGTCATGAAACTTTCAGGGTCTAATGAGAGGCTCTAGGTAACCAGGGTTATGTCCTTAAGGAGGCTTAAGGTAGCCTGATCTCTTCCTCTTACTTGTCTTCTTCCAGGGGATCCAACACCTTCCTACCTCCAATAGCAACTACAGTCATGTACACAGACACATACAATGAAAACTAAAATAAATCTTAAAAAGACATGCTAAGTGTAAGACAGATACAAAGGACCATATATTGTATGTGAATGATTTCATTTGTATGAAATGGTCAGAATAGGAAAACTCACAGAGAAGAAATAGAGTAGTGGTGGACAGGGGAAGCAGAAAGAGACCTGAGAGACACCGGCTTCACTTTGGGGTGATGAAAGTATTTTCAGAATTAAATAGTGGCAAGCATTGCAGAACATGATGAGTGTATTAAAACACAAGAAGGCATAGACTTTAAGGCAGCTCAGCTGTGTCCAACCTTTGCAATTTTATGTGGGAACATATTCACAGCTGCCATTAGCTTCAAACAGTTGCATGTGGCCTTCATGTTGCATGTTAGACACACCTGAATGGTGAGCTTCATGTGACCAGTACCTTAAAAAAAAGACAAACTTTAAAAAAAGCCTACTAAAGCTCTGAAAAAGGGAACAAGATGATGGAGGGAAAAGAATAAAACAGAAATATTTCACTACACACACTTGTAGTGAAATAAATCTTAAAAAGGCATGCTAAGTGTAAGACAGATACAAAGGACCATATATTGTATGTGAATGATTTCATTTATATGAAATGGTCAGAATAGGAATTTTAAATTTAAATTCCTATTTAAATAAAATAAAATTATATTTTATATTTTGTATCATTTTAAACTTTCGTCTTTGTTAACAAAAGGTGATGAATTCCAGATCAGAGAACTGAATTGCAAAATTGTCTACCTAGAACCAGGTATAACAACATACATGCATGGAATTGCCAGAATGAAACTTGGCACTTAGTAAAAATAAATTTTAAGAAATCACTCAGCTTGGCATGGTGGTAAATGCCTATGATCCAGGCACTTTTGAGGTGGAGAGAGACTCTGGAAGTCAAGGTTGTCCTCAGTGCTCACATTTAATCCAGGCATGTGAGAAGCAGATGCAGGGAAATCTCTTAAGTTCAAGAACAGCCTGGTCTATATAACGAGTTCCAGAATAGCTGGGATTACACAGTGAGGCCCTGTTTTTAAAATTAATTAATTTTTAAAAGATTATCCTCACCTATGTAGTGACTATAAGGCCTGAGCAACAAAAGACCTTATCTCAAAACAAAAACAGAACACACACACACACACAAAGTCTAAATAATAAAAAAAAGTAAAAAACCCATTGGGTTTTTTTTGTTTTTTGAGACAAGGTTTCTCTGTGTAGCCATGATTGTCCTGGAATTCACTCTGCAGACCAGGCTAGCCACGAACTCAGAGATCCACCTGCCTCTGCCTCCCAAGTGCTGGTATTAAAGGTGTGCACCACCACCCATTCTTACAGAAAACAAGACAAAACAGCAACAAAAACTGTCTACTTACAGAACTTCTAAGTCAGGACAGCACCTCAGGTCTTAGAGACAAGGCTGTGCCTTCCTACAGGAAAGAATCATACAATCTCTCAAATCTCCACATCCACCCTAGAGCTTTCTGAGAAAGAAGGAGAGGGCAAGATGAACCTCAAGGCCTCAAGTACAGTAGACAAATCATCTTTTTTTTTTTTTTTTGGTTTTCTGAGACGGGGTTTCTCTGTGCAGCCCTGGCTCTCCTGGACTCACTTTGTAGACCAGGCTGGCCTTGAACTCACAGAAATCTGCCTGCCTCTGCCTCCCAAGTGCTGGGATTGAAGGTGTGCACCAACATGCCTGGCCAGATAAGTCATCTATTGTGAGCTACATCTTCAGCCTCCATCCCAGACCCTAGATGGCCAACACAACCAGGGAGCAAGACAGATATGGAGACCAGGCCCTGACTCTTTTAGGCTGGAACAATTCCCTTCCTCTGTTTAATCACAAAGACTAGTCAGATGTTATACAATTAAATCCAGATTTCCCACATTGTCACTGTGCAATGATAGGGCTGAGGTGCTTCCTCTAGAACTGTGCTTTCTGCAAAAGAGATAGGTGTGTGTGAGTGTGTGTGTATGTGTGTGTAAATGTGTATCTGTATTCAAAGTGTGTGTCTGCAAGTACATGTAAAAGTATGTGCATATGTGTTTATATATGAATGTCTGCATATGTACATTTATTTATTTGTATCTGTGTGTGCATTTGTGAAAGTGTGTGTGTGTGTGTGTGTGTGTGTGTGTGTGTGTGTGCACATAGTTTTCAGCATCACTAAGACCAGGAATGAAAGCTAACAGCACACTCAGACCCATGGAAACAGAATCTGGGGTTCCTTTGGGGCAGAATTAAATGTGGTATTTTAAGGAAGGTCCAGAAGCCCTGACAACCATCGCTAGCGACTGCTGTGTCAGGGAAGTGAAGGTGGTATGTGCAGGTGAACACAGTCTGAGGACAGGAGGCTGCTTCCTTTGTCTTCATGGAAATGGCTACCTCCAAGTCAGAGTCTCCACCCTTCCCAAAATGCTGCCACTGTCAGGCCTTAATTTTCTTACCTCGGAGAGCTGATCCTTTGGGTTAAACCAAGACCAGTCTCTGTCCCAACACTATGAACTTAAACTAGGAGGCAATTGTCAATGGACTATGAGGTTCTTAAGGGCCAGGCAACAGCAGAGGTGAGTTTGAATATGGGACCACATGTCCAGAGGGACAGTGAGGTCTTAAACGGCCTAGACAGAGGGGTGCTTGGGTGTGCATGTGTACAAGTGCACAGTGCATACGTGCGTGGTAGGGACTGGCAGTGAGGACCTCTCAGGAAATTGGAGACAGGATCAGTTATGATTCTCTGAGTCATACACCATCCTGAAACGTGGTAGCACTTCAGTTCTGTGGGCTGAACTGTTGTTCCACTTAGGGTGCCACACCCTACCAGCCATTAAACATTTCTTCACTCCATGGAGTTCCATGGGGACTCTGGGATGTCTGGGCCTCTTTCTTCTTACCAGACTTCTTGAGTCTCCTGAACTTTCATCTTATCACTTCTAGCACATTCCAGTGTACTCTTTGGTTTTAGTGCGGGGAAATTGAACCCAAAGCTTTGCACGTGCTAATCGCGTGCTCTACTGCTGAACTACACCCCCAGCCTAAGGCACATTCTTTTGGTCAGTGTGCCCTAGACCATCCCTGGATAGAGGAGTGGACCAAGAGACTCTACCTTCTCTGAGGAGAAACTGCAATAAAAAAACAGCATGAAGACCCTAGATAACCAAAGGAGACTCACAACTGGGAAAAAAGAAAAGTATGCAAAAGAGGTACAAATACAGGGGAAGGATCAGTAGGGTGAACACGGTCAAGTTCGACTCCTATTAGATGCACAGCCCCTTATATATCCAAAGAGAAAAGAGTCAAACCACACATTCCCCAGTCTTTTGTCAAAAAAAAAAGTGGGTTTTCATCAACATCAAACTGGCTAAACACATAGAATTTACAATCAATGTGCAAACAGAAGGCTGCTATATAACCACAAATGGGAATGGTTTCTGATCTAGATCGTAACACTGAACATAATAACATGGTCATCATTCTAGCCAAATTTATATACTGTGTGGTGCTGTCCATACATTTTCTCGGTGAGTTTACTACCATCATGGCAAGGATACAAGTATGATCCCCAACTGACTTAATTGTGCAATGCGGGGCATCAAACCCAGGGCCTAAACTACATAAGGCGAACACTTTCCCAATGATCTCTAGTCCCTTCCCCACAACCCCCCCCACCACAATTTGTTACTGAAAACAAACCAAAAGAAGCCTGAGTGAATGACTGAAAGTCACTGGTGTCAGTGATGGCTGAAATGACATAAACCCAGGTGTAGTAAGAGTCTACCCACTCAAGTAATCACCCTGCCACCCTACTTTCATAAGTATGTAAGATTGATTCAGCACTATCTGCTGGGGTTGATAATGTAGGTGACAGAAAAATCCAAGACAAGAACTGGCCTGTGGCTCAGCAGCAGAATGGTTCCCTAGTATATGCATGCCCCCTCCCCCACCAAGGTTCAGAGAACATTCAGAAAAGGGGGTGAATAGAGGATAGGGAGAAGTGCTGTGAAACACCTTCTTTTAGACATGTCAGATATTGTACACGTGAACTCACAGCACACAAGACCTGCATACGTGCAAGCCAGACAAAACCCCAGCACAGATGGGGTAAATGGTCTCCAGGCTCAGCCCTTACTGAGGAGGTGTTTGAGGCTGACAGTTTCTGGAAAAGAGACATTCATTGTTTTTGGAGTAGGTGGGCACCAACAGCTTTCCATACTGGGGTGGCTGGCCCATGTCCATATATATATGGGTAGTGCTAACATGGAGGAGACATGGGGAAGTAGGAGAGGGGAAGTGAGGGATAGATGTGACCATATTTCACTATATACATACATGAAATTCTCAAGAATATGAAAAAGATTAAAGAACTTTAAAAAACAAAAAAGACATAAAATGGTTTTCATTCTTTATTTTTACTTATGTAGGTAGGGGAAAAAATCAACTGTTATAGGTTATTACTAAAGGGCATTTTTCCCCCATATGAATAACATGGAGCCTCTTAGTTCAATGTTCTAAGAACCTGTATAGCTGTCTATAACTTTTACAACATTGTTAAGAAGTACACATTGTCCTCAGTGGACACATATAAGAAGATATAGGATGTAATTAGGTATATAGTAGTTGTAAGCATTTGTGAGGTACAATGCAATATATCAACCCATGTATACAATGTCCAATGATCAAATCTTGATAATCTGTATACTTGTCACTTCAGATATGTATCAATTTTTGTGTTAGGCACGTGGGGACATTTTCACTACCTAGTTTGATTTGCTTTTTCCTGATAGGTTAAGGGCTTATTTTGGCTCATAGTACCAATTAGTGTCTGTCTTAGCGAAGGTTGCTATGGCTGTGATAAAACACCATAACCAAAAGCAACCTGGGGAGGAAAGGGTTTATCTCCCTTTATAACTGTCAGGTTACACTCTATCACTGATGGAAGTCAGGCACTTGTGGCAGGAACCTGGAGGCAGAAACTGAAGAAGTCATGAAGGAATGGTGCTTACTGGCTTGCCCAGCCTGCTTACACACTACGGACCACTTGCCTGGGGGAGGGGGGGCACACTGCCCACAGTGGGCTGGCCCCTCCTACATCAATCATTATCAAGAAAATGTTAGACAGGCTTGCCTATAGGCCAGCACCTTCTCAATTAAGTGTTCTGCTTCGCAAATTACTTCAGCTTGTGTCAAGTTGACATAAATTAGTCAGCACTGATTCCATTGTGGCAAAGAAGTCACAAGGGCAGGGGACTGAGACAGCTGGTCACAGTCTATGTGTGTCAGAAAGCAGAGAAACGTGAATGCTTAATGAAACCGTACTTTTTAATTATTAAACACTTATTAATAACTATATCTACTTATAACAAATACACTTAACTACTATTCCTACAAATTCCTACAACCCCTATGAATGCCTACAACCCCTAAGACCTAACCACTAAACCTATTGATAACTATTACAACTATTTTCATAACCTTTTAGAAGGATACAGTCTCTGGGGCAGGTCCTCAGTCGCCAGGAAACCAGTCTCTGGGGTAGACCCTTTAATGCACTTAGCAGTCTTTTTTCTGGAATATCTCAGACGCAGGTTCGTCAGGGTAAATTGACTATGGTGACTTCACCTTAAATAAGGCTTGAGGATTTCTTCTCTCAGGAGACCTCAGCTGTCTGTAGGCCAACTTACTTCCTTTGTATCAGCAATTCTGCCGCTCTGCCTCAGTCTTTAAAGCTGGCCACAGTTCTGTTCAGGCCACCACTGTTCAGACAGGTCAAACCCCTCTAGGCAAAAGCTGAGCCACAGGGTTTAGTCCTTGGCCTTTTGCTGTCTTGCCGAGGCTTTCTTTGCTTACCAGCTTCTTTCTGCCTCAGGGAAATCTCTAGTATCGAGGGCCCTTAGCACGACCTCTCTGGGCTCATCCACTTGTCCTTAAATAGGATCTCTCCTTGTTCTACCTGCTTCAGCTTAATTTGGGCTCTGCCCACTTAGCAGTTGAAAACAATGCCAGGTCATAAAGTCTTTCCTTGTTTCACCTGGCTTCAACCTTGTTTTTCAGTCCATAGAGACTCCCCTCATTTCACGTGACTTCATCCATAAGCTGATAAGCTAATTGCTCACAGCCAAGTTGATCTTCATGGCCCGGATTAAGAGACTGTATCAGAAACCTAGATATTTACTAAATCTAATTTATATTAATCTGTCTCCCTACAGCTTAAGCTTAGCACATGTTCTCCTTTTTGTATAGTCTATGACTCCTGCCCCAGCAGGTGGGTCTTCCCACCACAGTTAACCAAATGGAGACAATCCTTCACAGATGATACATGAGATGGACCATCACACCTTTCCCAGTTCTGTGGGGGTGGTAACATTCCCTGGTTAGCGTCTTCCTTCATCTTCAAACCAACAGACTCTTCTGTGCTATGCCCTATTTTGAATTAACTGCTTTTCATGAACTACAGAGCCTTGGTTTTTCTAATCCCCAGTCTTAAGATTTTTCCCAAAGCACTACATTACATTATATTCCAAGTCTTGGTTGGAGAAATTGTTTCAAAATACAGCCACCGGCCACTGTTTCCAAGTTTCAGCAGGAATGTGTCAAGATTACTGGGGTGACAACCAACTTTAGAGACAGAACTATTAGGTTGGCAAAATGACTTGGCAGATAGTGTCTCATGACTAGAAGTTGATCACCAAACCAACATAGTGGAAGGAAAAACTGACTTCTACAGGTTGTCCTCTGACCTCCACATTCATACCTCCCACACATATGATAAGTCAATAAATAATAAAGCCACACTTGCCGGGCGTGGTGGCACACATGCCTTTAATCTCAGCTCTCAGGAGGCAGAAACAGTCGGATCTCTGTGAGTTCAAGGCCAGGGTCAGACTGGTCACGACAGCCAGGGCTCTGTTACACAGAGAAACCCTGTTTCAAACATAAATAAATAAATAAATAAGGCACACTATTAATTTCACAGTTACAGCTTTCCCTGGTTGAAAAGATACCTGCCTGAGGAAACTTTCTAAGGAGGGTTCTAATAGGTATATAAAACTTTAAAAAACAGAAAATGGTTCTGAATAAAGCAAACTGTAGTAGTAGACGGCAAGCAAAGCACTTGTGGTCTGTGATGTATTGCTGGCAATTTGCATGCTGTGTCCCTAATAAGATGTTTCCATTTAATAACAACAACCTACCATTTTCCCATCACTTCTAGTTTTCCCCAAGTGGTTTCTAACATGGGTCTTTTAAAATGTTTATCTGAAACATTGTATCAGACTGTAACCACATCTTTCCCTTTCCCCTCGGAAACACTTGCATGGTCAGTTCGAGGCTGGACTGGTCTACAAAGTGAATCCAGGACAGCCAGGGCTCTGTTAAACAGAGAAACTCTGTTTTGAAAAACAAAAATAACAAAACCCGAAAACAGGAAGCTAAGTGAACTAAGCCAGATAGCATTGTATGATTCTATTTATCTGAGATACACAGAATATGCAATTTCATAGGAACAGAGAGCACCATCGTGGTTGTCAGGAGTAGGGACAAGGTGAACATATTTAATAGGGCTGGAGTTTTAGTTTGGAAATAAAAAAAGTTCTATAGATGAAGGATGATGTCAGCAGCATTAATATGAACAAAGCAAATGTTAACTAATTGTACATCTAAAAATGGGAGTTGGCAAGATGGCTCAGGAGGTAAAAGTGCTTGCCACCATCCTTGAGGACCTGAGTTTGTTCCCTGAAACCCACATGGTAGCAAGAGAGAACAGTTTCCTGCCCATTGTTCTCTGTTGCAGCACATGTATGGATGGACATAAAAATAGCTAAAATGATATGTTTTACATGGTTTTTTTTTTTTTTTAACAAACAAACAAAAAGCCAAGAAGTCAGGCCGTGTCATGAACATCTGTAATCTGAGCTCTCAGGAGGAGACAAGGAGACTCAGGAGTTCAAAGCCAGTCTGGGCTACATAAAACCATGTTTCAAATAAAACACTAAAGGTGACATCAGGTGCTCCCATTCCTTTGCATAAATCCTTTCTTTTCTATCACACCCATAATAAAACCAAACTCTCTCCAAAGCAAGACCTACAAAACCCTTCATGATCTGGTTCCCACCCCTCTTTCCAGCCTCCTGTGCCTCATTTTCTATGACTTTCCTGTAGCTACCTCCGTTTCCTTTCTGTTCCTTCTGTGTCTGTGCCACTCTGCTTGGAGGCATTTCCCAGTTCTCAGAGCTGTCAAAGGAGTCATCTGAGAGAGACTCTTCCACAGGGGACTCCACTCCCCTAAGTCTGTCTCTGTCACTCTTGGTTTATCCTCACTCAGCTAGTTTCCTTACTAGCACTCATTACTAGCAGAAATTATTTTTCATGTATTGATTGTCTGCCTCCTGCAATGATAGGATGTTCCACCGGAGAAGCATCTCATCTTCATTTTTACTCTGTCCCCAGCACCAATGTGCAGTCTGGTACAAAGCAAGGCTTGGATAAATACTTGGCAAATAAATTATAAATATATAAAAAGCTTTCAAGTGTCAAGGCATCAACTTAATTGCATTTTTAACTATGTTAAGCTTGCATCTAAATACTCATTTTGAAGATAATTTTCTAATAAAAATTAATAGCTCTCGTTGGCCTAGTTAGTTTCACATTAATGATTTTTACGAGACTTTCCCACATGCAGGCATGATGTGATGAAAGTACAATCAAGGAAAACATTTCCTTTGCATCTATTACCTTTTTAATGCATAATTTAGGCACTAAAGATTAAGGTATTTTGGAGAGGAGTCATTTGGATGTATACCCAGAAGTGGTATGGCTGGGTCCTGAGGCAGAGCTATTCCAAGTTTTTTAAGATATCGCCAGACTGACCTCCATAGTGGTTGCACAAGCCTGCATTCCCACCAGCAATGGAGGAATGTTCCCCTTTCTCCACACCCTTGCCAGCATGTGCTGTCATTTGAGCTTTTGATCTTAGCCATTCTGACAGGTGTGAGATGGAATCTCAGAGTCGTCTTGGGTTGCATTTCTCTGATGATTAAGGATGTTGAGCATTTCTTCAAGGGTCTCTCAGCCATTAGGGATTCCTCCTTTGTGAATTCTCTATTTAGCTCTGTCCCCCATTTTTTGATTGGATTATTTGGTTTCTTGGCATTTAATCACAAGGAAGTTTCCTCGTCTATGTTCATAGTAGCTTTATTTGTAATAGCTAGAAACTGGAAACAACCCAGATGTCCCTCAACCGAAGAATGGATTAAAAAAGTGTGGTACATTTACACAATGGAATACTACTCAGCTATCAGAAACAAGGAAATCATGCAATTTGCAGCCAAATGGATGGAACTAGAGAAGCTCATCCTGAGTGAGCTAACCCAGACTCAGAAGGATGCACATGGCATCTATTCACTTATAGTTGGATTTTAGCCATATAGTACAGGATATCTATACTACAACCAACGCACCAAAGGGAACATGGACATAGGCTTTTTGTTTGTTTGTTTGTTTGTTTTTAGTTTTCTCTCCCTGGCAATGAGACCCTTTTCACTGGTGATACTGCCTTGTAGGCCCCCAGTGTATGAGGAGGTTTTTGGCCCTCATATGACTTCCTAACCGGGGTGGGGGGACTGTTATGTATGGACACTCCACTCTAGAGGAGTGGGATGAAAGGGTTAGGGGGTAGAGGGTAGGAGGTAGGGGCTGGGAAGGGGGGATGGAGGACAATATGATGGAGATGTAACCTGAAGCAAAAAAAAAAAAAAAAAACAGCACACCTGAAAAAAAAAAGATTAAGGTATTTCTTATTCTCTGTTACACACAAAGTATGAGGGAGGGGAACAAGGATCCTGGGAGAAGAAATAACACACCCTTTTGTTTAATCATTTTCCAGAGCAAAAACAGCTCCTTTGATACAAGTTAAAAGAGTGAAAAGCTGAGGACACTGATCAGTTGGTAGAGTGCGTGCCTCACATGTATAAAGCCCTGGGTTTAATGCCCAGCACCAGATAAGCCAGGTATGGTGATACACACCTGTGGTCTCAGCACATAGGAGGGTTCAAAGTCATCTTCTGCTATATAGCAAGCTCGGGGACAGCCTGGACTACATATATGACCCTGTCACAAAAAACAAAACATAACAAAATAAAAGCACTCTTTGAATATTCATTTAATATATAAATTCCAAAATTATGATTGGGAATGGAAAAAAGTTCTTGAGTGTGGGTAATTTGCTTCACAACTGTAATCCCAGGACCTGAAGGGCTAGGGCAAAAAGAGCTTGGCAATTCTGAGTCCAACTTTGTCTACATCACAAGGTACAGGCCAGTCAGAGCTATGTGGCAAGACTTTGTCTCTAAAAAATAAGAACTAAACACAGTTCCTATGATGAAAGAAAATTAAATTTACATAGAAAAAACTTGCAATAAATTTTGAGTCTTAATTTGTACATACTACATACATAATAAATTTAGTGTCTGTAACTAAAGTGGTCATTCGAAAATCGTAGTTGCAGTGGCAGTGCTCTGTTAGATAAAGTTGTGAAATAAAAATAATTCTCTCTGCAGTTCCTATCCTCCCTCCTCAGGGATTTTAATGCCCCACCAAAGTGGCACCTTGCCCTGAACTAAGGCTGTATACCATCATCCTATCCTAGTTAAAACTTCCCTCCCTTATTCTCAATCATCCAAGCCACTATTATAAACAAAAATATCTAATAAACTAAATCATAATGACGTGTCTTAGTGTAGATTGCCCATTAGCACATGTGTTGTCTTTGGTCGTTTAACTAGATGATGCCTTAATGAGATGTGGCTACACTGCTTTTAGCAGTGACTAAAAGGAGCATGGGAAAGGGAGTTTCAGAGGACAGAGTAGGGCCAAGATGCTGTCTTAATGTCTTAGTTACTTTTATTGCTTCTGTTACAAAATACCTGACAAAGGGGTTGATCTGGTCTCATAGTTTGAGGGCACAGTCAGTAATGGTGGAGAAGGCATGGCTGAAAGAAAGAAATGATTGTATATTGCACATAGGCAGCAGGCAAGGGGAGAGGAATGCTGGTTCTCAACTTACTTCCCTTCTTCCCCTCCCCAACTTTTTTTTTTTTTTAATCCAGTTGGAGATCTCTGACCATGGAATGGCACTACCTGTATTTAGGGTAGATCTTCCTACCTCAATTAGCCCAACCTAAAACCCCTCTCAGAGACATGTCCACAGGTTTGTTTACATAGTGATCCTCAATCCCCTCAAATAGCTGGTAAAGATCAACTACTACAGTTCCTATAGAAGCCTGAAATCAGGTAACCGACAGGTCATCAGGCACATGTGACAAGTTCAAGAGAGAGATTTACTTTGGAAAGAGAACATCTGGGAGTGACCACAGTAGTTGGTACCTGGAACCATGAGAGCATGAGGACTTCCCAAAGATGGGCTCTCCACTTCACTTCTACTGCCCTATTAGTCTAGGTTACTTCTAGAGCCTCCTAGCTCATGTCTTTGCTATCATTCCTTCCACTTCTATCCTTTCTCCTCGGCAACCAGAGGAGTCCTTTAGATGACGTGATTATTCTCAAACTCCCCAATGATCCCCCACAGACCTCCATCTCACCAAGAAGAGAATAAACAGTGATAGTGCCTTGTGAGGTGCCACAGCATCCCAAGCCCATTATTTTTCAGACATTGCTCCTGAAGTTTACTCCATGCACCCTCAGGGGACTCTTAGTATTTTCAGCCCTTCTAGAGTTTTCCCTTTTAGGTCTTTGACCTGCGGTCCTCTCTGCCTGGAATCCTCTTCCTCTAGATACCCATGTGCCAGCACTTTTCCCTTTTTGAGGCTTCTGTTCAGCATCTCAGTGACTACTCTGGGCACCTTTCTTTAAATTACCCTTCGCTTCCTCTACTCTCATTTGTACCCCCATTCTTCTCCTTTATTTCCTTTTTAAAGTTCTTGTTGCTGGTTGGTGCAACAGCTTAGCAGATCATTATCTCTTTCAAATGCATGAGGTCCTAGATTTAATCCCTAGTTTTGACAAAAAATAGTAATAACGAACAAAGCATTTGCCACTCTAGGTTTTGTGATAACTTACGTCTTTTATCCAAGGACAGGATCAGCTTTTTACATTTCTTTCACTAATGAATCACGAATGGACCCAGACAAGTGCCTGACAAGTGGAGGTACATTAACTAAATGTGGAATGAAATTTGAGAAAATCCTGAGGAACTCCAACAGTTGGGCAGAAATTCCAAAAGGAATTGCAGGCCCTTTCTATGTCTGGTGGTTTGAATGAGATCTCTCACAGAGTCTTGGTCATTTGATTATTTGATCCCCAGCTGGTGGTTTGGTTTGGGTAGATTTAGGGAGGTGGTCTTGCTGAAGGAAGTATATAACTAGGGGTGGGCTTTGAGGTTTCAAAAGTCACACCCATTCCCACTTTGCTGTCTGCTTCCTGACTGTGGTTTCAAATGGGAGCTCTAAGCTCACTGCTCCAGTCACCATGTCTGCCCACTCCCATACTTCCCGGACTCATGCTGAGAGGCTCCAATTCCTCTGGAACTGTAACCTCCTAAATAGACTCTTCTATAAATGTGTTGGTCATGTGTTTTTATCACAGCAGTAGGAAAGTAACTAGTACATTATGAGACAAAAGAAAGATTATAAGGTTTCAAGAACTAAGAAGTAGCCAACAGAGTCAAATGCTGACCAAGAGTCAGATGAATGAGAAGGTGTTCTAGAAACCTTCGTTGGGTTTAGGTACCAAAAGGATGTGGGCTTGGTGAGAGAACCACTGACATATACATCACCACTATAAGTTTGAAATGTTGAAGTAGAAGTAAGGGGTTGGGGGAAGGTAAGAATTTAAGCAATGAAATCGCCAAACCCATGAGACATTGGCCTGGAGTGCTATCATTTGTTTAGGTAGCTGCTGTCTAACAAATCATCCCCAAACTAGATGAGTGAAGATGGGATCTCTTTCACTATCACTCAGGACCCTGTGGTTGATCAAGTTCAAGTGAGCCCTTCTGTTTCAGATGATGTCAGCTGCCACAGCAGCCATCTGGGACACAGATCAGCATCCTTTTGTGTAATGGGCCAACCAACATATATTCCAGGTTTTGTGTTACAAGGTCTCTCTCATGGTCATATGACTTTAATGCTTTTTGTGAGAGCATCCACAGAATACAAATGATTGGACATAGTTAGCTTCTAATAAAACTTTACTGGCAAAATTCAGATGGTAGGAAGGACATAGCTGAGCGCTATGGTTTTCCCCCACCCTTGATTTAGGAGCTCAGTCTGGGTTGGCACATCCAAGATGGGTCACTCCTTAAGTGCCACATAGGTGTTCACATGGCCTAGACTTCTTACAGCACGGTGGTTGGCCTAAGGGTGAAAAGAAGAGGTTGGCAGGCTTAGGATGAAACTTGCATAGCATCGCTTCCATGGTTGGTTAAGGTGAGCATCAGAGATACCCCACATTTGAGATAGGAGGTTATGTGGGGATGGAAAGGCCAGGAAGCAATGGCAGCTTCTAACATTAGCAGAGGACCACACAATTTAGAGTTTTGCTTAAATCTGTGTTTCATCCTGTCTGGAGACCCCATCTAAGGGAAAGTTTAGGCGGCTTGTGATGTAACCCATTGATCCTTTTCAGAGCTTTTTGTTAATACTCCTTGAAAGAGGAGATAATTTACTATTTGAAGACAATTCTACCCCATTAGTTTGAGAATTTCTAGGTCTTCTACCTCCTATCCTTGAAACTGCTGTTTCAAATATGCATTCTGTGCACCACTGCCACCCCTCCACCCCCCACCCCCCTCACTCCCGCCAAAAACAAAAGAAAAGAAGGAAAGAGAAAGGTGCTTTGATTAGACAGATAATTGGCTCCGAAGCCTGTGAATTTGTAGAAAATTGCAAATTATCATCTAACTTCCACACAAGCATCATGGGGCACATGTCCCTATATACACATACTGCACACACTCAAATACACACAAAATAAATAAATATTTTTAAAATCACCATTGAACAGAAGGTTCAGACAGCAGAATTTGGGCATGATATCACATGAGGTACTTATTAACTACATGGATAAAGGCCATTATTATAATAATGGACTTGGGGCAAATGTGGATGGCTAACGATCAAGGTCACACCACAGATATCATGAGGCCACAAAGGCTGTGCTAAGGGAAACACAGTATTCTGGCCACAAACAGCTATCCTAATAAAGGAGAATCATGAGTCTCAAATTAATGCCCACTGACAAAACAGTTGGGATTCAGGTTCCAATAATATCATTGGAGAGAAAGACAAAGAGAAGGGGCCAAAGAAACAAGACAAGCAAGTCCAACATGTTATCCTTGACTCCAGAGCAGGAAGAAAGAAAGAAAGAAAGAAAGGAAGGAAGGAAGGAAGGAAGGAAGGAAGGAAGGAAGGAAGGAAGGAAGGAAGGAAGGAAAGGAAGGAAGGAAGGAAGGAAGGAAGGAAGGAAGGAAGGAAGGAAGGAAG